>VZTI01001215.1:313080-327128 GCA_013397865.1 Struthidea cinerea | reverse complement strand
TTTAAGAGCATGACTAAAGCTCTGTCCTAGTTTCCCTTCTCATTTTAGCTTGGGTGAGAGTAATGCTTGTCCGGAAGAGTAGCATGGAGCTAATGTTCACCCAAAAGTCCTTTACAATACTTCTTGCAATATGTTTCTACCACTTCCTTACTTCTTGGATATTGATGATGTTGGATACATTTCTCCCTCGGTCTGGAGATCTGCTCCATAAAGTAGCTGACCACAAAACTTACTATAGCACTTAAATATTCGTGTTTATTTAGGTTAAAGTCTAGTGATAATAGTAGTTGTTTTTCTCCAGTGCCTGGAATTTGGAAATTTTAACTGTACATGATTGCTCCAGGGTGACACACTGTTAAAATAATTTCCCTTTTTTTTTTAGGGACGCAAGAGTGAGGCAGAGAAGTACTTCATGAAGGCTATTCAGCTGGATCCTACCAAAGGAAACTGCTACATGCATTATGGTACGTTTCAGATAGATAGGATTTCCACACGTATTCCAGGCTTGCTGTTAATCTCTCCAAGTGATTAAAGATACTAAAAGTTCTACTGGCAAAATATCTTCTTTAAAAGGAAAGAAACTAATCTACCGTATATTACTTCATTTCAATTTTTCAATCACTTTAGAGGGAGAGGTGAAGAATTTAATATTTTGCATAGCTTTCCTCCTATGAGAGGAATTTCAATATTGCTGTCTCTCTGGGAATGAACAAAGGTGACTATTGCCATATGTCAAAGTTTCATGGCCTGGAATATTATTGTTAACAGTTTTGGCCTGACTTCACTGATTGCTGGTGGGTAGGCAACCAGAAGTTTTACTTTAGAGTGTGCGTGAGTTCTATATATTGAAGTGTCTTACAGGCCTTACATCTTCCTCCTTCCCGGCACCTTCTTGGCTTGAAATGGCTAAGTATTACAAAAGGTTTTGACAAGTTGGCTGTATCTTTCCTACTGAGCCATGTATGTGCATAAAGCACACAGTTAATTTGAAGGTATCTTTGTAACTTTGGATTGTTTTTGCTAGGTGTGCAAAAAATATTTCCAGATGTGTTTAGTCTCAGGAAACCAAAATTATTTATCTTTATGGACTAATTCTTACTGTATTTTAAAGTTGATAATGGACAAATCTTAAAATGCAAGCTGCGTTGTGCCAGTTGGAACATATAGAAAGTAATAAGTTTCATCTTAGTTTAGGAAGAAGGTAGGGAACCACAAAGCACACTATATATATCCTTGTATATAATTTTAATTTTCTCCTCTGATTCTAACTGGTATAATAAATAAAAACGAGTAGGCAAAAGGGAAAGTTAATCTCACATAATAACCATGTTTTTACTCTGTGATATCTTTGTCTGAATTGCTCACATGTTGTATTTCTGTTTGGTCATATGCAGTATGAAATTCTGTATGTTAGATTCCCAGAATCAACCTTTGGACTTGGAACATGTCATTGTATTTAAATTAATGTAGCCCAGTGTTGCATTATTTTACATTATGAAACGTTGCAGTTCATGGCCTTGTCTTCTAGTTATGCCTGTACAGGTAAAGATGATAGGGATATTTGTGCATATAAGCCCCATTATTTCAATTGGATGTAAGTATTGTGTGTATCTCAAGACAGTGAGGAAAAGTTACAGCTGATTTTTTCTTGAAATCCTACTCAAGCCCCTTTCAGCCTTTGTTATTAAGAAATCTGTCCTTAGTTATTAGGAAATGTTTGCATGCAGATTCAATGGTTGGTCTCAACAGTCCACCTCAGCAAATGATGTTAGTATTTAGTGTACTTTATTACAGATCTAGAATTGTCTTCTTTTTCTCTCATTATTCACCAACTTGCTTGTCTTTTCCTGCAATATCCCCTCTGTCTCATTTTCAAGTACCCTATAAATTAAATGCATGGTTATTCAAATCATCATTCATGTCTGATATATTGACTTCTTCATTACCAGATTACAATATTAAAGTGTCATTTCCTAATTAAGGTTATTACTTAAAAACATTGGCAAACTTTTCCTTTATTGTGTCCCAGGTTCAAAAAGTGGGTTCCGTCATTGTGCAGAGGTCATAATTGCAACTAAGTGAGGTTCTACTCAGCAGGTTAGGAGTGAAGGGCAAAATTTAGTCAGTGTTTGGAATAACAGCATAGTAAGAAGGGATACTGAAGGGCAATAGACACAAGAAGGTTCTCTTAAACAGTCACTAGGTCTCTTTCTTGGAGCATTATACCCAGAGAGCTCTTCTGAATGCATGTGAAACCTTTTATTTGTATAACTTCTGATTGTCTCACCGATTCAGTGATGTTATTCTATGTTTATATCAAAGTAGCTATGAGAAAGATGTGGTCTACTTCTGCTTGGCTCTTGTGTCTGTGTAGTACAGCTGATCTCAAATCCTTGTCACTTTGGACACAGGACTTTATAAAATTTGAAATAAATTGTCCTTGCTTTTTCTTTCTTTCTCTTTCTCCTTTTGTTTCTTCCTATCTTTATTTCTCTTTTCCTTTCCACCTATTTCTTGAATTAATGAGGACTGTGTACTGTGTATTACCAGGGGCATTCCAAATAATCCATTGGTATCTCTAGTGAACACTTCAAGCTTTACCTCTGCATTTCATTAATTTGTTCCAGCACCTTGTCACAGGTACATTCTACATCCGACATGCCAAGAGTTTAATTATAGGGAAATACATCCGTACTTTTAATGTAAATCTTAGAGGTTACTTTTTTTTCTCAGCATGGAGATGTTGGAAGAGAGAATAAAGTAGTTGGCATCAGTCCTAAAAAAACACATACCTCACAAAACAGCCTAATGAAAAGAGTGGTCAGCTGGGACATGACAGGGTGTTGATGGAGTAGCAGGAATAAATGGACTGAAGATTTTCTTCCAAGTGCGCATGGATTGCATACACTTACAATTTATGCTTCCAGGTTGTGCAGATGTTCTTTTTGACTTCTAACCTTCTGGACTTTCTTTGAAGCTATGAGAAAAACTGTCAATATACTGTATCTGTTAAGAGGCTTACGTTTGTATTATAATGTGCTTTAATTCAAGCCATAAGCCAAAGCTATTTTTAGGTATAACTTGGTGCAGGAGGCAGCTTGAAATCACATGAAAATTTGGAGGGAGGGGAACAGTTTCACGGTTGCTCCTTGAAAAATACCACCACAGCATGTTTCTCTGCTCAAGCTGGCATTATAATTAGTTTTCTACAGGTACTTGGCTGCCTTTGGATTTAAGGGAATTTGAGTTTGAAGCAGTGTTTCCCAGACTCATTATGCTTGAAGATGTCTGAAGGGAGAAATAGTGGAAAAGCTGAAGAGATACAAATCCCCGTAGACTGCTGATGTGATGCCACTTCATTGGACATAAGGGGAAGTGGCTTTTACTCTAGTGACCAGAGCAGATGGCAGGCCCCTCTCAGATTGAAATTCAGGCAGCTGCTCACCTGACCATATTTCTTTTGCCCTTCTTTTCTTTCTACCTCTCATATGCCAGTTATCTGAACATCTGAACTTGGTGCAAAACCATTGTCTTAAAAATACGTGAGTGTTGATGAGTGATCTGGTACAAACTGCTCAAGTACACAGTACACGCCAAAAACACCTCACAGATGAAAGAGAGAAAATTCTGATGAATCAGGAAGAAGACAAAGTGAGAGAGGAAAGAGGGCAGAAGCACCTATTTTTTTTTTGCACAGTATATGTGTTTTTGAACTAAAACACTGGAGGAAATTATTTTGGATACTGAATTTGAATGCTTCTGCTAGGTTTGATGCTTTTAACTGGATATTTTTAATACACATTTTTTAAAGACTGCCTAAAATGAACACTTTTGACTAAAAGAGGTTGAACTTAACATTTATTTATTTTTGAATTTCTGTATTTTTCTCTGGGAAAGTTTTTTTCAAACTGTCTTACCCACATCTACTCAAGATATTGGCAGTCATGCATCCCACTCTACTTAGAACATTTAACTCAAGTGGGCCATTTTGAATCCTGCAAGATCTTGGTAATGTCTGTCATCAACAGATTGATGACATAATTACATAATTGAAGTGGTCTCCATTGACCATTGATTCTTTCTGAGCTACTTGCCTCGATGAAATGAATGGGATGAATCTAAGTGTCAGTCTCAGAAAACACAAAGAGGTATCTATGAACTAAACAAGTTAAAAGGAACTGTCTTCTAAATATTTTAAGAACATAGTGGCATCTAAAGAGTCAGTACATCAAATTTGTTACCAAATGTGCCCAACACAGGAATGTTCAGTCAGGTCAGACAAGTGCCTTTATGGCTCAGAGACTATGTAGGCTTGGATATAATATTGACCCTTCACAAAAGAGGTAAAGGTCTGTATTTCTGTCTCAGGAGAAGTTGAAGAAAGATTGTGAATAAAATTTGTCAGTGTGCAGAGATGAGGTGAATTTCGAACAGTGACATACTCACGTACTCATCTTTTTTGGGGAAAAAAAAATTCTTCAGTAAGTAGAATGCAGTGTAATTAAGGAGTTTGAAATTGTTGAAAGCTTTCTGTACTGGCTTTCCTTTAAAAAAAACCAGCATAAATGTACAGTGATATTTGTTGTGTAAAGATTTTACCTCCAGAAATGTCTTACTTTATTTATAATTTCCTGTTTAAAAAGAAAAATAAAATAATAATAATAATAATAATAAACAACCCAACCAAGCAAACAGCAACAACAAAAAACCCCAACACAACAAAACCCGTAAAAACTACACACAAAAAAAACCCAAACCCAAAAACCCAAACAAACCCCCAAGAAAACATTAAAGCGGGCTTCATTTTACTTGTTTGCTAAAAAATAGGTTTTGCCACTATGCCTCTTAAAGTGCATGTAGTGGCCTGTCTCCAACATGATGAAAATGGAGTGGGGAATAAAACAGAGAGAAAAAGAAGGAGTGAGGTTTCAAGATAAATGTGTGTAGAGGTCCCTTCTCCCTTGTATTTGTAATGGCTTAATTGGAATAGAAAAGTCTAGAATCCAACAGGATGTTCAAATTAACTCTGTTTTATTAATAGCTGTTGAGATCTCCTTTTAAAATAGTTTCCTTTGAATAATGTATGGTTTCTAATAACTCTAAATTGTTTAAAGATTCCTTTTTCATTATAAAAATGGATTATTCTCATTATATTAATTATGCATTCACTTAATTTGGCAGTTCACATTGATCATCTGCCTTTTTAAGTGCATTCCCAGTTAGAGATGTAAAACAAAAAGAAACTTTCAGATTACATAAAACTGAAGTGTATTAGCTATATCCTCATTGAACAAAGAACAGATTAACATGTTCCCAAACATACTTTTGTTTTTACATTGTCTTTCGCTTTTGAGTTTGTGGTAATTTAGAAGTTATTTTTATAGATTTTTTTATATCATCTGTTTCTTTTTAAGCAAATTTAACTTCTTAACTGCTGTTTTTATTATTTTTCAATTTTATCCTAGTCTGTCTAGTCACTGTTTCTGCAAAGGGCTCTTAGCCCTTTTTGATGCCTAAATTTTCACCTAAGTTTGTGAGCACTTTTTATCTGTCTTCCTTCCAAAAATGGCTGCTTTACCACTCCTGTGTCACAGCCTGAAAATGGTTGGAATTGCTACAGTTTAAGGATCAAAGTATATTTCATTGAAATATGATAGCAGTGAATTTTCTAGCACCATTTTTTTCGGTCTTTAGGTCTTAGGCTTACGTGTGTTAGTGAGTGTGAGAATTTTTATATATTTTCAGGTGTGAATTCATTTTTTTCTTAGATGTTTCTGCTTAGACTGAGGTTCAGTAAGGTGAAGTGCCAGGTCCTGGACTTGAGTCACAACAACCTCATGAAACAGTACAGGCTGGGGGCAGAGTGGCTGGAAAGCTGCCCAGAGGAAAAGCACCTGGGGGTGCTGGTCAGCAGTGGCTGAACATGAGCCAGCGTGTGCCCAGGTGGCCAAGAAGACCAGTGGCATCCTGGCCTGCATCAGCAATAGTGTGGCCAGCAGGACCAGGGCAGTGATTGTCCCCCTGTACTCGGCACTGGTGAGGCTGCACCTTGAGTGCTGTGTCCAGTCCTGGGCCCTTCACTGCAAGAAGGACATTGAGGTGCTGGAGAATGCCCAGAGAGGGGCAACAAGGCTGGGGAAAGGTCTGGAGCACAGGTCCTGAGAGGAGTGGCTGAGAAAACTCAGATTGTTCAGCCTGGAGAAAAGGAGGCTCAGGAGAGACCTTATCACTCTCTCCAACTATCTGAAAGGAGGCTGTAGCCAGCTGGGGGTTGGCCTCTTCTGCCAGGCAACCAGTGACAGGATAAAAGGACATAGGCTCAAGTTGAGCCAGGGAGGTTCAGGCTGGACATCAGGAAGAATATCATCACTGAAGGGTTGTTAAGCATTGGAAGGGGCTACCCAGGGAGGTGATGGAGTCACCATCCCTGGAGATGTTCAAGAACAGACTAGTCGTGGCACTCAGTACTATGGTTTAATGAACGTGGTGGTGGTCAGTCAAAGGTTGGACTTAATGATCATGAAGGTCTTTTCCAATCTAAATGATTCTTTGTGCTATATTTATAATATTTCCATGTTGTCACATTGTTCTCAGTGCTTGAGCTTTGTGGTTTTTCTCTTCATTGACTGAAGAACAGCCTAAGAAAGATTTATTTTTCCCACATATTTAAGGAAAAGCTGCTATGAAGAAAACAGTGTACTAATGAAAAACAGAGTATCAATGTTGTATTTATAAGAAAGAGAAACATCAACCACGACCTGCTCATGAAATCTTACTGATTTCTTTAGCAGAGTTTTATGTTGATGGTAGAAATGTCACCCTAGTCCATAGGTAGGTCAGTGTTCACTTTTGTCAATGAAATTAATAAAACTTCACAAGCCGTAATTCCGGTGAATGAATGATCCCATTTCTGACCGATAGGCTAGCTAAATGCAGTATATATCAAATGATAAATAAAAGTGCATGGATCTGCTGCATTGGGAACCCCAGACACTGGGGGTGTCACATGGTGATTTTGTATTGAGAAATTAAATCCCTTGATGAGGTGGGGTCAAAGTGAATGAGATATAGTACGTCCATCACTAGTCACTTCCCGGTATGTACTCATGAACCTTTCTGCCAATGAAACAAGTTTATGATACTCAAATAATACATGTTCATAGAACATATGTGCTCTTTGGAGAAAGGGTCTCTCTGTCTTGAACACACAGTGCCGTTAAATCAGGGTCCTGACTTTGGTCTATGGCTTACACCTGCTCCCACAGTATCAATGAACATAATTCCAAGAAGACAGGAGTCCTAGACTTGAAACAGGAAAATGTAACTGCCTTACAGAAAGACTTCATTAAGCTTCTGACCTTTCTGCTCCCCGAACTCTCTCTAATAACTTCAAGAAAATCTTCAGCTACTACTAACCAACAGTATTTCTTACTTCCAAACTGAAGACAAAAATTGTGCCAGATACTGAGCTATTCAGAACAATCGACCAATTTTAAGTCCTTTTTGTGACTCTCTAGGTTATTTTTATCACACAACATTAAAAGAAGATTATTATGGACCACTGTAAGAACTATTTTTTCCAAACTCCCTTTAGAACCAATCACTCAAGTGGAATGCAGTGGAGTATTTCCAAACAAGCTAGGTCACTGACCTGAAATGCTGTGGAGTTTCCATGCTTCTGGCTCTTCCCTTGGGTTTAGCCTTAAATCTAATCATTCTGACATCTCAAATACGTGGTGGACTCTGCTTCCTCAGCACAATAAACTGAACTGCTCAAGAGATGTGATATACATATTGCAGATCAGAGACGGGGTTAGAAATGTGTCTTTATGCTTCTTCCATATTGTCAAAATGCAGTGTTTCTGTAGGGACTGAAAAATGAACACAAACAATGCTGGAGGCTTCTTTGCTAGTGGTCATATGTTTTGACCTATGAGTACTATCTCACGAGGATTTTTGTAGAGATAGCATGAAGCTGCTACAACAGGGCAACTGGATAGTTCTTTTTCATCCAAATTTCACATTTCCAAACCTTATACATCACCAGGTGTCTGGGAGATGATATAGGGTCCAGAATCTTCCTCAGTATTTGTAAATCATGAGGTCCTCTGTAGTATGTTTTTTCATCATTAATCTTTTGGTTTGGTGAGAGCTTTCCGTGATCCAGATGTAGTCACAAATTTAGTCATCAAGTCCCAAAGGTTTGCTGGTTAATTTTTTCTCTCTTATCTGTGATCGTGCTCTGGATGACATCCAGTGGTATATTTAGCACAACTGCAACAGATAAGTGTTTCAGACAAAGAAAAAGGCTAATAAAAAAAAGTCTTTTTCAAGCCAGTCCATATAATTGACATTTCAGCACCCACTGGCTTACTTAGCATTTCTATATATGTTATTTGCATGGAATAATTGCCTTTGTTTCTCCTATCAAATCCTCCACATTCAGCAAGAAATTGTCTAAACAGGCCTAGAAAAGCAGGATATTTAAGTAAACATTCCCTTGCTCTGGGAGCTGCTCCTTCACAGCCAGTGAATCTGTTTTGAAACTCCTGAAGGAAACAGTTACATTAGGTCATGTCTGTTGACTTTGCATCTTGCAACATTGATTCATCACCTGAAATACTTTGGAAATCAACTTGCAGACAAGGTCTCTCCTCATTTCTTCCACCGAATGCAGTTTAAATTTTCCATTTAGAAATCTCTGGTTGCATCAGCTCTTGATCTCTGCATTGCCACAGCAGAGCTGAAGTTGATAGTAACTTCAGTGATGGTTCTGCTCATGCCGCCGAGAATGTAATTTTGCTCTCAAGACATCATCTGCATCAAAGACAAGATACAATGCATTGAGTTAGCCAGAATCCACTCCCTCTTCTGATTTCTGTTGAAGCTTGAAATGCTTTGAAAGCACCAGCATGTATTCAGCTTCAAATCCTCAATGTTGAATGTGCTGAAAGAACTTCTAGCGAAGTTTATTACAAACAGACTTTACAGTTGAGTCTTGACAGAGCCACTTTTCACGTTGTGGAAGTAAAAAACTCTTTTGAAGAAGATAAGAAGCAGAAGACTTGGGGAGAAATGTATATTAAAAGAAGCAAATTCCTACTAGGATGGCATTGGAAGTTTTTTCATTATTATTCAGAAGGTAGTTTACTCAGTTTTGCTTGGATTACTAAAGATATCACCACACAAGTCTGTCATTGCAACCTGACTAAATGCAGAACCAGCAGTATTCTGAGAACATTTAAGATGGTTCTTTTCAAAAGCAACACCAGCAAGATGAGCTATTTCAGAAATCTACTCTGTTCTGGGACAAAGTACCTTTGTATGGTTGCCAGTGAGTAAAAGAGGGAACATTTCAACTAAAAGATTGGTGCAAATTGCACTTTTATCTAGTAAATTAAGCAAATTGCCATTTTATCTAGTAAAATAAAAGCTCACAGTGCCTGCAAGGAATAGTTAAGCCCATTCTACAGGAACACACTAATGCCTTTGTGCTCTGAACATAAAAGATTTTTACACACAGACATAACCCAACCAATTAATACCTTTCTTGTTACAATAAAGCAGCAGAACTACCAGTTCAGATGTATGCCTTTTAAATTGTTGGTGGTGTATGTCTCAACAAATGCTTTACAAATATTCATGATCATTTTAGAGAGGCAATTATACAGGATAGAGAGCTGTATGCTTTAATTTCTGTGGATATTTTTTTTTTTCTAATTGAAAAAAAGATTAAAATAAACTGTTCTTTTCAATTGCTAGGAACTGGAATTTTTTGTTCTTGTTTAAATTACATACATACTTGTATCTTATTTTTCAGTAGATTGCATATATTGCCCCAAAACGTTTTGGTCAAATATAGACTCAAAACCACTGTTGATGGTTTGCAATGAAAATAAGTTTGAACAAGGCTGCAGGTACAGAATTCAGCAGCTTTAATGCTATTTCTGATTCTTAGATAGTTTAGGGAAAAGTGGCTAAGAGGATTATGAAGTATTGAATCAGTTCTCTGCTATCAAAGGCCTTTAAAAACTCTGTGAGCACTTGGATACACATTTGCACTCACCCCTGTGCTGTCTATCAAGAAAGCTGGAAAATTCTATTAAAAAAAGTAACATTCCAGGCAAAGAACAGTGTTTCTGAAAGTCACATCTGAGCCTGGACTATGGATTTCCCACTTCCAGTTCAGAAGAAGAGTAATGAAAAATATGCTTTCGTTTAGGTAGGAAAATGTGGTATTTGGAGCTTCAGGAAGGCTGTTTTCTCAAAAGTTGTTATGATTCCAAAAAACAGTCAGGCTACCATAATTCATATTGTTGGCAAGAGCTGGAATCGTGACACCTGCAATAAGTAAGCTCTCTATGTGATGTTGGGCAGTATCTCATAAATCATGAGGTTTGCCAGCTGCTTGTCAGAGAATAAAATCCTACATATAAATTTAGACCCACACAAGTGGTTCCTGGATCCAGGGGCTTGTGGATCATACCTTCTGATCCACCTTCAACACCTTGCCAATTTTACACCCTGCTTGTGCTCTTCTCTTGGGAAAACCTCTTTATGGCTTTGACAGGAAAGGTTCAGAAGTCTGTTTTTTAATGAAAGTGCTGCAGTAAACTGCCAATCTAGTTCATTCTTGCATGAATTTGGTATATCAGATTAAAAGGAATGGCAGCTAATGTTTTCAAAATGGTATTTTTCTACTTAGGTGCTTCAAATTAAATTGAGATGTGTGAATAAAACTAGTCTGCCTTTCAGGAAAACTTGGCAAATCAATTTTCAGCTGAAAGTTTCCACCTTGTACTGGGTCTGGCTGGGATAGTGTTAACTTTATCGCAGCCTGGATGATGCCTTGTTTTGGATTTCTGACTAAACCAGCCTTGATAACACAGCAATGTTTTGGCTGTTGCTGAGTAGTGTTTGAGCAGTGTCAAGGCTTTCTCTTTTTGGGAGGGGACACAGCTTGGACAGCTGACCTGAGCTGGCCAAAGGGATAGATATAACAGTCCATATAACATCATGTTCAGCAATAAAATCTGGGGTAGGGAAAGAAGAAGGGTTTTGACTTCTGAGGTGGCTCTTTGTTTGGAGACTGGCTGGGCATCAGTCTACCTGTGAGAATTGGTGAGAAATTTCCTTCACTTTGCTGTTTNTCCCCATATTAAACTGTCTTTATCTTGATGCAGAGATTTTCTTGTTTTTGCTCTTCTGTTTCTCACCTCACCCTCTGTGAGTGCTTGGATACTGGCAGGGGGCAACCCACCACACACCTGTACACTCAAATATTAACTTTTTCACTAGATTGAGAAAGTTGCAGCGAATTTTATTTGTAGCCCATGCAATTAAGGAAATCTTTGATCAGCTGCCCTCCTCTGGATGCTCTCTAACAGCTTTATAAACTTCTTAAGTTGTGGTGCCCAAAACTGCACAGAATATTCAAGGCAAGACCAAACCACTGCAGAGTAGAGTGGGCAAATCACCTCCCTCAACTGGCTCGCAGTGCCAGGGTACTGCTGACTCGTGTTCAGCTTGCCATCTACCAGGACCCCCAAGGCCCTTTCCATGGTGCTGTTTTCCAGCATCTCATTCCCCAGTCTCTCTGTACATCCAGGGTTGCCCCATCACAGGTGCATAATCCGGCATTTGCCCTCAGGGGAGTCGACAAACTCCTCCCAGTTTAGTATCTATGGCAAACTTAGTATGCCTTTAAGTCCTGCATCCAAGTCATTTATGAAGAGAACTGGCCCTAAAATGGAGCTCTATAAGGGCTTGTGTATAGAGGATAGTACAATTGGTTTCATGTATGTATCATCTGCTACTTACCCACTCAGCATGAGTTATTGTGGCTGTTAATACCCCTACCTCCAGTAGGGGAGAGACTTGTGTATGGTAATGCACAGTCCTAGAATTTTCTTTTCTGAAGGACTGAAACTTTTATCTTCCTTCTTCCCCCCCACCGCTGAAAGTTTTAATAGCACATCTACTTACTAGTGTTTCACTCTGCTAATCCAGGACTTTCATTAGCAAAAGTACCTTAATGTTAACGATTTATGGCTGGTTTGTTTTAACATGGACCTAAAGATTAGGGATACTGTTTTACTTCATTCATTGGAAGAGAATTGGAATACTAGTTGGTCAAGCTTATTTCAAAGATTGCTCTTTAAAGAAAATAGGAATTCAGCCCAAATCAAGAGATAGGAACTATTTTATTTGGATTTACTTGACTTGGAGAATTTTCAGATTCAAATCTGAGTTTGTCCTGCTGCATATAAGACATAGCCCAATGTGGTATCCAAAAGAAAAAAAAAAAAGAGATTTAAAAAAAAAAAAGGTAAACTTTTAGGTTTTGTCAGATTTTTTTTCCCTTTAGAAGAAACTTCCATTTAGAAACTTAACAGTTCAACCACTGATTTATAATTCTGAAGACAAATTAATTTCTTGTGGTCCAAACTGGTCTCGAACTATGTTTTCTTCTTATGTTTTTTCTCTCTTTTTATTTATTTCTTTACTTATATTCCTGTGTGAAAAGGCTTTTTTTATAAGTCATCTGTTTCTGGCTACCATAAGCACAAAGCATTGTACTGCATCAAAGTGTGGCTCATATTAGAGTGTGGATGTAACTAGAGCAAGCAAACCTTATGCTGTGAATGCAGGAAGGCACCAGAATGTTTTTACAAGTTTTGCAGATCTGAATAATTAAGATATAGGAGACTGAGTAAATAATCTGCCAACTCTCCCAAGCTGAAATGTATCTACAGAGAAAATAAAAAGCTAAGAAAGCTGCCTTTCATCACTTTTTGTATTGAAATTATTCCTTCTGCAAATGTCTTTGTTGTAGCAAAGCATCACTGGGTTCACAATGCTTGTACAGACCTTGCTAGCTCTGGTTAAGGGAATTTTTTGCATAAGCACATAGCAAGTATGTGAGCAATGGGAATGCATGAGGGAAGAAAGAAGAGAAAATCCCTCACCATGAGAGAAAATCATTTGCTCATGGTATATTGTTCCTCATGAGGCTTGTGGTTAGTGGTGGCGTGGCAGAGTTTTGGTTGAGAGAGCTTACTTTGCAAAGTAAGATAAAAAGGGAAGGATGGGATTCTGGAATGTATAATCACTATGCTTTAGAATAGCTTTTCCAAATGTAACATTATGTAGGCACAGAGACTAGGTGGCTGAATTCCTTTAAAATGTCGTTGCAAAAAATAACACATTTTACAAATTAGGTGTGAAAAGCATTGAAAGGAGCAAAAATAAGGTTGTTTGAGTACCTTCCAAAGTCTTTTTTTCACCTTCTTCAAAGGAAAACTCATTTGTATGGAGTTGTACTGTATGTTACATGTTTTGTTTTGAAACTACTGTACTTCAGTTAAAGCTTGGTTAATGCTAAGTTATTGATTGTTTTCAATCAATACTTGGTTTAATGATTATGATAATTTTATTTGTGAAAACTGAGTCACTTGGTTTTAGTCATCTTCTATTTTTGTTTAATGTGAGAGGTAAGTATCATATAGGAAACTTATAAAAAGCTGCCTTTTGTGATTCTTTTAGTGTTACTGAAATACATGATAAAATACCAGTCCATTAATGTATACATATATATATATATAATGGTTTTAAAGCAAATACAGCTTAGAATTCTAAAGCTGAAAAAATGTTATCATGTATGTATACAAAAATTTATCATTTTATATGATTTTGGGATAGGCTTTTAAAACTGGCATCTGTTTAATTTGTAGATACTATTTTATTTCAATTTGTTTTGAGGAAGCAAATATCATTGTAATTGTATAGGCAGAAAGGCAAATTCTCAAATTGCAGGCTTCTTGGGGTTTGGGAGTATTGTTTCTTGATGGCTGAGTTTTACTCTTTCTCACTTTTCTGAAATATATTCCACAAATATTGTTATTACTTGTCATATTTGTTGCAATTTTTCTACATTGAATATGTTTTACAGATATTGAAATACAGAGCAGATCAACAAATGACTAAACATTGAATCTGAGATATTGGTTTGTTGCTTGGTTTATTAGTTTGGGCTTTGCTTTTTTTTT
>VZTI01001215.1:289087-313065 GCA_013397865.1 Struthidea cinerea | reverse complement strand
TTTCCTGACTATGCTGTCTGAAGTACATTGCATCCAGTATTTTCTGTGGGCTCATGTTCATGCACTCTGTTGCAGGTCAGTTCCTCCTAGAAGAATCCCGCCTGATAGAAGCAGCTGAAATGGCAAAGAAAGCAGCTGAACTTGATAATATGGAATTTGATGTTGTTTTCAATGCAGCCCATATGCTCAGGTTAGTGTTTTTACATCTGCCTCACTTGATTTTCCTTTTCTTTTGGAGGAAAAAAGTCTTTATAGCCTTTGCTTATGCAGGATTCCTTTTAAATCCCAGCAACTCTTTTGAATAATTCAATATTATTGCTAATAAGATACAAAGAAGTGGAATGAAATTGTTGCAGCATTTAGCACTTTGCATTTCTTAAATTCTTTTTATTATATCACAATTTCCTACCTTCAAAACTTCTGTTTTTCACAAGCAGGCAATCTATTTTGCTTGCACATGAGAACAACTCTTTCTTTTGTGAAGAAACTTCCGCAGGATTTCCTTTCACCTGATTTTTAAAATTTTAGTGTGCATGGCAACTGAATAGAGGAGACCATATTTCTCATCTGGATGTAAATAGAGAATATTTAAGATTTCTGTTAATATCATTAGGGAACACTATGATAATTAGAAGTCTAAATATTCCCGGCCTGATAATGACTTTGAGACTCATAGGAGCAATAAATGATATTCTCAGAATCTGTGATTTAAAATGTAGTCTTATATTTAATTCTTTCTATCTGAATACAATAAAACTTTAGACTTCCATTCTAGCTTTTAAAGCTGTCAGACCTGGTTATTCAGTAACATTAAGCTTCTGTCTGTGAGTTTAACATTATCATTAAACTCACATTACTGTAATAGGTATCCTCCATGCATATTTCTAGGATTACTATCTAATTATTGTCTATTGTCCGCCTAACAGCTGTAAGGATACTTGATTTCATTTAGATGGTATCTAAGCATAGAAAAGGCATGAAAAAGGAAATAAACAAAATAAACTTCATTAGCATGAAACAGTTCTTGAGATAATTTCTCTGATGAAGATATTGTACTAGGCTGCTTTATACTTTTAGCATTTTAAATAAGTAATGAAAGAAAAGGAAAATAGTATAAAAGAGAAGGTAGAATCAGCTTCAGGCAAGTGACCTGTGTCTCAGAACTATGGTTTCTGTACCATGATTTTGAAATAAGCCCCAAAACACCTTTTTAAAAATAACTCTTACTGCTTGTAGATTAGAAAGGAATCCAAGACAAATGGCTTATTGGTAAACAATAGTTTAACTTGACAGAGGCATATGAGCTATTTTAAGGATCCTTCCCTTCCCCATGATTATTTTGTGAATGATATCTCTCAAGATAGAATTCAGTAATTTGAAACATTTAGATTAAGGTTACAAATTCACAGACAGAAGCAGAGCAAGTTAGGCATGACAGCTGAATTTAGAAAGGTATAGAGCGGGGAGATTCCTGATTTTAGTGAGTGTGTTGTAGAAGATAGTTTAGTGGTATGATTGTGTGTGTTTTAAAATGTGGTGGTGTAGATCAACAGTATTTTGGAAATAGGTTTAATAAATCTGCTTTCTCTGTGAGCACTGAGTGTAGCATTCTGGGTCTTTGAGGCACATGTATTTACATCTGGATATGGGTATTTTTTCACTTTTAAAGTAACAGCTATGCTGCTGTGCTCTACATCAGCCTTGGTTACCCTACTTGATCTGGTTGGGAGTGTACTGTTTTTGGGAGGCCTTGAGCAATGAGCTCAGTGATTCTGCGTTCTCAATTTCTACTGTAAGTGAAAAGTCAAAACCTTCAAAAACAAAATGCACTGAACTGAAACACTTGAAAAAAAATTAGGCCTGCTTTAGTTTAGCTAGAATCCCTTGTGCTCCTTTCGGATACCCAGTTGATCTAAATTTTTACTTAATACTCATCTCTCTTTGTGGAAGATCATAATGTCTTCCTAATATTCTCTGAGAGTCTAAAGTGATCTGAAGGATTTAGCAAGAGTCAGGGTGGCAAAGCTGAATTCAGTGCCGACAAGTATTTGCTTAAAACCCCATGTGTTAACATCTGAGTGATTTTTGCTAAAAAGTTACGATTTCGTTGTCTGTCCTTGTTCACTTCTTTACTTAGCAATTGATTCAAATATATTGCTTCCATAATACTTGTTGGACAAGGGCAATGCATATTCATTCATTGTAACAGAGCAGCTACAAATCCAGCATGAGTCTGGCTCTTCAGAAGCAGATGATTTTTAGGATCTGCAGAACAATGGAGAGCTGAGGTGATTCCAAGAGGAAAACAGTTACCAAGACACAAAGGAAGATGGAAAGAAGGGAGTACTCCAACTGGCACAGAGTGACACAGCTAGAAACTGAATGCTAAAGGCAGTCATAAATGAAAGGCTGACATAGTTTCAAGCAGGTGACCAACTGCTCTTTAGGTACCCTAGAGAGCTATAAAAACTGACTGGTAAGTGAGTAAGAATTTTGAATGAACTGCACAGCTGGGAGATAGAAAATGCATTATAGAAGTTCACAGAGCATGAAAATGAAATTACTCTTGTGAGAGACACGGGATAAATTTTAAAGATGTGTTGTGGAATAAGAGACAGAAATTGATATTAATGTGGATGATGCAAGGTTTCCAAAATGACTGCAAGATAATAACAGCAGCTTAGGTTTTTGTATAGATTCTGATGTTTTCTTTTTCAAACTAAGTATTTTACACAGTGATGTATTTTTGAATTAGGAAAGAATCATCTTTCCCTCCTCTCTTACTACTGTTTCCACCATTAGCCTAAGGAGTGTCACAAGATTCAGAAATATGAAGACATTTCTTGGTTTACAGCTGTTTTATATGGAAAATAAACACACCATTCTCTTGAAATGCAATTTATTTTTCTAGCCTAGTGCTAAAATATTTTCCTCTTTTTTTAGTCCCCTTACTTGCTGAGAAAAAAAATAAAATGCAACCTAAATAAAAATTAACAACTTCTGAAAATTTTGAACTGGAGTGCTGCAAGTTAATTTTCTTTTTCTTAAATTTGCAACAGAATTGTCAACTGGGTCCAAATGCAGTAGCTGTATTTGTATATAGCCTGTTCTCAGTTTAGCAGTCACAAGAACTTCTGCTCCTACAATCAGATATTCCAACATTGCTTATTTCCTCTCTCTGACTGAATCTGAAGTCAAAAAATTAATGACTTAATTCTGTTTGCATTATTGAGAGACCTCCCCTTTCCTAATTACATTACAGTTATTAATTTTTTTCCTAAATGACTTCTGTAGCATCCTGTTAATGCAATGCAAGATAATTCAAGTCATTTGTAAGAGGGGTGAGACGTGGGATGAATGCAATTAATTTCTTTGCAACAGTCTGGTAACTTTTAGCTTGCACAGTACTTGCCTGTAAAATTCATTTTCTCAACAAATTTGTTTTCCAGACAGCTTTCTTCAAGGGTCATGCAGCTGTTTGGGTGGTTCTTAAAACGGTATCTGGTCATGTGTTTTACGTTTGTAGTATTTGCAATGCTCTTGCTTATAGGAGTTTGAAGTCTCTCAGCAAAGCAGTGAAGCGTGTGTGCGATGCTGTGCGGTGGCTGTAGTGACTAAACCATGTGTTAACAAGGGCTAAGGTTCTCTTTCCTCTTGTAGACCAAGTGAGCTGCCATGAGCAAAGTTTCCTGCCGGCTAGGGAATGATTATTTTTAGAGTGAGGGATGGCAGTGTGGTGGCACCACCATAATAATCTGAAACACCTTTTCTCCACATGAAAACAAATTTGGGAAAAAGACTTATTTGCTTGAAAGCACATTTTGTAGGAATAATTAGTTTTCCCTTGCTTTCGTAAGAGAGTTGTTCTGGAAAAATCTTGTGTGATATGAAGTTACAGCATGTTTATTGGCTGTTTGAAAA
The DNA here is from genome assembly GCA_013397865.1 of Struthidea cinerea. Taxonomy (NCBI): domain Eukaryota; kingdom Metazoa; phylum Chordata; class Aves; order Passeriformes; family Corcoracidae; genus Struthidea; species Struthidea cinerea. The sequence continues at coordinate 309,144 of VZTI01001215.1, read as the reverse complement.
CAGAAGTCTAAATAAGAGCGGTACTACAGGACATGTTCTTCCTTTTTCAGTGAATTTCTGTAAGTGTTTTGGCTCTCAAGAATACACTGACCAAACATGGAGCGTAATTGCTGACACAGTATCATAAGCACAACTTAACTCTGTGTTATTGTCTGAACAGATTACATTCATTCTTTAATTATTATCTATGTGTTTAAATATATATGTATGTATGGTAAAGCATATAGTCTATATAAATTTTTAAAACAAAAAAATGTGGATGAAGAGTTCATTGCAACAGAGCAGCTGATTATAAAACCTGATTATAATTCTGTTGTTACACAAAAAGGTCCATTAATAATGCCAAGTATCAACATCCAGCATTTTAAAATAGGAATTGCTGAAGAGAACTTTTTTGTAGGTGTGCTGACATCCGTGATTTTACTGTAAAAATCAGCAGTCTGAAGCCTTGTACCAAGAAGCATGCAGGTTAAAACTAACCCTTTCACATGTATCTAAACCAGTCAGCATTGGTGGTGTTTTTCTCTTAAACCAGTATTTTCTTCAGTGAGCAAAATGAATGTAAACTGATTATAGCTGGGTGTCAGGAGAATCTAAGAGTGATGTGTTGTCAAGCACATTTATTAGGTGTCGCAGTCAGCTGGAACTAAATATGGGGAATTGGTTTGTCTGGAAGCTCAAGTTAAGCGATATGAGAGAATAAAAAGTGGAAACATTTTTTCCCTTAAAATGAGATTGGTTGCTAGTTGTTAGTGGGGAAAATCAGATGTGTTTTCAAGGTCAGTCCTCATGAAAAGATTTAGGATAGAGGTTAAAATATAGCTGATAACTATGAAAAAGACTCTCTTCTAAACCTCTCTTTGCTCCCTTTTCTTCCTCTCTGTTTTATTATCAACATTTTATCTAATATTTTACTCTAATGTGAGTTATGTTATTTTTAATAGTGTCATTCCATTATTTGACGTTGATCCAGAGCTCTTTACTGCTCAGTGGCATAGGGTTACTGCAATTTCCTACCTCTGTGCCTTTAATTTTTCTCAAGGGAAAGGTGTTTCAGAGCTTAACGTAATTAATTTCTAGCTTAGATTTGCAGGAAAATGGGAACCAGAATTCTGCAGCATCTTAACTAAAGGAACTGTTGGTGAATGCCTCAAAAATTGAAGTGGCATTTTCCTGATCAGGTTACTGTGTTGTGCATTCATTCCTATAAACTGTTTTTAATGGAGAACTATATATTCAAACTGATTTCAAATTAGCCATTAATGATCCATGTTTCAAGATGTACACATGGCAGGAAAGTAATCCATACATTTCCACTGGCCTAAAAGGGGGACAGGATTTTAATGTGTTGCACACTCACATGCCAGCAACTCTTCTTGGGGGTGAAGTGTACCATTTGTATTTGCCTCCTGGGTAAGGCACCTTGTTTATTGTATGCTATTTCACCACTTTCAGAAGTGATTTGTGTCCTGACAGTTTTGTGCAAACAAGAGGAAAAAATCCAAAAACCAACTCTGTAACGTTTCATTTTATAGTGCCTTGCTGTAAATACTGAAATTCCTAAGTATGAGATTACTTTTTTTTGCAACCGTTTCAAGTGCTACTGATGCCCAGCAGGAGTGATTCAGCAGCAGGTTGAATGAATATATTTTTAGACATTCAATCATTTCTAACCACTGCAACCACTGAGTCAATGATACATGTGCAAAGTAATTTAAAACAGTTAACAGGTATAAACCAGGTTCTATTTAGCAAATTGTTAGTCATGAAGTGGTTTCAGCTTGCACAGGAATTATGCAAGAAACTTCAAAGGGATTATCCTTTCTCCTCCCAAAACCAATAGCTGTCAAAATGTGGTGATTGGGATTAATTGCCTATCATGTATTATGTGGCTAATGTTTAAAATCTGGGTGGATAGAAACAAAATTAGAACACAATTTGATAACAAAGCATGTAAAGGCTCATGTAATGATCAAGGTAAAATCTCCAGATACAAGTGCTCAGTTGGTTGATACTTTCTGAACTAATAACTGTTCACAAAAGCAGAAAAAAAGGAAAAAAGAAATCAACCAGCCAACCCTATGCAGTCTTATCCTTGTTTTCTAATGTTTCCATTTTGTATCACAGAAATGCATCTGTAATCACATAAAAAACACAAATATGCTAAAGATCTCTTGTCCTAGCTCTCCTGTGAAAGGATTTAACTCTTCATAGGAAAATAGCAAATAATTTTAGCAGAAGATAAGTAGCCCACCTGAGAGTCCTACTTGGTTATTCTTACAGATTTACCACCTTTCTCCTGACATGTATGTGATCAGCTGATACTCCTTGTACCAGTAGCCAAAATGAACAGTTAGGGGAAATTAAGGTGGACACAAAAGGAGAAGAGAGGAATTTGAAAGAAGAGATAAAAAGGGCCTGTTGAGACAAAAACGTGCTTGAATTTCTTTGGCAACATACTGTATTTTTGTTTGAAGACATTAAACTAGAAACTCAGGAGAAGAAATAAAAGCTCAGCTACTCGGACCATGTAGATGCTGACAATAGTAGGAAGGAGAAGAAACAGTGTTGAGCTGATGTTGCTTCAGGTACCCAGAAACTCACCTTACTCTCTTGGGATATGAGATCTATGTTTAAATCCCTTCTCAGAATGATGTGCGTGAATGTTGAAATCAGAACTCTTTTCTGAATGAATTCCTCAATCACGGACATCTTGTTTTCAGAAATCTTTATGTTCCCTGACTTTTTTTCCTTTCTTTTACTGTAATTATAGTGGTTTTGGGAAGGCACAAAGTGGGAAACTACATTATTGTATTGTACATATTGTACAGTTTCAGAATTTAAAGTATGTCTGATTACAAAAAATGAGCCACATTTTCTTCTGTGTTCAGCCTTCTGTATTTCTTTCCATTATGTACTAACATCATTTCAGAACTAAAAAGAAAATGGAACTGTGCTAATGGACATTCTGAACTGTAAGAAAACTTCTAGGTTTACATATTTTGTGCATTTGTTAGGGTAATATCTTTAAACAGCAGGGAGTAGTTGCAGCGTTAAGTTTTTAGCTATGCTTCTGTAGGTATGGTTTCATTTTAACCCGAGGAAAATGAGGTGTAACTGTGTTGTTCTTTTCCATCCTGATAGACAAGCCAGTCTTAATGAAGAGGCCGAGAAGTATTATGAAATGGCAGCAGGATTAAGACCTAATGTAAGTACCTTCTTAATGATATCCATTACTTAAGTTGATGAACATGCTACAGTACTGAACCCTTTGTGTCGAGGAGAACTTCTTGTTGGAGCATTTGATCTCTCAGCCTGTGTCATATATGTTCTTTTAATGGTTAACTATTGGGTAGTCAGATGAAGCTGTTCATTTGTCAAACCAATCACTGCAAATTGCCTCAGTGAAGTGGTCTAGCCATAAGTCTTACTTTGGTAACATACTTGGAAAAGACGTCTAGATTTAGATTTATTTATCTGTGTTTAAATGTGTTAAGTTTGGAAAGCTTTTCCAGTTCCATCTCTTTTCACTAGTAAAAGAGAATGAAAGGCTATCCTATGAGCCACTGTTAAAGGCATTTTTAATAATACCTTTCTGCATTTTCATCTGTCATGAACTTCTGGCAAACGTTGTTCAGCAAACTTAAAGATACTTATCTCTGATGTAGTTGTATATTGGCAAAGACATTCTTTGAGCAGATATATGTAGGAGTAAGTGACAGATGCTTTTTAAAAAGGGAAGCTCATTTCCAATTTTCATTGCATCAGGAATTAAAGAAATAAAATATTTTTTACTTACCATTTTTTCCTTAATATTGTATTTCTTTTCAATTACCATCACATTTTGGGGAAAAAATCATGAATATAATCAGGGCAAAATTTATTTTAAATACGTAACACTTTGTCTATGCAATACATCAAATCTAGGAGAATTACTGTCACAGAAGTCTGTAGTGCCAAATTTGAGGATACAAGTCAGAAAATGCAGGAAAAAGAAGGAAAAATCCAACTTAAAAAAAAAAAAAGGCTCAAAAGAGTCTTCAGAGCTAAGAATCAAAAGCAACACCAGCTAAGACTCAAAACAAGCTAACAAAATATAATCAAAAAAACCCATAATGGCCTATTCATATGAAATTACAGACTTCCACACTGTCTCTTAAAAACTCTCAAAAAATTACTTATTTCATTACTTCATAGTTTGTGAAATAACAATAAAGACTTTGTGATTCATAATGCTTTTAGATGCAAGACTTTTCTGCCTCTTTTTTTTCTTAGAGGATGCCTTAATGTTGAAAGGATTCTCTCAGCTGTCTGCAAGTTTGTACAATTCCTCTTTTCTGTGGTTCATTGTATGCTCAAAATGCTTCTCAGAAACTCAGAAATAAGTTTATTGGGTATAACCCTATATAAATATGGTTATATGTGTGAGGTTTCTCAGAGAGCTTTGGAGTGACTGACAGCAAGCTCATAGCAATGGGTATTTCTCATTATTGATGACAAGCTTTACATGTTATGACCAAAGTATCCTTTTTGAAGGATAAGATTATCAAAACAGTTTGTTGTAGAAACTTTCTTCTAACTTTGATTAGTGTAACTAAAAATCCAATAGGTACTGGTGTTCAGCTTTCTTCAAAAGATAATTTCACTTTTATAATCAAGATGATTAATTTTCTAAGTGTGGTGTGCCTATGGTTTTTAAGACTTTTATTGGTGCAGAGTGGGAAACTTGTATCCATTTTCACAGCCATTATCAACTGTCCGATGACTTTATAGGAGTATTTCTCAAAAACGTGAACAAAACCAGAAGTAGTCAAACATATCTTTCTTATTGTTATTAACTCTCAAATTTGCCATAATAGTTTCAGACTGGGAGGAAAAGAAGCCACTTGAGGATGGCTTACTTGGTAGTAAGCAGTTTAATGCATACATGGTAAGACAGAAGCTCCCAATCTTTCCAAAGGAACATGGAATGCAAATTAGTGAAGAACTGTGTACTTCATGGCTCCATCTGTACCGATAAATTAAATGTGCCCAGAACTATTCTCTAGTGCTGATGGAAGCAGCTGCTTAGAGTGTGTCCAGGTATTGTCCTAGAGACTGCAGTGGTCCAGTCCAGAGCTGTGTAGGAACCATCCTCACAGCCTGAAAATGCCCACAGTTGATTTTGTTATTTTGTATATGGCCTGTGTATCCTCTCACTGCCTTACAACTATGAAGGATCAGCAAAATTATGAGTCAAGCTGATAAAGAAATATCCTTAGGCAGAATAAGTGCTTGAAGGACTTTTGTTTTATTTTTTTGTATCCATCACTAATGGTCTAGAAACATTTCTTGACAGAAAATTCAAAATACTTGATGTATTCATGTTGATGTAATATACAGATTCCTACCATTCCATGTATGTATACACATACCTATATATATATTTGTGTGCACCTGTTTAGCTGCTAGGAGGTCTGTCCCCAGATTGCCTCTCAGTGAGAATACTGTGGCAGCATTGAGGTCTCATTCTGTGCAGTGGATCAGCCTTGTTACTAGTATAATTAGGTGCTCAAAGGGTCTGTTTAAAAAGAATCTTCCATCTTGCGCTGCTTTAAGCAGTACTGTTCGATATGAGTGAATTAGGGAGCAGCATCCCAAGTAAACTGGCTCTCTGCTTTTTTTCAATATGACTTTTTTTCTTTGGCTCCCCAGTCACTTGGCCAGATCCCAAGTTGAAGATCCATTTCTTTGTTATCAAGTTCCTTCTTTCACTGTGCCAAGACAAATTATCAGTTATTCTTTAGAATTAGACCAATGCCTAGCTTCTGAGAAATTTTCAGCTAGCACAGCCTGAAACAAAATTCAGATTTCCACTCTCTTGCATCCATTTCTTTACTAATATAACATACTGGATATCTCTGATATTGTTACTATAAGATACAGTCCTTAAGAGCAATAAGAGATTTTAGTAATACTGTAAACTCAATCTTTTACTGATTGTTAGTGAATTTTTTATGCTCATTTAGCTATCATGACACAGTTTTGTTCTCAGCATTCTCTCTTTGTTTTCCTTTTGCATCCCTTTCTTTGGTTTCTCAACCATTCCTGTTGCTTTTGTAATGAAGCAGTACTGTATGCAGAGTTCCTCATCTGCTTCCTAATATATAAGCCCTTTGGATCCAGAAACTGCTCTGCTGAGCTTTTCTACCACCTATGTCCAGTTTAAATGGCCATCTGAGTTACTACTTTCAGAGATACTTAATTGGCTATTTTAGTGCTTTTTCCAGACAGCAGTCTCCACTCTTGCATTTGTCTCCTAGACAAGCCCTTTTATTTCAGTGTCTCAGAATGGGAGAACAACAGAGAGCAACCAATATGCCTGCATGTCTGAGTCACATTCTCATTCAACTAATCCATTTTTAGCAAAGTTGTGACTAAGACAGCTAAAAACATTGCCAGAAACACAATATTCAGTTACAGAAAATGTAACTTCTCTGAAACTTGCAGGCTATTGTTTTTAAAGAGAAAGAAAGAAAGAAAAAGATTTTATTTTTGAATTTTAGGGGTGATTCATTCATCACTGAACTAATTCTGAGAGGTCTGAGAATTCAATTTATTTTTTTCGTGACAAGCTTTATTACAATGAATAAAGTATTTGCAAGAAAAATATACTCAGTAAAGGAACAACTGAATCCAGCAAAGATGCGTTAAAATGTATATCCACATCTGGAATGCCATCTTTTTACATTCTGTCTGCAGATGGTAAAAGAGTTAAGACACTTATGTGCAATAGCTGCACCAGCTGAAAAGGAGCTTGGGTGCAAATTAAAAACAAGTCTGGCTGTATTATTGTTGGAGATATGGACTTAGCTGTTCTCTTAATAATGTTCACAATTGCCCTTATTTGCAGTAGGTGGGTATTTATCCTCCATGAAAGTAATTTCCAGACAAATTTCAGAATAGCAGTATTTTCTGTGGAACACACTGCTGCTTTGAAGATGGGAACAATTTAGCTTTACTGAAGAAGCAAGCATTCTCAAGGTCATGTCTATTTTAGGTTTTGGAGAGTCGACGTCCCCTGGACAGCCAAGGGGTAGAGAGGAATCCAGGAAGCAGTTCAGAAAACAAACCTACTTTTATTTGCAATTAATTATTTCTTACAGGACTGTCTTTTTCTTCCTTGAACCTCTTTAGGTAACTTACAGAGATTAGCCTCCCTGGCCCCTTCATCTTTATGAACGCTTTCCAAAAAATACGTTACTGCGTTGTGTGTTGTACCATGATCAAAACAAAATCATTTTAGAGCCTTCTCAGTGAGGAACACATATGTGTTTGCTTTAGCAATGTTGGCTTGAGTGTGCATTAATCATATTAGTCTAATTTTTACAAATTCAGTTGCATGAAGAAATGAAACGGTAAGTTTAATTTATACAGTAATTATTCTGAGTGTGAGTATTGCTGAAGAACAGCTGTATTCAGAGATGTTTTCTGGGTGCCCTACATATTGTAATCTTCACAAACCAGGAAATTGTTTTAGCAAGTTATTAGGCACTCTAAAATGTGAGCTTTAAGCTTGCTTTGTTGTGGAAAAATCTGTCATCTGAGAACTCTCTTTAAATTGGCATTCTTTACAAGAATGTGAGATACCGACTTAAGCTTTGGCCTTTGTTCAGCTTTTAAGATATCATTTGTGTAATAGAGCTGCATTTCTAATTTTTTAAGTCTGAGCCTGAAGCAGCCAGTCTTTAAAAAGCTGCTCTAGAACCCCCACATATGGCCAATAGATTTTGAGAAGAAAGGGCACTTTGAAGTGTGACCTCAAGAGTATTAAATGAAAGAGAGCTCACCAGAGCCTTAAGACTTTGAGCCACCACCTTGAGCTGATTGGCTTAGGAGCATTCCTCAAGGAGGTGCCATGACCTGCGAGTCACTACCATCCCAACCACATATTAGTGCTGCTTGCAATCTGGAGCTCATGACAGCTTTAAGCCCCATGTCATCAGCACATTGTCAGATACAGCTGTTTCCACTCTACCACTTCAAAAGGGCTTGATTAAATGTCTTACTGTAACAACATACATAAAGACACACACACAGAGTGAGGGGGAAAGGAGAAATGTACCTATAAGCAAAATAAATACAATTTCCACTAGATGGTTTAATCATGATGTGGGGAACTAAACCATTTTTTGAATTGAAGGCCTTATGTAATCAGTTAACACAATATCATATTAAAAAGCAGTTTCTACAAGTGCTTCTTTTCTTTTTTTTCTCCCAATTCTGGAGTGCAGATTTCATGCCAAGGGCTCCATGCTTGCAATGAGCTCTACCTCGGGCTGTCTAACTGGTGAAAGAAGAATGCTGGTGATTTCTACATAATTGACTGTAATTTCATAGGCACCTTAGAGATAACATGCTTTCACTGCCTTCTTAGGGAAAGTGTTCATAATGCATGGGGTTTATTCATGGCAGGACTTCTAAAAATAAATACTTCCAATAGTACATACATCTTTTAAAAAAAATAAATGTAACACTTTTGTCTGGAAACATTTGTAATCAAGATCTGCTTTATTATATGTTTTTTCCTTCAATGTTTCTGTGCCAAATTTTCCTATTTGATTTTCTCATGAACTTTCAGTTATTGCCTCTTGTAGCTTTACCGGGTTTGGAGTAATTGTGAGGGAAAAATCTTTAATGCATTTTCCCAGCTTTCTTAAGGACATGTCCTGTTACAGCCAGGGAGAATTTTCTGTGCTTTTTTAAGGGCTTCTGCTGTGTTAAATCTGCTGCTGATGGCAGTAATGGATGGGTTAACAGCAATTCTTGCATTGTCTGCAGCTGATCCTCAGCTGACCAAAGAACTGGCTACACTGGATCCAATGTCATCGTCACCCTGCTCCAGAGATACAGCAGATTCCTCACCAGTAATGTATCTGTTGCTCCTGCAGCTCTTTTGAGCAGCTCTACCTAGTGCCTGTTATCCAAATGCAATTGAAGTGCCTTGCCATCCATACTCCTGGTTTCTGGAGCATAGTACAGTTAAAGCTGACATAATTCCCTAGAGAAACTGTACATATATGGTTTTAACACTATCTATTATTGCCAGTAAAGCATGACTATTTCCAGCTGCAAATCCTTGTTTTAAAGTGTTGTTTTGCCTGTTTACTTCTTTATTCAAAATAATGAACACATGATAGTATTTTATCGTTATCTACTGGTGCTATGGCATGACCACAATGCCTTATTTTTAAGTAGTTAGCATCCAGCAGATTCATCTGTTGTTTGCCTGTACTGAAAGTTGACAAGTGGGCCTTGTGGAACAGGAGGAGCTTCTGTTGACTGCCTGTGTGCCCTCTGAGACACTCCCAGCTTCTCCTGCCCTGTGTCAGGGCTGCACATCTTCCTGCTACCAGCACCAGCTGCTGCTAAGCCTCACATTGTTTAAGCCTTCCTCAGTGTGTGACAAACCTTCTGCCTCAGTAATGTGAATGGCTGTGGATTCCTTCTAACCCAGCAATGCTCTTGGCCTCCTGAAAATGCCTTCTTTCTTTGCTCCTGTTGAAGGTGTGAGGAAAAAGAAAACTTCCCAGGATCCAGTTCTTCCTCTCTTCCTGCTAAAGACTGAACCAATTGTTACAGGGCATGCAGGACTTTTAGGGACTAAAATGAGTACTGTGGCATCCTAATAAAAAGAATAGGCATGACTGATGTGAACTGTATTTCCAGATGACATGTTTTTAATAGTTTGACTTCAGAGAGATACAGGGGTGGGATGCTTAGGCACGGATCAGCTCCACTGGGAGAGGACATAGTGAAACACCCTGACTGAAAAGAGGACATCACTCTCTGCTCTCAAAAGGTTGAGAGAGCCCTTTCTTGGTTACTGTAAATTGGTTAGATTGTCCCTGTTGAAACATAAAAGAATGACTCTGAGATTCGATATCAGAATAGCTGTGACATTTTTCAGTCTGCATAGTGCAAGGGTGACCTAGCCTAAAGGTTGTGCAGAATGGAAAAATTCAAGAAAATACATATTTACTGAATGTAAGCTTCCCTTCATTTCGGGTTGAAAGACACTTCAGTGTTTGCACAGAAATAGCAATACTTTCTCATGTAAAGAGTTTATCCATGCACAAAATCTCTCTGCTCCTCCTGAGCTTTAAAAAATCTAATTAGGCCCCAACTCAATTTTCTTTTGTTGTTGTTTTGCTTCACCCCTTTCAGGTCCTTCTTGTCTGAAGCTTAGTCCAAGGTAGATATATTATTTACATCCCCCTATTTGGGAAAAACAGTGTTTATTCTTTTGAAAAAAACAATTTTGTTCTATATTTGCAATTATATTTGTTCACAGCCCTTTGAAATATTTTTAAGACACATTTGGGGATTTTTTTGTGCACAATTGTCAGCTTCGAGACAGGCTTCTGTACAGGCTGTTGCTCTGAATCCTAAAGTATTCCTACTTCAGCAGATGTTGGTGTCTCCCACCTTAAAAAAAATGCAGCAGAAAAACCAAAAAACCTCATATAGTGTTTTTCATCCCTGTGATCTCCATCAGGGGACAAAGGAAGAATACAGGCTATTGGAATGGGGATATTTACCTGTAATATTGGAGTACAATATCAGGATGAGTTACATAATTTGAAAAACTATTTACTCAGCTGTGGAAAACACTGAATTTCCTTTCGGAAATACATGAAAATATTTATTGCCTTACTCCAGAAAATCTTACATGTGTTTTCTCCTGCATTGTAGCAGCTCTGTAAAAGCAAAGATTGAATGTGATTTTGGGCAATTATGGAATACTTAAATCTAGTTCTCAATATTATGATCCATCTTTGTGTAAGATGCAGAGGAGCAAGCTGGAATTCATGTCATTACAGTTCTCATCTTCAGTTTTGTGGGAGTTAGGTTATGGGGAGTTGATTTGTACTCTCCTGATTACACAAGCAGTTAAACATGCAAATGTCTGAGATCAATTGGCTTGCTCAGAGTAATTTGTGAGCTTTGAAACTGAATTAAAATGCCTTTAAGTTGCTGGGTTTTTTCTCATCTAGAATAATTTGTTGTACATTGGTATTCTATTTGTTGTCTATTGGTATTCTAATCAATACAGAACTATTTTGTCTGTGCAAGTTCTAAATGACTGAAATGAAAATACGTTTGAGTTTCTTCTGCTTATACAGCTATTGCATTGCAGTGCCACTTTTGACTTGTTTAGAGTTGCTTCTGTTTCTCTTGCATCTGAGAGATAAATTGGACTCTGTAGATTCTGATTTCAAGTGAAATTATGCAAGCAGCTCATGAGCTCTCCTTAGCTTAAAGTTTTTCAAGCAGTAAGCTGCATAAAAACACTCAGCAAAGTAAGCCAGAAACTCATTGTCATGGTAATTCAGAGTGTTCTTTTTAGCTATTTCATTTTTAGCTATGAAAATATTAATGAATTTCCCATAAATGTTAGTCCTTCTACAGCTAATTATTGACGTAATGTATTTTTCAAGTCATTCAACTTCATGAACAGTGAAATGTATAGACGTGCTTTTATTTAATGGGAAAACAAATGTTGGAAATAGGCATCTGTATACTAACTCCCCTTTTCTAATTTATTTAACCCTTAGAATTTCATTAAATAATCAATTACTCTTACCAAGAGCAATTACTGCTGAAACAGTAATTTTGTGCTAAACATGTAATTTGGGAGAAAGAAACTCTCTGATAATTCATGCGCTATTCACTTAGCACATAGGTCATACCAGCTTTTCAGTTTGTCTGATGGCAATCCCTTGTGCTGCTTGGAGATGCTAATAAAGTCTTTTCTTCACAAAAGAAACAAAAGTACCCCAGGGTATTTTGGTTTATGTACCCATTTTCCATTGTTGGCTCTGTTGCCCACAGATTCCAAATGTTATGTGACTAAATCTCCAAAAAGAAAAAGACAAAAATCGTACATGTTATTATTGGTTTAGTATGTTTCTCAAGAAGTTGATCAGGGAAGTATTAATTTATAGATTCTGTTTTCTCTCCAGGCACCCACCCTTCCTCTTCCAATACCATTGGATGATGTAATTCTCCATGGATAGCTCATATGTTCTCCAATGTGAAGGCATTCTCATACCAAATAATACTTGAGCTATTTAATTGTCAAGATCTTGATTCAGAAATTTTGTAGGACTGCACCTCAGTTAACTTGAATGGAAATCTCACTTTTTTTAATATATTTTTTTTCATTATGTGAATCTGAAGTCTTTATCTCATGTATAGATATGTTCAGTCCAGCATCAAAGTTGCTTGAAGAAAAACAAGATGTGAAGTCAGCTGGGCCTGTCTCTTGGAGTGCAGATTTGTTCCACCTAGCATTTTAGTGTTTTTCCTTCACATCTTAGTAGGCAGAGATTTTTTTTTTCCTGTGCTTACTCTTCAAGAATGAAAAAAAACCTGCAGAATGATTGTGTTTATACTCAACTGTGATGTTCATTTACTGAATAATTCAAAAAAGTTTTTGGAACTAATTAATAGGAAACTGAAGTCTAGATTTGTACCACTGAGTTAAATAAAGTGTGTCATTATGCCTTGAGATGATGGGAGGTAGTAGTTTGTAAAGATGCAGTCTCTGCTGAAATTGTAGAATCAAAGATGATGTATCATGGATAGATTTATGCACGTGATTGTGATTTACAGTAAGTATGACAGTAATATGGCAGGGGATGCTGTGCTGCCTGCATCACTTCCTGGAGAGAGCAAGATTGCCTTTGCCTGGTAAATGTAGCCCTTGGTGTCAATCAGAAATAAAGTGCCATGAAATAGAGAACTCACACCAGTAGATTAGCATTTCAGAAATTAAACCATCTGTTTGAACTCAATTAAAAAAGAATCCAGCAAGGTTATTCCTAATAGAGTGTTCTAGTGCTGATTCTAGAAACGACACAATGTATTTATTGTGCAATTAGAACTCATAAGAAAGTGGGTTTAATGCCCATTAAATAAACCCAGCAACTGTACATTCTCATTAGGATGTTTAGCAATAAATATCTTCCTAATTTTCTTGCTGATCCGTAATTCTGATGTATTTCTCATTCTAGGGATGATTTTTTTTTTGTGTATTGACATATCCTGTTAGATTTTTTTTTTGCTGCATGCAACTGGTTCTCCCCCACCCTCCCTTTAAAATTAAACCTTTGTAATTTTGTTTATAGAGGAGAAATGCCCTGTAGTGAGGCTGGTTTGGGTGTGAGATCTGCCTGAGAAGAACTGTACGTTTGCAGACTGCTAGGACGGGAATGGGTGGCAGGTGTCTGTATGAAGTAATTTGCTTGAAATTCATTTTTAAGAGTAATGTCATTATCAGTTTGAACATATTTTTGCCTGGGAAAGTTAGTCTAGAGATCAGATGCCTGCAAATTAGAAGATGCAGTGGGGAGGGGATGGATAGCTGCTTGTTTCCCCCAAAGAACAGTCCCTTTTTGAGACTGTCTGAACCCCACTGTTTATTGGTTACCTCTTCATTTTGCATTCACATGATTCTGTTTACCACAGTTAGTTTTACTGGATAGCAAATGTGCATTCCAGTGTACCTACCCTATTGAAATTTGTTGCATACAATGAACAGCTTTATTACTAAGATGAGGGAGTTTTACTAATTCTTCAGGTGTTCCAGTAGGGATTGTCTTCCTTAAAAATAAATAACTTTAATCTGACATTACGGTTTGTAACAGTGCCAGTTGCCTCAACATCTGGCTGCCTCAAGCTCATTGCAAACAATTACAGCATGAAAGAAAGTATAAACTTTTTGCAATAAAACAGCAACAGTAAATAAAATCCACAATAAAACCCCTAGATTAAATTCCATAGGAAGATTTGCTGTGTGTCTCTTAGATTCTGTGGGGGTGAATGATTAATGTATTTATGGTGGAGTTATTTGGTGGAGTTTTATTGCAACTCAGTAGTTCTACTTCATTTTTTCACATTCTCACTGCATTTAAATACACTTAAAATTATAAGACTTATTTTCTGTAATTTTTGAAAGATCGATACATGATCCTTTATTAATTCTGTTTGGAAAATTCTGTTCAGATAGCTGCATTGATAAGAGTTTTTTGCTGATTAGTTCATGAATTTAATGTTTTACCCATAATAGAGGAAGAAAATTCTCTCTGAACAGAGATCATGGATATTGCACAGGAGACAAACTTCTTGGTTTGGGTGGAAAAATGATCTTGAACAGAAAGTTCACTGGTAGAACCCAAAGTTAAGTTTCTGTGGGATCCTGTGGTGTTCATATAGAATGAGTGATATGTGTAGTGAAAATTGAGGCAAAATAGCCTGAGCCGTCAACTACAGAATTACATAGCAATTCTACTGGCTCTGGATTGTACTTTGCTCCAGCCATAGAGGGCTTCTTCTGATCCAGTTTGGAGCAAGCGTCTGTTTTCACTGAATAATTTCTAACACTGAAGTCCAGAGGCAGAAATTGAACTTTGATTTCTTGGTGCTAGTCCTGCAAATATTAATTGTCCTCTTGTGCCTTCAGAAATAATTAATTAAACCCTTTCAAAAAAGGAAAATATTATTCAAATTGTTGCTTCATGTGCCCATTTCTTAAAACCTTTGTTTGACAAATACAGAAAACTTCTGTTTGATAAACAGCATTTCTCAGCATATGCTGCATCAAGTGCAGTCTCAGAGTAGAATGTGTAGATCTACCACTGAACATGTCTTGCTATTATTGATATTAATTACTGTAAACATGTGTGTCACTATTCAGATGTGGTAAATAAGGCTACCCTAGCTGCAAGTAATTTTATTTTTTTAGAACTCACAACCTTGTAAAAGCCTGGTGAGCAATTAGTGCCCAGTCGTCTTAGTATTAACGATCAAAAGACTAAAACTGCAGCCCTGAAATCTTTAAGCTATAAGAATAAAAATTAAATCCATGCACTTACTGTGGAAGTTAATAATTTTAATATGTACTGTGCATTTAATTGCTAAATACTGTGTAGGGAGCACCTGCAAGTTACTGGCTGCCACAAAGTAAGGCATGAATTTTTATGAATTACACAGAACACTGTAATTCAGCATTTTGCAAAGGACCTCTAGTATTTGCCTCTCTTCTCAGCTGCCCTTATAATTCTGTGGGTAAAATACAAATTCAAGAGAAGTGTGAGCATAACCTTATTGCATTAGGTAAGAAGCATGGTAGTGATAGGAGCCAGACAAAAAGGACAAAGGGGAAGAAAAAAGATTGACGTGCAAATACTTTAGGGTTTCCATGTTGAAATTTGAGAAAAGGAAATATTTATGAGCAAGACTTTTTCAAGTGTTTTCAGTTGTACCTACGCTGTAATGAAACAGTAGTTCTTTAATTGATATGTCATCTCAAAATTTTTTTAATTTATTTACAAAGTTATGTAGTTATTTTTTATTTCCAAAATTGTCTTGGTAACATTTCCACACGCTAATGTTACTTTTTCAACCAATTTGAAAGTACCTTCAAATACTATTGATAAATCATGTTAATATGGAAATTGTATCACTTCATGTGATAGACATCCATTGTCCTTCCCTGCCAGGGATATTATTATCAATAGAGGAATAATGATTGGTTCTGTTGTCTAGGGAAAGTTAGCCAACAGAAAGCATTTCAATGGAGGGGTGGGATAATGGCTGAAATTCATCCCAAAGCAACATGCAATGCCTCAAAATCTTCTAGGTTTTTCTTTTCTGTAATGTTCTAAGACCACACTTTGTCTGTGGGCTGTCTTAGTAATGATTGTGCCTGATGGAAGCCTTAAAAAAATCAACAAAATTATCATTCTTTGTGCTCAGAGCAAGTGTGTCAAGTTGCATAATGGTTTACACAATGTGCCTGAAAGCAATGCCTTATAACTACAAATACCTAAATAGTTTGGGAAAACATACGGTCATACCAATATTAATCTAGTTCTCAAACATTTAATTCAGCCGACTACAGTTGTCAGCCAAAGGTGCAAAGGCCTGTTGGAAATTTAATGTTCGGCTGAACATTTGAGTCAAAATACTGGAAATCTCATGATATTGAGATTCCCCTAACTAGAACTTAGTGAAATTTTCAAGACTAGAAATCAACACTGCTTCTTTCTGAAACTGCAATTGTTGTCTGTTCTACTCCGAAATAGAAACTCCAATGCAATATGCCTGTTACCAGCGTCTTGGAAGGGCTGTGCAACTTCTCTGTGTACTGATTTATTTGATGAGTATCTGGGCAAAAATAAGTGGATGATGCATTCATTCTCAGCAGACATTTTTATTTTCTAATGACATTTTATTTGATTGAGAAAAATGAACATGTTTTAATGCTAGTATTGTGAGTATAATTGTGATTAAAAACACCGATGATCTAGTTTTCTCTGAAGATAAGCCAGTTTTGATTGTGTTAATGTGGACAGCTATTCTAATCAGCCCTGCATGTGAGCTTCTGGGTGAAGTAGTTTGTTTTTTTCAACATTTTACACTTCTTTTAAATTAAAAGTGTGCTTTATCTTTAGGCAGCAACACGAAGCCATTTGCTTTTCTGATTTCCAAGGTTTAGAAAGAAAATGCATGCAAAAATCCATTTACTCACAAATTGATTTTCATTTTAGTAAATTAACTTTGTCTTAATAGGACAAAATTCTGTTACTGAAAAATTTTGAGCAATTTTTATTTGTCATTATAATAGTACAGATGACATTTCTGTTCACCAAGTTTCTCATTTGCTTGAAGTACAGACTTCCTAGTTAGTATGCAGCATATTTGTGTTGGATAAGGAAAATAAGTTCTTAAATATTTTATAACATAATCATAGCTATATATTAAAATCATCAAATTGCAGACATTAGAGCACAGGTTTTTTTATAAACAAAAATTAAGTAATTTGATGGGTTTTTGTTTTAAATGGGATCCTAAGGTGTGAGGAAAAATGAATAAGATTATCCTATCCTATACTGATGACAATATTTGAGCTGGAAAGCAAAGAAGCTTAATTAGAAACACTTTGAGGTCTGGAAAGTGTTGCTTTTTTTTTTTTAATACAACTGTAATATGAAATGCTCATAACGTATGTTCCTCTTTAGCTTTTATTACGGTAATACAAGTATGTTATCTAAAAATGTCCATCACAGTTTCCATATAAACTGAGTGATTACTGGGAGACTTCTTAAGCATAAACCAAAGCAATTGATGCACGACCATTTGGAAAAAATGTCTAGATACACAGAAATTACAAATGTAAGTACATTTTTGTAGGGAGTTTTCAGCTGTTGTTATGATCCTCAACCTTTAACATGTTTTTGTTAACTTGCTGATACATAAACTGGCATACCCTGTACTTGCATAAAGGCCAGTGGTAGATGGTTTTCCAGCATCAGGTTGTGACATATATCCATATATGCTTGTTTGGTTTTGGATAATTATTTTTATAATATGCTGAGTAGTCTCTGAGGGTTGAGATGAACAAGCTGTTAAGGAAAAAATCTCCACTGGCTGGTGAACAGTGATAGTAAAATGTCCCCTATTGATGTGATAATTTGAGAAACAGAAGTAGACTGCTTGATGCTTCCTTCCTATGCTAAGTCTAGAACTTTTCCCTGAGTCACAGCTGTGGGTGTCCTTAATGATGCTGATGTCTCAATCTACCATCAAACTGAATAATTTCATGGTATACTTGTGGATGAAGACTCCCACATCTGTCATCCATAAATAGGAAGAAAATTGGTGAGAAAACTTCCTTCACATTTCAATTTCTGGCTTTAAATGTACATATCATGTAGTTTGCAATTTGAGATGGGAGAGTCTCCAATGTTTCAAAATACACAAGGTTAGATGCTTACAATTTCCATGTATATCCTCCTTTCACCAGGCAGGTTAAAGTGGCACCTGCTTTAGGAGTCCAGGTGAGAGTATTAAAATGCAAAAGAATAAAAAAAATTTTAAAAGATATGTATGACCTAATGTTTTTGTAGTATCATCAGGTGTTAAGGTGGACAGGTATTAACTCTTTATGTTCTTCTGCCTTACCAGGTTGATATATTATCCTAACCTGAGGCTATATATAAATAGTATTCAACAGAAACTACTTTATTCCTATTTACTTTTCTTGTATTTTTATTTATTTATTTATTTTTTATTTCTTTGGAGGTCCTTTTATTCTGCAGGGTGTTCATCTTCCCTGGAAGTCAATAATTTGTTAGTTTGGTGAACAATAAATGAGGTCTCTTTCTGTTTAATGACATATTAGTAAATAATAGGTACGGTTATTCTCTATTTGGTGTTAACAACGTACTGCTCTTAAAGATGATGACTGAATCCAAGGATCCACTCCGCTCTAGAGCCTTGGCTTGTTGTTATTTAGCTTTATATAGCTAATGTTATGTTAGTCATTCTTAAGGTAATTTGATAGGGACACAGGTTCCCTTTGCAGCAGAGATATTTAGGTCCTTTTCTGGCTAATACAACAGTGGAAACTGTGCTCTGTGTTCAAATTAGTACTGGCAGGGTAAATGTTTTCCTCTCCGTTTCCCCTCTTAACTGTTTAAACTGAAAACTGTTGTTGACACAAAAGCTTACTTACTAAAATTGTTCATAAGCAGATTTGCAATTTAAGTGATGTACTTAGCTACTTAGCTATTGTAAAGGAACAGTTGCAGAGCATTTTTCCATTTTAAGAGCTTGCAAAGATGCTGATTTTTTTGTTTATTTGTTTTCCAGCAGAACTGAATGTTTTGCTGTCTGGGATGATGACACAGGAAATCCCTTTCAACTTTGAATTTTAGCTTTTTTATTCTGTCTGATCCATACTACTTTGCCATACATCCTGTCATCTTGATCCAGAATGTTTTTTGCATCAAATTATCAGTACCTAGACAACTGACTTTTGTTGTCTTAGCCAGCTTACTGGAGATCAGTGTCTTAATTGTGGTTCATGTGCTATTTGGGACAAAATAACAGACACAGCATATGCAAACTGCAGTTCTTTAGAAGCCTTGTAGTGTAGAGAACCAGGTAGAAACATGAGTCTCTCTCCATAGCTGCCACTTGGTTTATCTGGGAACACCAGATCACTTCTATAAAAAGGTCTGCTTCCATGTGCCACTGATGAATTTACAGTGTTGTCAATGTATTACATCAGAGAGTAAGATCCAGTTGGCAGCAATCATCTTGCTGCATGTCCCTCCCCTGCTTCTCCTTCTACCTGCTCTGCCCACACCATGCTTTAAAGTAGCATGTTTCCACCTTGAGCAACTCCAAGGTCGTGGTTTCTCTGCAAAGTTGTGGGATCTGTCAAAAACAAGTGCCACACCCGAAATGATTCTGTTGTCTACAGTTATCTTTAGTGATAAAAAGAGAGCTGTAGACATTTTGATTGTTTTGGAAAATACTGTGCTGTGCTGCAGCAATAATATCAGTAATAAAAGTTCAAGAGAAAATTCTTGCCATCACTATAGGAGGATAAAAAAGGGCATGACAGCATATTACCCAGTGGCCACTGATCAGATGCAGCAGTCCACTGTGCTTTTCTCTCATGCCTAGTGAGCCATTCTGCAACTAATACTCTGCTGTTTGACTACTCAGTCAATGTACCACCTAAGTGTCTTCAGTTATCAAAGAGAAATGTCTGAATTCTTCACCCCTTTTGAACTAGAAGTACTGGCATGAAATATTCATTTGTGATTGATATTTTGGGTCCTTCTGTAAGTACGGACTTAATTCAAAAGGAGCCCATAAAAGAATAAGTGTTCTTAATTGGACTTTTTTAAAACAATACACAGCCTCTGTGTTTCTGGTACATTGGCCGTGCTTATAACAGTATTCATTCTACAGTCCTGGGGTTGTTTTGAAACACCTACAATGCCGTACACAGCAGTAATTCCTTAAGAGCAAAATGGATTTTGGCAACATCTTTTCAGTGACTTTTTAAAATGGGTAATTGAGAAGTGTCTTGCACTTGTGATTCTACTGGAGTAAAAATTTCCTTACAAGTTGTTCTAGTTTGAAAACAAACCAGTGGGAGGCACCAAGTCAGAATAACAATTTAATAGGGAAATAATAATAATGATTAAAAAAAA
>VZTI01001215.1:258889-289081 GCA_013397865.1 Struthidea cinerea | reverse complement strand
ACAAGTACCCCAGCATCAACAAAATGCACTTTCATCTCAGAATCTACTGCCCTGAGCTCTGTGGTGTTGAGCAGAGAGGTCATCTGTAAGCAGAGCTTTGAGGAAAACAATTTCAGATTTTCTTGCTTGTGTTTGGACTGTTGTTTGTTCATACTTGTCTGCCATGCAAAAGTTATATTTGTGCTAGGCTAAGTGTTTTTGTATTTGTTTGTCTCTCCTTAACTTCTTAGGCCATGTAGGAGTAAAATTGTCTTATGTTTGGGACTGTACTTCTGCTCTGGCACTTTCTGTGTGTGGAGCCAAGAGATGACAAACAAGGAGGCAGTTCATCTTCTGTGTTACTAAGATTGATTCTGTTTGTGGGTCCAATACTGCATGTGGTTACACTAGTGTAATCCTGAAATACTGCTCAGAATGATTTTGAATAATTTGAAGATTCTGTAGTTCTCTAATTTTAGAGAGGACTGTATGATAATATTTTTGCATAGCCCAGTGCTCTCCTTTTTTTGGTACTCAAGGGAAAATTTGAAAAAACTGTCATCAATGTAAACCAAAAACACCTCAGGCAACTAAATGCTTGCCTTGTGTTATTTCATTATTCATTAACTACTCTGTTATTCTTCTCCCCTCCTCCCCACGAGCACCTTCCCCCACTGTCCCCAAAAAACCACTAAGGAAACAAGCACACCACGATAAAATGCTAATAAAGGGAGTAATTCCAAATAGACCATAAAAGACAGCATTTATAACCTCAATAGAAATGCCAGTCAGCTATTTTTGATGTAAAGCATCTGTCTCCAGAAGGAAATGAAGGCAGGCCTGTTTCTCCTTTCAAGTCTCTGAAGTAGTAGGTGGTGTCATTTGTTATACAGTGCTACAAGTCCCATGTTATTGCAGTGGTAGCTGCTGACTGCCTTTGTTAACGTACTGAAAAGTTTTATCAGCTGTCTTTAATAAAAGACAATCTATGAAGAAAAACTATAGCAAATGTCTCTTGCTCTCTTATCCTCTGACCATCCTTTGTAGCTGTCAGAGAGCAATGGCACTGATGTAGAATCTTGCAGACGTGCAAAATTCTTGTGACTGTTACAATAAACCATAGATATTGGGGTGACTGATATCCTAGGAAGTTAGGGAGCAGTCTTTCCAAAATCCTGTGCACTTCTTTATTTAAAATGTAAATCAGTTGGAATGAACTTTCAGTACTACCTGAAATGATTTATCAGTTCACATTTTCCATGGATACATTTGTGTAGAGCATTAATAGAATTTCTTAGGCCTCCAGGAAATCAGCAATGATGTGTAGAAGTTGGAAAATTTCAGTTAAAAGGCATGCAGTTTGTTCTTTTTATTTGTTTTTGTTACTTGCTCTTGTGAAGTGATATATCGAATTAAAGACATGATGGTAGAAGAATTTCTTAGCTAGGCATATAGTCTAACATATATGAACTTCTTGATTAGTCCCATACACACACCATATTTTCAGGAGGGTATGGCGGAAATGGAGAGGAATTCTGGAAGCCATATGAGACAACTGAGTTATTTCCTGCACAGTAAGTTTTGTGAATGCTGTAGAATTAGCTTGGAGCACATTTAAACATGTGTCTTATTTATATGAGTTTTTCCAGATTTAAGATTTATTTAGTCCTTATCCATTGTAAGCTTTGTCTTGGTGCAAATATATGCACATACTTATAATTCAAGTGAGAAGACAGCTGTGTGTCAATAACTTGAAGAAAGCTCTTTCATTCGTGAACTCTCATTAAACAAAGAAATAGCATGAGTAGAGGGAATGGACATTCCTACTCATGATTTGAAAAAATTCTATCAAACAATCTGGAGTCTAAAAATAAATCAGATAGGGGGGTATTTAGACAGTCATCCATATACATGGGAGCCGATTTCCAAGCATTCTTCACTTTAATAACATCAGTTAGCACCTGGAACATCTGTAAGTAAGGAGTATATTATTTCATTATAAAATAGTATGCAAGACTGGCACTTCAAAGGTGGAGCTATGAAAATATGGCTGCCAATATGATTTACCTGTAGCACAGATTACATTTTAGAGGCCTACTTTCCCTTCTTTTGGAGAGTATTTAACTAATAAAATGATGTAAAACCCAGCTGGGGTTTTTTGTTTGTTTGATTCTCAGTAGAATGAAGTAACTGACTTACGGAAGGTGGAAAAAATCTGTCAGGGTAAAGCAAGAAAAAGTAAATCTAAAAATTACATCTTCAGGTTCTTCTGCATTAGCATTGTAATGTTTACAATAAGGAGAGCTGAACTAATTTTGTTTTGCTTAATTTTGAAACTCTGGAAACCATTTGCTCTGAAAATTTGATGCATTGCAGTTTTTTATGAGTTTTTGTGATGCATATATTTGTAGGTTAAAAGAAGCAAGAAGAAAGTGGAAAAAGCGTGAAATATTTGTAAGATATAAAACATTAGAATTATCTGAACAACATTTTCACCACAAAATTTAGGTGTTAGACATAGGAATTATGGGGATTTTGTTGAAGCTTGATTAAAAAGGATAAGAATAATGAGTTTAACTTTGTAGTGGAGAGGTTTGGAACAAAGGTAAGTCTTCCTCATGATAATTACTTCCTCTTGCCAAAACAGTCTGGGAGACCAACTGTAGTGCATATTTTACTGCCTTCTACCTCACGTATTTTCATAGAATCATTGAATGGTTTGGGTTGAAAGGGAACTTGAAGATCATCCAATTCCAACCTTCCTGCCATGAGCAGGGACACCTAGACCAGATTGCTCAGAGCCACCTTCAACCTGGCCTTGAACACTTCCAAGGATGGGATGCCACAGCTTCTCTGGGCAACCTGTTCCAGTGTCCAACCATTTTCCTGAAGTTATTGTCATTAAAGGGCTTCTAAAGCATACCATCACCCCGTCACAGTACTCTGAAGCCGATATGCCATGTGGCTTCACATTTTGAGTATTGTATTTTGAGCAGAACACTGATGAGTGGTGGCTTGATACACTTATTCTCTGAGGCAAAGCTATGTGATTTCAAAAGTAAGTTTTCCTGAAGCTCATTGAAACTTTGACTGACCTGAGGGGGAGAACCATAGTGAACTTTGTGTGGTATTTTTTTCCCCTTTTTCTTTAAAATGCAAGGTACTAGTTTGACAAATGCCTTTAGTGTACTCTCACTAGGATGTGAATACCTTTGGTACTTGCCAAAAGGTGGCTTAGACTGTTCTCTTCATCTTCATAAATGTGCTTTTCTGCCCTTGCAATATTTATTAGCTCCAGGGACCAGGCATGTTATTATCATAAAGAACCTCTAATTTCATAATGGAATAACCTAGAGATAAAAAAAATAAAAACAAGCTAAGCATTTTGCCTTAGCTAAACATGAAAAAATTGCTAGTAACGTAAGCTTTTAAATTGATTTGTTATGAAATTTCAACGACTTTGTTATTAAATAGCATGTGTTTCCACCATTGTTAATTTTATTCAATCATTCATTAAGAAATAATTGCTGCAGCCTGAATCTAAATGGATATCTTTGAACCCCTGAAAATTCTTATATTCTGAGAACAAATTGTATTTTCTACCAGTTACAATTAAGACAAAGAGAAGAAAGGGATAAGTTCCAATGTGTTAACTATTCCCAGTGATTATAAACTCTTTATTGGCAATGAGTTTGATTAAAATTAAATTACTGTTGCTAATTCACTCTTGGATTACTTTAATTTTCTCTTGGAACCTGTGTTATGCCAAAATTACCACATTTAAAACTTACTGGGTTCTGTGTTTTCTCATTAAAGAGAGAAGTCTTATGTCTGTAGACACCAGAGCTTGACCTGTTTAAAGCACAAAGTACACAGCAGCTGTTCAGAAACTTTTTCTTGTTGTCTGTATTTGCTTAAATTACTAAATTGCTTCCATGAAAAGTTGGCAAACATAAGGGAATAATTTAGGTGGAAGAAGATTGTCTGAAAAGAAAAATTGAAAGTATTTGTAATATTCCTCCTTCCTTTTTTTTTTTTTTATTTGTACCAGTATCCAGCTGCCCTAATGAATCTTGGAGCCATTCTCCATCTGAATGGTAAACTGAAAGAGGCTGAAGGAAACTACCTCCTTGCTCTTCAACTTAAACCTGATGATGTCATCACCCAGTCCAATCTTCGCAAATTGTGGAATATCATGGAGAAACAAGGTTTGAAAACATCCAAAACATGATGATGAAAACTCTGAACTTCTTTTCCTTAAAGTGATTAAACCCACAACCTAGAACTTCCACACAGTTGTCAGGTCAGAGAACTTGCTGGACTTGACTGCAAGGATCTGAGGTCCTAATTGCTGCTAGGAGAAGCTGTTCTGCTAGATAAATAGAAAAAGGGAGACTTTGAGGTATTCATGAAGAACTTGTTACGCAACAAAAATATTTGGAACAATGGCACATGAGAGAAGTTGTTTCAGTATATTTGATAAATAATTGCAAATCCCATATTGCTTACTTTTGGGTGGGTACTTGAAACGTATACTGTCATAGAAATACAAAGGGAAAATTGCACAGTATATACTAAGCCATATGGGAGTTAAAGTGGTAATAGTAGGTTAAAGTATTTTGCTGATACTGTAACTCATTAAAATGTGTACTAAATCCAGTGTGTTTGCAGTTTGTCTTAATGCTGCTGTATCTCACTTTTGAACCACTTGCTAACCAATTTCACAGCTTATACGGCCAATTTTTTTTCAAACCTTTTACATGATTAGATGACAGCATTCAAAGTTGTTTACTGAGAATATGTCTGTTACTTCAGCTTGATAACTTCCAGTGCAGTTTTCTTGAGATGTACAGTCAAATTTCTGTGAGGTAGACAGAATGACCAAGGAACTGTCTGTATTCTACATCAGATGTAGTATGTAGGCTGGTAAAAAGAAGACCAGAGGTGTGATTTAGTAATACAAGCGAGAGTGATTTTTGCCCTGATACCAAATCAGTGTGGTCAGACTGTCATCTTAGAAAAAAATAATTGGTATTGCAGAATAATGTGTTTGACTCTCTTTACTTTGCTGTCAGATAAGTCTAAATTTAAATTGGACTCTGCATATGATATTTTTGCAATAACTAATTAAAATGAGGTTTGAAGATATTAGTGCTTGGATATGCTAAAATGAGACTTCATGAGCAACTCAGAGAAAAGGGAATGTTATACATTGATGAGGCTAGCAAATAACTGAAGGGACTTGATTCAATCATGCTTAAAATAGTGTAGATTAAGAGGAATCCATAATGGTGGTTGCCAGTTACTTTTCACTTTGTTGGTGTTTTAAACAAATCTATTCAGATTCTAACCAAACATTAGCATTCTGTTTGTATTCTGACACATGCTATCCGCAGAGCTGTCAAGTATCTAAATATGCTTTTGGTGAGGTTCAATTTATTTCTGTTTCAGAATGATTTAGCCTCATTACTGTTTTAGTCTTCAGATTTTAAATGTAAAAATAATTTATTTTAAATCGAAGTGTATGAAGCTTTAGTAATTTTTTTTTTCCAGGCCATTTGTTAACTGCTTTCTTTCTTTGGAATAAGTATTGTTGCTTGTAAGAAAATTTACTATTTCATTTAATGGCCCTTTGGTATCTGCTTCAGTATTCCTTTCATAATGATAGATAAAATGTTAAAGTGGTAGAGCACCTTGAACTGAAGCTTCTTCAGGATCTTCTCTTAAAAACTCTTTATTACTGAGAAAGGGTTTAGGGTTTTTAGTTTATGTATTTCTTTTTAACTGTTGAGCACCATTCCAACAGAAATGTAGAGAAGAACACTTTGCTGTATTTATTTATTTATTACTTGACTGCAGCAATGTTACCTGCCATTAACACAACAGTCTCTAAGTGTTGCTATTTCTTTTATTTAGTTTTACTTGCATTTTTTTTGTGGTTACTGTATGTACTGAATGGGAAAGGGAACACTTGAGTTATTCTCTACCTTCTTGGTCATTCTCCCCTTACACTTGGATTTTAAATCTGTATTGAAATAGATTGGGGAATAGCTGTTTCAAAGTCAGTATAGTAGAAAAACTGTAGTAATGTGTGTTTCCTTTTCTTTCCTCTTGCTCACTAAAATACCATAAGTTGCTGAGTTTACAACTGGCCCACCAGAAGGGCCAGAGGGGCAAGATTGTTTGGTTTTGTGGAGTGTGTCTAGTCTTTCTCAAATAATGTTCTTGCTGGAAAAGCAAAATTGAAGGATCAAAAGTTGAATTTCTACTTTATCGTTGAAAGCGATGTTAGAATACAATGGTAGCTTGAACTTATTCTCCTGCTTTACTGACTTTCTGGGGAAAGATATAGAAATATATAGTAACTGTAACTGAGCTTGGTATAGAACTGTGGTATCCTGCAGCTTTATTTGCTCAACAAGCCATCAAACTTCGATGGCTTCTTGGTCTTAACCATTCACCAGTTTATTTGTCTCCTTCAACTTGTACTTATTCTTGTTCGGTAATTTTTATTCATTGCACAGAAGGGGGAAGAGGGGAGCACTCCTGTGATATGGTGTCATGCTTGCATTGATTACTGGTTTTGTTTATTTCTTTAAAAAAAAAAAAAAGAAACAAAAGAAAAGGAAAAGAAAATAGGACTACCGTAAATTTACCAAGAATGTCCCTGAATACATTTTTTTAATAAAGGTCTGGGCTTGATAACTTTCTTCTTTTGGGATAAATTTAAAACGTGTTTAAAATATGTCTCTCTGCTCAGGGATTTATGGTGGATTATTGCAGACAGTGCTAAAAACAAATAAAAGAGCACAAGACAAGTTTACTAAATTAAAATTTTATTTTTTGAAAAACTGTTATTTGTATAAATTATCAGATTTGTAGGCTTTCCTTTTTGTAGAAATAATTGTTTATGTGCCAGATAAAAGAATTTCAATTTTGTTTTCAATAATAAAGCATTGATAACTAATTCACTGTGTATTCCTTTGTATTACTGTAACAACACTTTGGTTTTTTTAAATTGTTCTAATGTAATGAGTAGTCTTGATTATTTTTTGCATGGGAGAGCTGTGTAGAATAAGTAAAACACAACCTGTCACATTTGGTTTTCTTCTATACTCTATTGCAGTTAGACTTCAGTGGATATTTTCAAAAAGGTTTCCTGCAAGCCTTTTTTAATATTTATACTCACAAAATCTGGCCAAAGGGATGATAATGACCATATTTGATTATTGTAGCTAAACTTTCTAGGAATAAAAGCTGATGAATATATTTATAAAATACTTTTATATTGACATACAAACATGATGTCAGTAAAAATGTTGCTAAAATGTAATTGGTTACAAAAGCTGGAGAGAAGATTTTGCTTACATACGCAGTCTTTTTCATGTATGAGATCACCTTTTCCTCATGCTGCTGTGTCATGTGATGAGTTTCATATCTTCTGCCTTCCTGCACAGAGATGTTATGAAATGACATGGTTCTTTTGCCTTTTGGCTTCCTCTTAATCTTCTATGGACAGAGCATTCTTAGCTCAGTGCAGTACTAATATTCTTATACCTTCCTAGTTCTGTTCATTCGGGTCCCGTGCATTGATAGGTTTGCTCTACGGTTGAAAAACTTGCATGGGCATGAGCAGAGCTGTAGAGAGGCTTTGGGTCACTGACTTGCAAATTCACCTGTCATGCCTTATTTTTATTGAAGGTCATGCCTCACCTTCAGACATTCCTTGCCTGAGTAGGTGTTGATAAATGGCAGATGATGAATGCAGAGTATGCAAAGAATCATCTGAACTGTGTCACTCGTTTCTTGTGGAAATAGATTCTAAGCATGGGCTTGAGCTCCTGCTCTGGCACCTTATCCCTGAAGCCTTTTTTGTGAGATCCTGTTCTGTCTGCCTTATGCTATGCTTCCAATGTTTCTGCCTTCCAAGAATCAGGCAGCAGATTCTTGCTACGTCTCCATTTCTGATGGAGGCACATGACAGCTCTCTGGTGATTTTTTTTTTTTTAGTCCTGCTTTCACAGACCCATCTGAACTTGCTCTCGGTAGCTGGTATGGATGGCTGTATCACTTCTGGGATTTCAACTAGTAGAAAGGTAAGGCACTAAATTATTCCGTGTGAGTATACCAGCTCATTTGGATCTGGCTTGGGACTCTGTTGTAGTCATTCCCGTAGCTGTGCCTGACAGAGGTGACTGCAGGTAGCATGGGAGACACTGTTTCCAGTTCACATCTGATAACAGTCACCAGCAGCTGAGTTATGATCAGATGTCATATAGGCTCCCTTAGTTAGACTGACCCTGCAATTTGAAAAGTCCCTGCCTTGTTTCACGCAGATACTGACATTCAATCTGCCTGAGATTCAGTAGTGTGACATTGGAGGAATGTGGTTAGTAGAATAGAATATGTCTGATGTTGTGAGCAGATAGTATGAGGGAGGTTGGGAGCAGAGGCAGATATTTTGGGGGACATTAATAAACCTTTAGAGGGACAGACTTTATTCCAAGAACAAAGAAGAAACCCTGAGATCAAGTTATTCTAGGATAAACTATGGAAAAGCATATGCATGAGTAAATTAAAAAAAAAATGCCGCAAAACAAAACCCCAAAGCTATACAGGCTTGTAAAAAGTTGTGAGTTCTTCTGTTATAATAATAAATTGAAACCAAACATTGCCAACAGGAAAA
The DNA here is from genome assembly GCA_013397865.1 of Struthidea cinerea. Lineage (NCBI taxonomy): Eukaryota > Metazoa > Chordata > Aves > Passeriformes > Corcoracidae > Struthidea > Struthidea cinerea. The sequence continues at coordinate 280,416 of VZTI01001215.1, read as the reverse complement.
GCTGGCCTTGGAACATAGTATTATAAAGTTCAGGATATAAAAATATATTCCCCATTGTGCTGATTTTGGCTGGGATAGAGTTAATTTTCTTCACAGTAGTTAGAATGGTGCTGTGTTTCAGATTTGAGCTAGAAACAGTGTCGATGTCCCAGGGATGTTTTAGCTATCACTGAGCAGTGCTCACACAGCGTCAGGGCCTTTTCTGCCCCTCACACTGCCCCACCAGTGAGGGGACTGGGGCTGCACAAGGAGCTGGGAGGGAGCACAGCCATGACCGGTGACCACAGGGATATTTCAGACACATGGCATCATGCTCAGCAGTAAAACTGGCGTGGAGTTTGACAGGGGGCAGCTGTTGCTTGGGAACCATCTGGGCATCGGTTGGTGGTGAGCAATTGTTTTTCACTTGTTTCACTTGTGTTTCTTGGGCTTTATTTTTCTCATGTTTTTGTAATTTTCCATTACTATTATTATTATTACTATTTACTGTATTAAATTTATTTAAATTTCAATTATTCAATTTTTCCTGAATCAACCTATGATCTTTCTTACTTTTTACCTTTCCAATTCTCTCCTCCATCCCACCAGGAAAGAGTGAGTGAGCAGCTCTGAAGTGCTTAGTTGCCGGCAAGGGTTAAACCATGGCACCCAAGAAAGACTGAATGCGTGACTCAAGTTATGCCACTTGATTGGAAAGCCTTTAAAATTGCATTTTAATTCACATTTCAAGTCAATGTTTCTCCCTTCTCTTAAAGATAAATTCTTGATCTTATTTACCCTGTCGTTGCGCACTGGCTCTTTAGTGGTACCACAGTTCTAGAGCTGGACAGCTTTAAAGGTTATGTATGAGGAAGCATTTCAGAAGGGCAGAAACATCACCTTCTAGTGCACCTTTTAGAAAGGTTTAAGGTGAAATTGATTACATCATTCTCTCTTGCTGTACACTCAAATTATTTTGAATAGAGTTTCAGTAACAAAGTGTAATTTTAATTACTAAAATTGTGGAGCTTACAGATATTTGTGTGTAAAGCTGAAGATTAAATTGTTTATGCATACAAATTTCTATCAGTTTGTGTGCCTTTAAGCCCAGATTAATGTTTTAGAAAAAATTTGAGATTTCCTTTTGAAGAAATAGGTGTGGAAGCCATGTTGTGAGAACATCTGTGGGGTTTTTTTTCATTTGATAGAACTGTGTGTGAGCCTGTCTTTCCTAGCGTCACTGGTCTTTTAGCTGATGACATTCTATTTCTACATGGATATTTTTGTTTCTTCTCTCTTGCAGAATTTCAGTAGTTTAAGTTACTAGTTCTGTTTAGAGCTAAGGAGGAATGGAGCTTTGATGGCTAAACTTGAGCTCAGTCTTGATTTCCAGAATTATTTAACCCAGGTGAACAGATTTTTTAACCCAATAATGCAGTGGTTTGCTGCTACAAGTAATCCTGGAAAGCAGAGATAATTTGAGAGTCTTTGTTGATTCTTCTCTAGGTTTTTTTTTTCTCCTGCCAGCAAAGCATTTTGTATCCTTTTCTGGAGAAATATTTTATTTTGTCTCTAATTTTCTTTAAAACAGATGTTCCTGCATACCCAGTATTTTTCTTCTAGGTAATGAGAAATTAGTTTTTCACAGAATTGATTTCTTTATTATTTTGTCATGATTGTTGCAACCACGACCATAAGTTTCTCTACAGTACATACATGAGTGTGTAATACAGTGTATTGTTCCTTATATTCAGTCAGTTCCTTCTTCTGGTTTATACCCAATATGCAAAGCAAATCATCGCCGAGGTGACTCATTTCTGCACACCCCCAGTTTCTGGAACACAGCATTGCTTTTCCTATCATGATAGAGAATGTTTTTCTATGACAACATGATGATGTAAGATGGTAGAATAGGGTCTTTTTCTTCTTTCAACTACCATAATTTCATAGCCTTTTTGGTCCTTTTCTTCTTGTTAGTGAAAGAAAGACTTCAACAACTGTTTTTTTAAAAAAACAAACGTACTATTAATAGCAGTAGAGCTCTATGAATGCCTTTTGTGCCTTCAAGTTCATGGATAAAGCATAGTGGCTCTGTCTGATGCACGCACCTTCTGATCTGAGTGAAGATATGGAAACATATCTCATGTCTCCTGGAAGAGACACAAAGTTACAAAGCAGGATCTTCACTCTATGATTATGCCAACTACAGCTTGTCAGGACATTTACCATAATTTTGCTGATCTTGAAATCAGGTGAGCCCATCTGAGTCTCAAGAGCAAGTCTGTTTCTGAAAGGAGCATATAAACTAAATGATGGTCATCCCTGGAACACCTAGAATATAATACACTAAGTCTCAAAAATGTCTACTGGCAGGAATTACATCAGAAATTTTTCTTTTTTCTACATCTTTTGAGCTGTTACAGCCTTCTGGCATACAAAGCAGGAAGACAACCTTCTAATGGGTGTTTGGGTTCTCTGATTGCCTTGGCTGACAGCTTTTTCCCTGTTTGTGAAGAGCTGATCTTTCATATGCAGGGTGTATGCTTGGAAAAATTACCCAGGGACTGCAAAAGCATTGTTTCTACTGTAAATACCTTTATAAAGCTGACAAGCGTTCACTGACCATAGGGAGAAGCTGAGCTGGGAGAAGCAGGCTGGACCTTGACAGTTTCCCAGTGAATGGCCAGGAGAGAGAAGCTGGAAATCATGCATGGATTTCATTCACCTTATTAAAAAGTACAATATGAAAAAGACCACCTCTACTGATTATGTGAAAATTTCTTCTTTGTACGGGTGGAATCCCATACAAATGATGGGTCCCAGTGACCTCATTAGGCCTGAGGGACACAAAATAACAAAATTATGGCAATACTGGAACAAAGCATCCTGGAAGCCTTTATAATCAAAGTGTACAAATTAAAAAGGATTATCTTTTTTAATATCAACTATTATTGCCTTGCAAAGCTGTGCAGTAGATCAGACACCTCAGTGAACCTATTGTCCTCATTTGCTAGAGGGTTCAAAAACATGTTTTCTGTTGGTTTGGGGTTTTTTCTGCCTTCAGAATTATAAAGTAGCCATAACAACTCACTAACATCTAAAGAAAAAGCACAGAGGAAATCTCCATTTTAGTCCAACCCCTAAGGGCAAAACCAAAAATGTCTTTCTAAAAAAACTCTATGAAGATTGGTGTGAGAGCAGAAGCCATTTTAATTGAAGTTCTGATGAGAAATTCCTCTAACGAGCAAAACTCATGATGGAGACATGCAATATTAAAACTGAATTAAACAGAAACTTCAGAAAAGAAGGCATTCAGTGACAAAACAAGGGGGAAAGCAGCCTTTTAATGAAGTATACAGTGTTTTTTCTTTTCTTTCTTTTTCTTTCAACATGATTCCTGGGGACAACTCTTACTACTTCAGGGAGGAAAAAAGGCAGACAAGCAATGTGGGAAGATGCACTTGCAACTGATGGCTTTGACCTTTTTTATTTCTTATTGTAAAAATACCAAGTGATACTTGGGCTTCTAGAAATTTGGGTTCACTGGGACTGCATGACTACATTTTTTGGCAAATCCCAAATTGTCATGCTCACCTTGACTGTTCCCTGCTTAGAATCTCAGGAAGTGACAAGACAAAGAGATCATCTCTCCAACTTCCCTAACCTTAGTCTTCCCATAAGCCCACTCCTACCGTTGGCTCTTGTCCCTGCTTGCCCTGCTATATTGATTGCAGACAGTACTGTCTTGAGGGCAGTGATTTGTTCCTTCCAGTTGGTTGTTAAGTGCTCTAATGGGACTGTATAAATAAAAGTAATTCGTTTTTCTGCTTCATTCAAGGGACTATAAGTAAGAATAACAGGGTACACAAATCTAACTTTTCTATAAATTACTTCATTGCAAGGTTAATTGTTTTTTAATAAGCACCTCTGGTTTTGCCTCTTAAATGACAAGAAAAGACAGTAATACCTAAAACATGAAATTGCCTCAAACATTTCAGATCAGAGAGAGTCAGAAAGCTGTAGAAATGATAGATTAACTTGTTCTGAATAAGCAGCATTACTTGGTGTTGGATTTCTACTTTTAATTCAACATTGGAAATTATATAACCATACTCTGTACCTCGTAAGAGGAATTGTACAGGTTCCAACCATCTGTTAAATTAAACATTGATGATTACCATGAACATGTGGAGCAGAGCAGGTACAAGGGGTATGATAGCTCCATGCATATACCTAAGCCCTTGGAGCCTACTTGATTCACAAGGTTGGATACCCAAATAGAAGAACTGAAGGGTGTTTTTTTTTAGTGTAGTGTCACTCACTGCAGAGTTCAGTGGCAACGATTTGCTCCAATCCTTCAGTATTAGATACAGTACATCCTGCGTCTGAAATACTGAAATGCTGGGAAAGGTCCAAGTAGCTATGTCTTTTAAATAAATGCTTTTATATGTTGGCACTTTTCTGGCAGTAATTTCCCCTGCCAGACATTTCTGTCTTGGTGGCACTTTGAAAACTGGGAGAGGGCAATGAATCTCTTGAAGAGAGAAGTTTGGATTGCTAACAAAATCCTAAGAGAACAAGACATACCAGTATATGTGACAAACCTGGAAAATGTAAATAAACATACTATTTCAAACAGGAAACTTCTCAAGGGTACTTCTGCTTGAGGGCCTGCTCCCAAATAACATAAATTGTTGCTGTACAGTTTCTGCTGCTTTTCAGACAACATGCTGCTGTTTTTCACTTAGTTGGCTTGTAAGGAAAATATGCTGTCCCGGTGGAAGATGATAATGGTTTTGTCATTGACTTAAGTGGCTAAAATTTCACTGTAGAAAACTGTTTGCGATAAGGACTTACTAACATTTGTGTGCTGGTTCTGCTGATTATTTTTCTGATCTCCTAGCGCAGTAAAAATTACTCTTACACATACTTTGTTCAGGAACATAGACATGGATGGGTCTTTACACAAGAAACCACTCAGGTACACTGTGTTTTTCTGCTAGAGCTTACTGCCTCACTCAGGCAATGTGAAGCTGTGTTATTTAAGAGCATCAAGCCAGAAGCTGCTTTAAAGCATCAGTGCTGGAGCAGAGAAAGGCTCGATACAATCACTGAGTTGTTTTTACTGTGCAAGGTCACATTAGCAAATTATAACAAGGATGCTTTGCAAAAGTAATTTTTTTCTCGTATGTTTGGGAAAATACAATTTATTGAAAGATATATTCCCTCCAAATGCTGGGAGAGGTTCTGTTGTTAAGGCAACTGGAGTAATCAACTAAGAACTAATTTATGTTTCAGTTTGTCAAGTGCACATTTGTAATTATTTCAGTGCTGTACTGAATTAATGCTAAAGCCTGATAAGAACACGATCTGTCATTCCTATGTATAACCCCTTCTCCCCCCATTCTGCAAAAACCATTATTTTTTAGTTGCTTTCAGTATGACTTCTCTTATGATGGACTTCAAATGCACTTCACAGTTCACTGAGCAATGTTTGAAATTTGATTAAAAACTGTAATTATTGTACCAGGAACATAATCGTGATTGATAGGATGAAGCCAAGTAATCAAGGGGAAGAGGAGGATTCTCAGACTGAAACTTCTGCTCTGGCAAAATGCAATTGAAACAAAAAGCTGCATTTTCTGAAAGTTAGGTGAGTTCTTTTACTGATGTTTTTAACACACAAAAAGAGAGAAATCACAAATACAACCAGCACCCGTAATAAATCCCAAGCCTCTTGAAATTATGTGGGTTTCTGTAACTTCAAGTTAATATAAAAAAAAAGCAGGTTTTAGTTGGTGTCAGCCAAAGAATCTAGTTCTAAATATGCTGTCTCATGAGGATGAGGGTAAAATGTATCATTAATCCCTGTTGCACATTTCTTTTGTAGAGTCCAGTTACAATAACTCTTGGATGTTAATAATTAGTTTTCTTTTATCACAGACCTGATGAACAACCTTTTCCTCTGAAATGTTAATGCTTTTATGTCTTTCATGTTGTTAACTTTTAATGAAAAAATATGTACCTCACTTTATTTATCAAAGAATATCCAAAAACAACTTCAGTAATGGATGTCTTTTTCTGTCCTAATTGCATTTTTTTTTCAGTGATTGGGTTCTCATGTTTAGTTCAGCTCTACCTTCAGTGTCACAGCTGTGATTTATTGGATGCTCACTTGATTTTTCTAAAAGCATCATCTCCCTCCCTGAATTTTCTAATGGCCTCACCTCCCACTTCTTGAATGGTTTGTTTGCTTTCGGCCGCAGTGCTGGTCATTCAGGTGGCAGATTCCAGTTTTACAGGGTAAGGCAAAACAATTTTTCAGTTCAATTGAAAGATTCAGCTGAAGAATTACTGAAGCAGTAAACTTGCTTTTTAAAAATTCATTAATCATGTGTCTTATTAGGGAGGGTTTCTCTTTTGAATATAAAATGCAATATTTTAATCTTACCTAATCACCACTTTTAATATTGATTATGCATTGATGAACTCTACCTTTTCAAAGAACTGTTGGAAGGGTTAATTGTTGTTGTGCATGTAGATTACTTCTCAGCTTCTCAGGGGCTTGCTCAGCTTTACCCTGACTCTCACTGTGCTGCTGCTTTTCCTCCTTTCAGTGCAGATCTGTGCAATGGCAGGAGTGGGCTTTTGGGGAGCTTAAAGCATCAGGGCTGAAGGTTCTTGTGGAAATATAGATGAAACATATATACCTGAAATGTGAAAGCTTCCCACTCCAAATCTCAAACCCATTAGTGATGACAGCACTTTTGATTATAAACTTGCTTGCTAGATTTAGAAAGGATGTTTGGTGCTTGAAGCCTGTAGAAGGTCTCATCATTCAGGACCACCTTAGAGAGAAATAAATGACTGTATTTTTTTTTTAGCTTTTCCTTTAAAAAAAATACCAAACAAACACAAAACCAACAAACCCACACAAAATTTACAGTTAATTGCAGGGTCCAAATTTGCCTTTAAACTGTTGTGGCTTTTACAGGATATTTTCCAGCTGGGGTTCAGTCACTGTCCACAGTCACTGCAAGCATGGGCTAATTTAATTTGATTAAGCAACAATGCAAGAAGCTTAATTTAAGGCTAGTCACAGCACATTTGATGTGTCTAAACATTTTTTTTTTCATGGAGACTTACTGTATCTCAGCTGACCTACAGTAAGTTGTGTATTATCCATGCTGAAAGCAAAAATCTACTTTTTGCTGAAGTACAAGTTAACATGAGTGGAAGTGATACAGGCTGACCTAGAATTATATTTGAGAGTATTAACAAAGCAAATTGACAAGTTCGTTTTGTCGAAGCTGCTTCTATGATTGTACCAGTTGATGTCTTTCATGCTTACAGCACATAAACGAGGGCAATTATTCCATCTGAGAAGCCAGAATGATTGGGTCTATTGACAGGCCCTTCCTGAATGTAATCGATCACAGTACTCACTCCAGAATGGGTGATCTCTAATCCTTTAAAAAACATAATGCTTAGGAGCCAAAAAATAAAAGTATTTTCTGCATAAAGAATAGGACTACGAAAACCAAATCGTAATATGATCACCCACATTTTAGGTGAACTTAATGAAATCCACTGAGATCAAGTAGGACAAGCAGTAGCTGGGCTGGGAAAGCCACAAGCATAGCAGAACACTGACTGAAATACACAGATCATTTGAAACTGGTCAAAGAAAAGCTAGTGGGTCCTAATGCAATCCATCATTAGTAGGAGGAATAGGATACATCAAGGACAGAGAGTGCCACATGAGAACGTATTACAAAAACACAACAAAAATTACCTTTATATGGTATCTGGTTTTCAGTCCGGTGCTGTAATGAGGATTAGATGTGTAAGCTTTTTGAAAGCTGTCTATCATACTTTAAATTAATCCCACACTCATTGCATTCTATAGCACTGCCCACCATTACACTTTCATATCTAGAAAAATCATAGGGTCCCGCTACAGGCCAAGGCACAGAATTGAACTGAAAGACGCCAGGTTTTTCTTGTTATTTGTCATGTCATTTATTCCTCATGGCAGGTAATAATTATGAAGAGCAACAATTATTTTTTTTTTACTGTGAGCTTAAAAAGGAAAGCATGCTAAAGAATGAGTATTATTAAATAGGACATGGATTTATTTCCAAGTAACCCCTTAAAAAAAACCCTATACAAAGTTAACAGCATCTTTTATTCACTGCAGATGAATCAGTGATAACAAACACATGCCAAACTATTTGAATAGCTACCAGCTCTGTGTTTGATTCTGTACTTGCTAATCCTTGCTTCATAATGCCTGCAAAGAGATGAAAAAGGAAATTACTAGTTTTAATTACCTTTATACAGTGGGTTAGAGACACTAATATCACTAGTCACTGCATCTTGCAGCACTTTTAGGTTTCAAAAGAGGATTTCTGTTTTTCTTACGTTTGGACTCAAGATAGTTCTGGCTGAAGCTTGCCATTCAAAGAGCTGGAGTGCTCACTAATTATCTTTGGTACTAGCTGAATGCATTCTGGAGCTGGAGCTTTACAACAAAGGTGAGTCTGACAAAATTAACCTTGAGGGAAGGTGCTTGTTTCATGGTGACAGCAGGTCTGATTTCACCCACAGGTCTACTCCTCTTGTGCGATTTAAAGGTACCTGATTTCACACAACTACATATAAGTCAGAAGAGTAATATTGGATTTAATTATATTTTAAACTTTTTTGTGCTTTGGACTTTCCAAATAATCGATTCAATATAAGAGTAATTTATGAATGTTAATTCTGAACTGAGAATGGATTTTTTCATACTTATATGGTTGTAGTTCAGTGATAACTCTAGCACTGATGTTTAACAGACTCACTTCTGTCTCCAGTTTGGACAACACCAAACAATTCATTTTCAATATCAATGAACCACTGCTATCCCCATAATAAAGTGTGCAACATCTCAGTGGTTTTGAATATGGATAGGACTTGCTTTCAAAAGAGTTAAATATTCTATGTTTTTCCTAATTCCAGTTGTCCAATACTGTCTAATTGGGTTTTGGCACATACGAGATACTGATGCTTCATTTTTTAATGTTTAATTTAGCCTTTAACATTACTGAGAAATTTTGTTATGCTTTCTGTTTAGTGTGTTTTTAAACTGTTCTTGCTTACTTGATAGATTCTTTTTCCAAGTGCTCTTGACTTTGACAGAATTATTCAGTTGGTTGAGAGGCAATCCATTTCTAAGACGTTATGTTTTGAAGATATTCTCAATTTAAAATTGCTCAATAAATATGTTTCTTTAAGAAGTTTATGTTCTATTACTTTAAAAATACCAAGATTACAAATCATTATGCTGTTCCATTTCATTGCAGTTAATTGATTTCAAACACTTAAGAAAATTATTTACTTGTACTGCTACTTCAGAAGCCTCTAACAGAAGAGTCTGAACCATTATTTTGACAGAAGAGATTTTATTCTTCTTTGTGATTATTCTGTCTTTGAACTTCCACATTTAAAAGTTTGATGACTTTTTTCATTGTTGCTGTCTTGTTTTTAAATTGATGAAGGAATTGCATTTCCCCAGAATAAGTGAACTTACCTAAACAAAGACTATCAAATGCTGACAGGAGTATAAAGCAAGGGAAAAAGAGATGAGGAAAAAATACCTGATGCACAGGTGTCTGAAAGAAACCAGAAAAACCCTCCACAAATTGAAGGAAACAAAATGTTTTACCCAGAGACAGGTAGAAGAACACCTTTCTCAACTGGTGGTGTTTATAAAGCAGTTTAGCTTTCTTGTCTCATTAGTAGTTTTGCATAAGCAAACATGTTTACCTATTGAAGTGGCTGTTTCCTTGCACACTCTTGGATCATGTACTACTGTGATCAGTATGATGAAGACTAGGTTTCTAAACAGAACTGGTGGTTAAGGAAGACCAGCATCAAGTAGATGACTTTGGAAAGAATTGGCTGGAAATACAAGAATATGGACGAAGTTTGACTTCTCTTTTAGTGAGACGAGGCTTACATGGTGTTTGTCTATCCCACTATTACCAGCTTGTGATCTTTCTTGGCCAAATTCCATCAAGAGTGACATATATGTAGTTGTACTGTTAGTAGCCAGAAAATAGGCAGCCGGATACAGGAAAAAAGTATCTGTTATTGTGCTTTCCCCTATCCTCCCCCTCCCTCAGTCCTTTCAGGAGAGAAATGTTAAAAGCAAATCCACACTGGAGGGTGAGAGCCTCAGTATTGGAAAACAAGAGGTTGCACCTTTTTGGACACTAGGGGATCTGTCTATTAGGCACAACCCAAAGGAAACCAGGCCTCATTAGTCCTGCACTTCATAGGCCTGTTTTTCTAATGTAGAGAGGTCCAGTTGTGCTAGCAGGTTTTTTTTCTGAGACTCGAAATCTGGATGCTTAGTTTTGGGGTATATGCCATAAGGTATTTTGGACCTGTTTTCCAGCAGTGAAGGAAAATGTCACTTATTTTAATTTTTGGGTATTTGATGTTTTTTAAAACTTCCATTCCTTGTATGATAAGCCGAGCAATACTGGCAGTCTGCTCGTGCGCTGTGTGTTCTATAGATTTCGATGTCACATTAGGAGCTTTGAAATAAGGAAAGATTTAAAACACCACTCACTATTTTATTAATACTGGTGTATTCCTTAATACCTTTTCCTGAGGCTATCAGAATATTTTAATGTCCCATCACTCCTGCAACATACAGAAGGGTCATAAAGTGATAGTTTTCCCATGGCAGAAATGCCTTTGAAGCAAAACAAAGCAATATTTAACACTTCAGAGCAACTGAAGCTCAAAGGCGTTTGCAGGAGTCAATGAGAAACAGTACTAAACCCAATTGCATCTGCCAGAGGAATGTAGGCCAGCAAGATGCAATTATGTGTCTAGAAATTTTGAAAGATAATGAGGTTAGCCCCCTATTCTTGTACCAAAGATCCACAAAGTTTTTAGAAACCACAGCTGAGAAGACACTCTGTCTTAATTCTTTGTGGAAAGAGAGAATCCCTGTGAAGTTTACTGCTTTACAGTGTTATGTTCAAGGTTCTGTGCAGTAGTTGCTTGCTCAGTTACCCACTTCCTGCTGCAATATGGGATTCCTGGAGATCAAGGGAGGTCATGAGATCAGTGTAAAATACTATAACAAAAACCTTCCAATAAACGAAACCATATTTTGAAACTGACATCAAGGAACAAACCATCAAAAGCAGTGAACTAGAAACTGGCCACCCAGAAATAGAGTATCTTGACATTGTATCTTTCATCTAACTATATCCAAAATTATTTGGAATCATAACAAATGGAGATCTCCTTATTTTATGCGGCTGCTTGGGAGGTGCAAAATTATACACTCGATGGGAGCATGGGCCACTGGAATTTAATATTATATTTATTACGTATAGTTTTAAGCATTGGCAATTCTACTGTGTTATCTGTGCCTTTTTTTTTTTTTTTTTAATTGCTTTGTTTACAATAGTATCTGAATATTTTCTGGAAGTTCATAAACTGACCTATAAAACTGACCTGTAGCTCATTTTTATTTTCTTCCCACGGGACAAGAGAGTACGAATGTATGTGAATGACTTAAATTTATAATTAAAATCTGCTTTGTAGTTATTGTTCTAGTAGTGGGTTTTTTTAATGTCATTAATGTAGATGTCCTATTTTGTGTTTATGCTGGACATACTTGGCCAAAAAGATGTAAAATAGCATCTTAGAGTGGAAGCCAGTGAGGGCTTTGGACCTTAGCTCATATGGAAATCTATAAAAGAATTCCAGACCAGGCTGTGTAAAAATGTTATCTAATGGTTGGGCAAGATTTATCCTTGCTTTGAAGTGCTCTGTTGTGCCAGACAAGCAAAACTGTATACCATAATTTTTGTCAAGGGGTTTGTGTAAACATTTTACATGCTAGATAGAGAAATCTGAAAACTTACGCATATTGGCTAATCTGACATGAAACTTGACTCTTTCCACTGAAGAAAGCCAAGGATAACTCTTTTCTAATTTTTTTTTCTGTGGTTCTTAGATGAAGAAGCATGTTTAGCATTAGTAAACCTTTCTGTAAGAGATGGTGATTCCATAGCAGGACGGAGGAACATTTTGTTTCTGTTCAGGCATGGTGTGATAGCAGCGTGTGGTGATGAGCCTTCTTGATAAAATAAAGATCACTGAATTTTTCTGCAATTTGAGAACTGGAAAAAATACACTGCTTTTATTAGGAAGCATGTCTCATCATGGGGCTGATTTATGATACACTCAGTTCTGACTACTGCTTCCAGATCAAACCTGAGCTGTGATGGTCTGTACATGCAGTGAGTTAAAAAGTGTGGCTAATTCCATTTGTAAGTGAAATTCAGTAAGATGGCATGTTCTTTAGTAAAGCGAATATTGAGCCTTTATCAGTCACTGGTAGTTTCTTGCTTGTGTGTTCTAAGTAATCAAATGAGCATTCAGCTTATGGTCTGATTACTTAGCAGAGTCTTTTCCGCAAGAAAAGAGGTGGCAGCCCTGCTGACCACCAGCACTTAGCTTTTGGGGCCTTAGGAGAGCGTACATAAATACTTTTAATGGCTTTAGTGTGTTTTCTTTGCAGAGCATCAAAACCAGCCTAAGCAGGATGAGCCAGAGAAAGCAGCCGAGGCTTTGTCTGCACAGACGGGTGCAGACAGTCACGCGTTTGATCTGCTTGCACACTGAGCTGTCTGAATGGAAGCCAGCTTTGGCCTGGAAGCCATAAAGACATGTTAATGCATTGCCATGCTGGAGCTCATAAGCCTTACCAGTGCTAGGGCTACTTTTGTTTCAATAACCTCTCTATAACTGTTTTTTTAATGAAGTTGCTCCCATGGTTTGTTCCAACTACTATATAAAATACTCTATTTTAACAGGACCACAAATCACTTTTTCAAAGAGAGAAAGCATGAAATATTTGAAATGCTGCTGGACCTGCAAACTGATCAGTAGTTATTATTTGAAAATTTTCATTTGTTTCTGGCTCTGCTTGTGAAAAAACCCATAAAATTTAATACAAGACTCAGATCTGATAGGAGCGTACAAAAGTGAGATAAACCTAGCAACCATGATAGTTTTTCTAGTAAACACCTAGTGATCATAGATAGTTTTGTGTTTGTAGTATCTGGGGGGTTGTAGCATTTTCGTCTGTTCCTCTCAGGCTCAGTTTAAAGGCACAGAAAAGATTGGTGGGCATAGAGTAGCGATAGGTGATGCACATCATAAAGTCACCCCAAGACATTGACATAGCTTCAGCCTCTAATTTAGTGCTCTGGATTAATAGCAGGCATAACTTGGAGCAGCCACCCGTTGTCCAAAAATTCTGTACCCTGCCACAGTGATTCTGATTCCTCAGTGTGCCTGTGCGTCAAAAGTAGGGATGGCAGAGAAGGAAGACATTGAGCATAGACCCTTGAGGTTTCTTTATAAGGAGGCAATGTTAAGTAAAAAAAAAAAAAAATCGCATAAAAAGGCAGAGAGGATGACAGAGTGAGTGTGATAAAAAACAGCGAGGAAAAAAGATGTGAACTAAAAGAATAAAATGATATTGTCATAACACCCACAGGCCTCCCTTCTGGAAAGGACAGGGAATAATTGTCAGGCGCTAAACTCAGTGTGCTGCAAATTCAGTCTCAAACTATCATTAATAATCTTGAGAAATGAGTCTGGAGGATAGAACTGAAACTGGCGGTATTTCAGAGGCAGAGTCGGCGTCAGCTGTCATCCCATTGAGAGACATACCCTGTTAGGGCCTGTTAATGTTGCACTCCTGTCAGAGTGACATATAACATTACAAGTTTAACAAGTGGCAGACAAGACAGTGTGGAGGCAAATTGTTCAGCAGATGGCACAGACTACTTTACTTACCATCTGAAGCCAGAAAATAGCACAAGTGCCATTTTTTGCATTCACTTTCTCATTCTTTTCAAATTCTTTTCAAATGGTAGTCTGGGTACTACTCAGCAACTTCCTTTGTTGTGGCTGTTGAGACAAGAGGAACTTCACAGTCTGATTATAGTATGAGATATGTCAAGTAGAGCATTAATCATGTGCATATGCACGTACATACTCTTTGAGCTGAAATTGCAGCAGAGTTTCTGGGCCTCACTGAGTGAATGCTTTGAGTGTATTACATCTCCAAATACCTGCTTTGAGCTGTGGACCTCCTGTGGCTCATTGTGTTTCCTTTGTTTCCAAAGCCTCACAATTTGTAGACATACTAGACTTGCACTCTCCTCCCACGTTCTAAATCCTTGAAGTAGAAACATTTTCTTTGGGAGCAGGAAAAATTACAGTTAAGTAGCATGATAACTCTTTTATCTCTTTTTGTTCAATTTCCATCCTTTTGGAGTAAATGATGGTGTTCTCATTGACTTTGGTAGTGTTGGACTGTGCTCTTACAAACCAATCAACTGGCCTCTTAGGAAAAAAGGGAGTCATCAGCCATCAATTTGGGACAATCTGAACTGGGAAACAACTTCAGTCTAAACAGGTCTTCATATTGACCACCTTCTAGATACTCCTGGTTCAGTTTCCTGATGCGATCTGCTTTCTTCCTCTAGCCCAAGGAAGAGGCAGTGAAAGACAGGCCATTGCTATGCAAAGGGACAGAGGGAGAAATGCCATCACTTGCTACATAACAAGAGTAGTACCTTTGTTACTCTTCAAACACACACAAGATACAACCTCTTCTCTCAGGAGTTTGCAGACTAATTAGAAGAGACAGAAGTGTTCAGGTGCCTCTTCATCATTCAGAAGAAATCCAGGTCCGTGGTTTGAGAAGACTTCGAAAGGAAAAGTGGAACCAGTAGCAAATTCTAGTCCTGTAAAGTAGGAGAAAAAAGGAAAACCTTACTTTCACAGGTAGAGTTGATTTTTTTACTTATATACATACCAAAATCACTATTAAACAAACACAGGCACTGTTTGCAGTTCTGTAATAAGCCTCAGTTAAGTGTTTCCTTGAAGGAGTGTGTAACTCTGACTTTTTAATTTAAACTTTATATACTTGACCACAAAAAAAATATTTCTTGCCACACATAAAAATATAACTGTTGAGAGATAGCATGTCTTCTTTTATGTCCAAGATACAGGAGTTCCCTTTTCCTGTGATATAGTGAATAGTTTATGATTTAGCTTGTATTTTTAGCTTATTACCAGCAGTGTCTCTTGAAAAAAAAATTATGAGAAACCATTGAGAATTGCTACTTGAATTGCTGTAATTTTTGCAATTTTGCCTATTGATTTGGCAGATGGATTCTGTTTGACATTCTAATCTGCTGCACACTCCAGCTGGGAGGTTCAGGTGTAAGTTTGTGCTTGTTACCTAAAATATGTACTTACTTTGTATAAAACTCTGAGACTATTTCCATATCATCAGCGGGCACTTTATGAAGTTAAAAAATTCTCATCCTTTTGATATTTTACTGTGATTACACGAGTGTGTGTATGTGTGTGAGAAGAGGATACAATTGTGAAAATCCTTTTATGGTAGAAATGGGCTTGGGTTTGGAAACACCTTTCAAAATTTTTTTCTTCAAACTTGGGAACCTTCAGTGTCATTTGTGGCTCATAAAGCATAGGTGTGAAATAATGCTTTTAATATTTTCAGGAATGTGGTAAGTATACCATTAAAATCATGGGTTGATTTTCAGTGGTGACATAACCCTTCTACCGCACAAAAATCTATGACACTCTCATGTGTTTCAGTTATTCTCAGCAGTCCACAAACTCTTCAGGTATTTAATGTGCAAAAATTCAATATGAAACATGATGATTTCTCCATTTTATTCCCTGGTGATAATCATCAGAAATGTACCTAAATACTTATTTAACAGATTTTTACTGGGTCACATATCTCTCTCATCTTAACAAATTATTTAATAAAGACATTTATGTTAAAGTCAAGGAATCCCTTAAAGATGGGAGCTTTCAAGGTGTAAATATTATAAATTCTTTATCAATGTGAACAAAATTTCCGTTTCCTTCTACCAGCAAGAAAATTAATGCACCATTTTGACAAGTCTGTTTTAATGAAATGTTGTAATACAAATGCGTTCCACCCATGACTGCTGATAGAGCAGTAATTTCTTTGTATCCTCTTTACTAATCTTGACCTTGGTTTGTTATAACTCAATACATTCCAGCTCATTATGAAACTTTATTTGTCCCTGCAACATATCTGTTAATAATCAACTGCTGTTCCAGTGTTAATATGTTTCTGGATAACATGAAATATATGAAAAGAAAGACAAATGGCAGTTGTAATTATTTTATAGTTTACAGGAAACAGCCTGAAATTGTTATAGCTATTTTTACATGGGAAAATTTTGGAGAAGGATATTCACAGAGGGTGATACAAAACTCCCTACAGTCTTGCTACAATTTAATTGGGAAAGATAGACCTGACGTAGCTCTTCTAAAGGGCTCTCCACCTCTTGGAATTGAATGTACAGGGAGAGATTAGCCTTGGTAGGATAGTGTTGGCCCGTATGAACAACCCTCGTAGAGATTAATGGGGATGAAAGAGAAATAAAGCACTAATACATGTGTAAGCCTCTTCAGAAAAGGTTTTAAACAAATCCTGTTTTCCAAATTATTACAAAACCTTTACATCCAGTAAGGCAAATTCAATGGCAGACTTTCAGTTTTCCAAAATGAGGAAATACAGAATGTAAAAGGGATGATATTGATCTCCAGGGGTTTTAAGTCATTCTGTGTGGTTTTCCATTAATTAAGTAGGTCAATTAAAATAATCATGTGAAGTAAAATTTCACTTCAGCTCCAATTTCCTTAACATGCTCTGTTCTTTCCAAAATCTACCACTACTCTTTGGCTGATTGATAGTAGCTATTCAGATATTATGACATTGAATACAGAGACTAATGAGCCTATATAGCAGAACTTTGAAATGGAGAGATCAAAACATGACTGTTCTCAGGAACTGATCAGAGTTTAACACAAGAAAAGACCCACGTGGCTAGTGTGGAGCTACTGCTTGTGTGAAAACCCTTGATGAATGACAGAAACAGCTTGAAAAGGTGCCCAATCCATTGGAAATATGAGAATACACCCATAAATAAAACTAAGTTCAAATGCTCAGACAGATGATGATGAAGGCAAATGATGTTAATACCTGCTTTCAGAAAACGGATCAAGGAAAGCAATCAAAAGCAAAGATTAATTGTTTTATCCCCAGATTATCTGGAATCAGTTGTTGAAAGAATCACAAAGGGTGTTTCAAAGCTCTGGTTTAATTAAGAGATAATCCAGAATTATCACATTTAATTATTTTGTAAAGGTCATTATGGCTTCTGGTTTTTTTCAGAAATTTAAACACAGTGAAGTGGTCTGTTAGAATAGAAGAGAAAGAACATATTACTTCAGTAACAACCCTGAGAAATGAATACTGATTTATGTGAGCGGCTGATGTTCTTCATTAGAGTATTTACGAATGAAGTTGTCACATTCTTGAAGAGGCAAAAGTACAAGAAATTAACTGAATTATTCTGGATTATTTTATGTAATCCAGTGTTTAAGAATGGTCATTATTGCAGAATCAGTCTGATCTTCAGTAATCTCTGGACTAGGTAATTAGTCATTTTACCTCACGTGTGATTGATGGCTACTTTTATGCAGGGCTCATTCTCAGTACTGCTTCTTCCTGTTCTCCCCCTCTTCTTTGGGAGTTAATTTAAAGATCTTGAAATAAAGTAGCCAGAATATCTTGTAAACCAATTATGATCTGCTTTTATTTTTCTACACAAGTGTTGGTTTTCAACATCTCTTGGAAAGTCCCAAAGCAGTCCTAATGTTTATTTGCCTGTGCATTTTTATGTCTCTCAGTATCACAACATATTTTTCTACTGAATATTAAAAAGCAATATTAATTATCCAAAAGTAAGGAGAAGAGATTTAGCTGGTATAAGCAGGATCCACTGACTTCAATACAGCTGTGATAATTTCTAAGAAGATCATGCAGTAAATAGCCTATTAAAACTAAATAAAATGTATCGTTAATTGCGCATGGCATATCATTTATAGCACTGTTTGGTCTAGGCGTTTCTTTACATGATATCATTACTATCTGGCAAAAGATCTGAAATCTGCTGTTGGAAATTTGGCTTCAAGTTAGCCATAGCCAGTGGATGTCTAAATAGAGTAAGTGGTAGTAGCAAATCTGTTGTTACCTAATCTGTGTTAAGTATAAAAGATTTGTTGAATTATTTTTATTTTAATGCTAGGTAATAATGAAGTACAGTTTATGAAAATTGCTTTTAAATTTCTCCTTGATTTAAATTTAGTTGAATGAACTTCACCTTGATGAACCCATTCATAATTGGAAGCCTGATTCCTCAGAAAGCCAAGTTCAGTAATAAATAGAAACAGCAATTGCTTTCAGTCTAGTTTGCTGAAGTAGTGCTGTGACATATTCTGATTATTTGCATAGTTTGTTATTTTAACTGGATGACAATTTTGATTTTTCATCAGAATTGTAACCTCAAATAGACTCATAAGATCGGGACAGAAACATTTAGCTTTCTAAAAGCAGGCATCTGGTACTAGGATCTAAAATACAGTCATGGGAAGTAAATTGCTATTTGCAGAGCGAGAAACAACAGCCAGATTGTTTCTTGTTCGCTTACTGTGCACAGTGTGTGTGTTGGCACCGTAACGCAGTAGCTCAGAAATCTCAAACTGTCAGGAAAAACAAACCATGCCCCACAGACAGAATAGAAGGTTGAAGAAAAGGCACAAAAAGGAAACCAGGAATTCATCTCCATTTATCAACAGAGTGCTGTATTTGACAACATTGTGGTGGAATCTACTTCTCATTCATGAGTCATGCATTCCCAGCTATTCCTTTTTAGGCTGCTCTTCTCTCTTCCATCAACTTACAGTACTAAGCTTGATTTAATGGGCAATGAAACAAAACAGGAGGCACATCTTTCACATTGACGCTTCTTAATTGCATTCTAGTCTGTTTGTTTTAAGGATTCTCTTTCCTATTAGGAACTGAGAAGGTATTCTAATTATTGAACAATCCAGAATTGTTTCTTATTTGCATATCTTTTCTGCATATTTTGGGACAGTTTGGTTTTATAGAATTTTGGTTTTGCACAAATGAGTTACCATTTCTTCATGAGACTACTTTTTTCTTTTTATTAAATTTCCAGTAAAATTAATTAATAGTATCCTGAATATTACCAATTTGGAGGTCTGAATCATGTAATGCAGTAACTGATGTGTTTGTACCTCAGTATTACTCGATCACATTATAAAGCCAGGACAATTTTTCACTGTTGTGGCTTTTTCCTTGTGAATTTTTTGCTCTGGACAAACTTGCCTTTTTTTTTTTTCTTCTTTGCTCTTTATATCTATGTATGATCTTGCATATTTGCAGCTGTGCATAGGTCTAGCACAGGCCACACTGTCTAGAAGAAAAAAATGACCAATCAACACGATAGAGTCAAGTTCTTCAGTATGTCATCCAAAGCATTCACCATGTCCCCCGGAAGGCTGCCAAATACCTAAAATGTGGTGCGAGGGAACGCACAGAGCAACCTGCACCTGGTGCTTCGTGAGTGACCATCCATTTCATGGTGCTGTGGGGAAATTCTTTCCTGTTCTCATTGCTGAGCCACAGACTGAATTTTGGACTTGGGCCCTTTCTTTCAAGGAACTGGGTGGTGCTCATGCTTTTTGGGTAAAGGAAGATGAGAACACAGTGCTGGTGCCAAGCCCTTAAAACTGATTCCTTTCTTGGAAGACAACTGTGTGAGCAGTGGCAGTACTGGACACTGCTCAGCTACAGGCTCTTCAGATGGAACAGGCATCTGTAGGAGCAGGTCCAGAGGAGGGCCACAAAGATGGCCAGAGGGCTGGAACACCTCTGCTATGAAGACAGACTGAGAGCTGTGGTTGTTCAGTCTGGAGAAGGGAAGGCTCTGGGGACACTTAGAGCAGCTTCCTGTATCTAAAGGGGGCCAACAAGGGAGTTGGAGAGGGACTGTTTACAAGAGCATGTAGTGACAGGACAAGGGGGAATGGCTTTAAACTGAAAGGGAGTAGCTTTAGATTAGATATTATGAAGAAACTCATTACTGTGAGGGTGGTGAGGCACTGAAGCAGGTTGCCTACAGAAGGTCTGGATGCCTCGTCCCTGGATGTGTTCAAGGCCAGGTTGGATGGGGCTTTGAGCAATCTGGTCTAGTGGATGGTGTCCCTGCCCAGGAAAAATGAGTGGAACAAGATGATCTTTAGTGTCCCTTCAAAACCAAGAAATTCTATGATTGTGTGATTCTATGAACATCAGATCCAAAATGAAGTTGCCAAAGAAGATTTGTTTTGGGTGGTTTGTTTTTGGGTTGATTTTTTTCCTTTTCGAGCAGGAGCCTGGACCCTCACATAGATTTCTTCTGTTTTTTTCTTCATGGTAATTTGAATGTTTTAAGTCAGCAGCATGGATGATAGATAGTAACTTTTCCTGTTGTTTATCCAAGACATACAGCCCATCAACAGCTCTAACCCTTTCTTTTTTACCCAGTGGGGCTTCCTCAACGTGGGTAACATCCAGGCTGCTCTTCTGCACCTCTGCAGTGGTGCCAGCAGTTAGCCACCATGCTCATCACAACAGCGAATTGATCCTTAGAGATTCAGAGGGCTTAAAGTCCAGGTGACGATGGATCTCATAATCTCCTACCACTGCTGAGAATCCCTAAAAATTATTTAAGGACAAGTACAAATTTCTTTCAAAACAGTGCTGTAGGCCCAGGCAGGCGTAATGTTTTCTGGAGAAGTACAGACGGAGGTTTTAAATAAGTAAACAACAGAAACACACGTATAAGTTGAAAATTTAAACAACAATGATTGGATTTTTGTTTACTTAACCATTTCTTTGGTCTGCTCTTCTGGCCAGGCACCACAATCCCATGAACAATTAGTAAATCTGTGTGGTATATGCAGTTTCTGCCTGCAACCTATTTTGTAATTATAACGAACAATATATGAAGCCACTGGCTGTTGTTGACTGCAAAATCTGAGGGAAAAAACAGAGAAAAGCAAATATTACCATATAATTTAAATTTTTAGCCCAGCTTATTCTTCTTGTAAATGTAATTATGTTTTCCATCCACCCTATGATCCCTTAGCATTAATTTTAAAACTTTTTTTTCCCGTGGGATGAAAACAATTTTTTCCCCATCACCTCCAGCTAGCTCTTTTTATCTTTTTTCTCCCCCCATCTCCCCAAGACAACCACCTACTTAAACACTTGTTTCTTTAATTAATTTATTTTTTTACTTCAGAGGAAATAAATATTGAGTGTTACTATGCACACAGGAGCCCCATCTAGATCCCTATATCCCTGACTTGAAAATTATTGCAACTTGTGAGTGTTATGGGTGTATTGTCTTATAATCATCTCTAGATAATAATATATGGCTACTGCAGAGAGCAGGATGGGACTTAACCTGGTACACTATTCTTTCTCTCCTTCCTTCCTTCCTTCCTTCCTTCCTTCCTTCCTTCCTTCC
>VZTI01001215.1:218478-258830 GCA_013397865.1 Struthidea cinerea | reverse complement strand
TTCTTTCTTTCTTTCTTTCTTGCTTTCATTCTTTCTTTCCTTCCTTCCTTCCTTCCTTCCTTCCTTCCTTCCGTCTTTTATTTAAAGGAGTAACTAAGAGAGAATACACAGTTATGGAACACAGAAAAACAAAACATAATTTCACTATAAATTAGTTTAAAAAAAGAGTTTTCCCTTAATGACTCCTGAATATTGATATGTTTTTGAGAATTTACAGTTTGGAATGATGAGAACAGCCCATCAAAGAAAATATAATTTCTCTGCAGTCTTATAAATTCCCAGATTCAGGAGGCCAGTCTGACTGGAACATAGAATTTCAGACATCTTCTACATTTTACAGTTCACAGTAATGAGATTAAATGAGAAATAACTTTAGTGTAAGAGAGGTTTCATGGTTTGTTTTTTTAATGTAACAGCTTATCCTTTCCTCTTTTATTGCTGAAATATATCTGAATTTCCTCCTGTTGTTCATTGTCATTTCTCTGCAGGACTGTGATAAAAGCCACAAGAGTCTCCCTCCTGTTTTCCACATGAACTAGATATACAATTTACATAGAAAATATAATGGTTTTTCTTCAGTGTGTGATTTCAATCTACAGCTTTTTTAATGTGTAGCAAACAATACTGCATGGATGGTGCCTATCCTGCTCTCTCCCCACCCCGTATAACTATATCATAATAATTTTTTTCTTTAAGTTTTTTCTTTGTATGTCTCACAATAATTTTTAATTTTGTAGCATAGCTACCAAGTATTTAGAAAATATGCAACTATCTGTCATAAATGCAACTGAACCACAAATGAGTAAAAGCACAGATAAGAGTCAAATGTATTTTTAGTATTGTACTCTGATTTCTTAGATAATGAATGTGCATTTTAATGGACGTAAAATGAGTGAAACAGCTAATCTAATTGCTAAATGAGACAACCCTTTCCAGAGAATCTTTGGCCTGAAATTTTAAAATAATTAAATTAAATCACATTAAATTCAATTCTACTGGGTGCCTAATATAATTATGGTTCACGTTTAGGAATTAACACACTTTGTATCAGGTGCGACTGAAGACTCTCTCTCTGTTTGTATAGGCATAAACTTATTGTTTCAGCTCTGCTTTCACCAGAAATGTTACCTATTACTGATTAGTGAATGTTGAAAATGGCACTGTCAGGTTGGGTGAGGTGTTCACAGTATGGAGATACACAGAACTGGAGTTACAGCTTCTGAAGGGATGTTCCCTGAACAAGTAATCATTCAGTGAACAAGCATTTTAAGGAGCAAGGCCAGTTGAGATTGATCCCAAATGGGCCCTTTATACTTAGTTCCACATCTGTAACTCAAATGCGGGCCAAAAAAAGCATTGCATAACTTCAGTTATTGTTTGAGGTGTACAATGTGATGAAACAATTCAGACAATTAGGAAGTATTAATTCCTGCAGTATAAAAGGAGGGCCAATTGCCTCCTTGTGCTTGTGAGGAATGAGAGGTTCTAGCTGGGAATAAGGCATTTTAAAGCTGCTGTGGTGTCAATTGCTAAAGTGAGTGAGAGCCAGTGTATTGCTCTGTGATTACGGTTTTGTCTCCACAACCTAATTGTAAATGCATTGAAAATGTGTAAATTTAATTGGTACTTACAATGATTGCAGGTGCAGGATTGTGCCCATAAAACCAGAGTTCTTAAAAAAACTCCTCGTTCAGCAAAAAATAGCTTTCCTGAAGTGAAATAAAAGAAAAACCTCCTAGCCCATCTCAGAGGTTATCACAGAAGACACTTCAGGGTTCCCAGGAGATGGTTTAGTGAAATAATGCTAGACTGTCAGTGTCAGGTCCTACACAGAACAGTGGAAAATGGCTAAGTTTAAGGAAATTTAAAAGATACAGCCTTGTCACATTTGGGATGTGTCTCTTTAAACAAGAGAAAAAAATAGCCACACGTTTTCTTTCAAATAGCTGGCTTCTTTTCACATCATCAGCAGTCTTGAATAATTCTTTTTGACAATAAAATCCAACAGCTATTGTATTTACCCATATGCAGGTACTCTGCTAAATTTGTGACTAAGTAGATGGCAGTCAAAGGAAAAAACCTTGAGAATTTATTCTTAATCTGATGAACAATATTCATAAAAAGCAAGGAAAAAACCTGAAAAAATCATAAAGAACAATGCTTCATTTTGTCAGTGTAAAAATTGTTTTGGCATTTGCTTCAGAATCAATTGCTGCTTAAAAATTGTATGTCAAGAGTAGATGACCCTGTATTTGTTTAAAAACTAATAGCGAAAAGGAAAAGCGAGCAAACTTTCAGACCCAAATGAGTTCCTTCTTGGGTAAAATAAAGAATCTTGCTAAATCCAGACCAATATGTTGCTCGTTTACATTGCTGAGGCTTCCCCACTGGGCAGACGTTCTCAGACTGAGGCTGCTACCAGTGGAGGGTTCTGACCCGACAAGTGGCCACTGGTCCCACAGTACAGCTTGAGACAGCACCTAGGACTGAGAAACAGTTGGATGTCGAATGATGTTACCTTTCTGAGAAAAAATGGGCAGGAATCTTTGAGCAGCTGCTTTCTCTCAAAAAATTGATAAGTTGTCAAAATTAATATTTGTACTGGATTTGTATGTTTGAAAAAAAAAAATCTGTCTGTAGTTTCTTTTCAAGGAAAATTCCTGAAAAGCCCAGTGGTTAGGCAGGATGTGGGAGACCTAGATTAAAATCCTCCTTTAGTCTTATTCTTTGCAGTCCAAAGAAGATTTAATTATTTATGGAAAGTGGGACAGTTCAAACAAATTAATTTGGATGACTGAATTAAGACCAATCACCAGAGCCTGGATTTCATACAAGGCAGTCTGCTATTTATAGGTGCAGAAAAATAGGGCTTCAGTGCAGATCAGGAATTTCTGAAATCTTTCCTTGGTCTTATAAGAAGCAAATCCGATTCTGGTTTTTATCTGTCCGAAGTCGAGGTCTAAGTGGAAGTATGCTGGACTAAACTTCTGAATCAGAGCTTTCAGGGTATTACTAGAATGAAACATTTTAAAAGTGTCGCAAAAAATGGTTATAGTAGGGCAGAAAGGAGAACATTTTCAGGAAAGAGAGAATCATTAGTCAATTATTTCAAAATTGCTTTGCTTCACAAGTCACAAAATGTTGTGGATGACAAAGAGTTAAATATACTTTAATAAGTTTTCAGCTGTGCAAGGAGTACATCTATTAGTGCAGCCAGACTGTACTTCTTTTTTCCCCAATACCTTTGTAACTTATTTCAGCTTAAATCAATACTTCTCTGGGAAAAGAAATTATCTATTTCTACTATGAAAACTTTATTTCAGCGGAGTGGAAACAACATTTGTTTATACTTTGAATGCCCATGTGGGGATTCTAAAGATATAATTTATATATTGCATTTATTATGCTTTCATCTACCTGAAGAAATACTAAGCAGGGGTGGTGGTGGTGGTGGTGAAGAGAGAGAGGCAGGGAGATGGAAGGAGAGAGGAAAAATAAGAGGTTAGTATATTGAAAAATGTGGAAAAATACTAAAAAACACATGAAAAATATCAGCAATCACCACAATTTCAGGTTGGTCTCAGAAGACATAAAAATAGCAGAAGGAGAGAAGCTAAGTGACCCAGGAATATCATGGGAGAGAAAACTTTGGATACAGCAGCTGCTGCTATGTAAGTCCTGTAAGTCAGGCTTTTTACAGCCCTAAGGTTGTAGTGGTGAAGTTTACAATAATAATAGAGAAATAATTTTTGGTTTATTTTTGTAAGAAATAACATGCAAAATAATAATTAAATGAGAGTTAAAGGTACGTAGAAACAGTGGCACTACAAATCCTGTTAGGCAAGCCTAAGGAGAGCGGGAGCAGTCAAAGCAACCCGTGTGTGCGCATTACAGTCCAGGAGACGCAAAGGAAGTACATTCTGCCGTGCCACTAAGATGACAGTGGACATGTTCAGCTGCACACTGATCATCTTTCCTGGCTGATCTTACAAGCTTACCACAAAAATGCTGGGTAAATAACTGCAACTTTAGGTTTTCTCTCAGCATAGAAAGCAGGCAGGCATTTGATTGGAATTCTTCAGTCAGTCTTCTCTGCTGTGATAAATGTGCTATGAGTAGAGTCAAAGCACTGAAACACATAGTTGTTTGTCAGAATTTACCAGTTAAGAAGAAAATTTTGATTAAATGGAAAGCAACCTAGCGTGAAACAGCCTGTGCAGGCAACACAGCCATAAACTGTACTGCTTTGACTTCGTAGTCTTGGCCAAGGAGAAAATTTGAGACGCTTTGAGACAGTATTTTGTCTTTACTTACATAGGCTCTTTTTACACTGTGCCTACAAAGTACACTGTGTGTTGATAATTTCTTGTTGGCTGGTTATTTTATCACCTT
Source organism: Struthidea cinerea (assembly GCA_013397865.1). Classification (NCBI taxonomy): domain Eukaryota; kingdom Metazoa; phylum Chordata; class Aves; order Passeriformes; family Corcoracidae; genus Struthidea; species Struthidea cinerea. Next base: position 254,438 of record VZTI01001215.1, on the reverse strand, counting down.
ACATTGGCCTGATGAATTCTATTCAGAACCCCGATTGCTTTAATTTGTGTTACATGCCCTGCTGTATTTGTATTGCAAGAACTAGTGTCAACATAACCAACATTATGACACCACAAGTGACATCAGTACTCTTCAATTTCACTTAATATAAGGCTTCTACATCAGATCACATCACATCTATATACTTTTAACTTATTCACCTTAATTTTATTGCTTCTATCATGCAAACCAGAAACTATTATTCCATGCAAACTCTTGAAAAACACATGGAGACCAATATACTCTGGTCACTCATACCTTGTCTCCCCCTGTTTTTCTGTTAACATTTTTCTTGCCCCTTAACTGAATTGAACTAATATGCTCTAGATAATAACTTATGGATTTTAGTTGCAGGGAGGAGATGTTAATTGTGTTAATTCTGTCAATTCTGTCACATTCAGAATCCACATTACAGAAAGAGTCAGAGTGACCAAAATTTGTTTGTATGTTTGTGTGCCAAAAAAACCGTATTTGAAGCTTGATAATAAGTGTGAATATTTCTATAAAATCTCGTGAGGAGTCAAATTCTGCTACATGTTCATCAGTTATTTCCTATGGTTTTGAAATGAAACCAAGTGCAGGAGGTGCACTATATGCTCATCTGCACAAAGATCTACATTTCTGTCTATCAAAGCAATGATGTGATAAACATCTGCTGTCAGTTTGGTCTACCAAACCTGACAATTAGAAAGTTCTTACATCAGCATCCAGATTTTTATTTTTACTCATGTGAAATGTAGCAGATTATATTGGTCTGCCACAATTTGTCATATAGAAACTGCTTTCTCTAAGTGCCTTTAGGTGTTAAAGGCACTTTAACACTTTTTTGGAGGTAAGCAATAAGAGGAGCTTTAGGGCTTTCTTCTCATCAGAAAAGAAAATTGTACTGAAGAATCAGCATCTAAACACTTTTACTATCAATAAAATGGGGAATTTTTGTGCTATTTAATCTTGGTGGTAAGACAAAGAAGTCATTCTCCACAGGCTTTTTGGAAGAGTAAAAGCCTGCTATACGTTTCTCCGTTACTCAAAGTAGTGGGATGATTACCTTCTATTTGCCATGTAGGGATCTCAGTTTACTCTATTTGGTATTTGATACGTGCTTCAAGTGAGATAAGTTTATTTTGGAGAACAGACAAGTGAAAGAAATTCTTTTGTGAGCAAATCCAAGACCACTGAGAAACTAATCTTCTGTTTCAGTGAAGTACTCTGCTTTTCAGTTCTTATATCAGTTATCAGAGTTTCACTGTTGTGGCCCTTGTACAGAGTAAAAGATAATACACATTTTTTAGCACTCCTTTGCTTCTGTTTCCATGCTGACTGTAGGTACTGGGTTACTGAGCCTTGTGCTGGAGATTTATTTTGTGTTGCTAAACATTGCAAAGGAGATTGGTGGGGGCACATATAAAATTCCTTAAATATTCTACAGGAAAAATCTCCACAAATATCCATAACGATTTTAAATCTAATTTTTTTTTTCAGTCTGTTTCTGTGTTTTGAGATTAATAAATGTGGGTTCACAAAAATGATAGATGCACGCAACATATTCAATTCCAGGCAATGTGTTACCTAGTTCACAAAAACAGCACCCACAGTAGGATAAAAGCTGAATATTTGCTGTTTATTTAATTTCTAACAATTTAAGTTAGGCAGCTTCCAAACAGTGTTTAGTGTATTGCTAAAGAGATAGTAACTCTGTAGAACTATGTAGTTGGTGCAGAGGAGGGAGAGGCAGGTGATTGGGTACTGATGCTGCTGTTTACCAAAAAAAGATTGCAGTTCCCTGAAATATACTAACTGCAACTAAAATAGTCAAGAACTTTTATGCATTAAAGACTAGTTTTCCAACTGGTTGAATGTTAAAAAAAGACTGGTTAATATATATTTTATGCTCTATATTAGCCATGATTTTTTTGTTGTTGCCTCTTTTTCTGAAATGCAAAGAATGGACTCCATCACAACGCATGCTTTGATGGCTGTTTGTGCTGGTTTTGGCTGGGGTAATTTGCTTCACAGTAGGTAGAATGGGGCTGTGTTTTGGGTTTGTGCTGGAAACAGTGTTGATGTCCCAGGGATGTTTTAGCTATCACTGAGCAGTGCTCACACAGCGTCAGGACATTTTCTGCCCCTCACACCGCCCCACCAGTGAGGGGACTGGGGCTGCACAAGGAGCTGGGAGGGGACACAGCCAGGACAGCTGCCCCAAAGAGACCAAAGGGATATTTCAGACCACATGGCATCATGCTCAGTACATAAAGCTGGGGGAAGAAGGAGGAGGTGGGGGAGTGTTTGAAGTGATGGCATTTGTGTTCCCAAGTCACCGTTACACAGGATGGGGTCCTGCTTTCCTGGAGATGGCTGAACAGCTGCCTGTCCATGGGAAGTAATGAGTGAATTCCTTGCTTACCTTTGCTTGCACACACGGCTTTTGCTTTATCTATTAGACTGTCTTTACCTCAACCCATGTGTTTTCTCACTCTCACCCTTCTGATTCTCTCCCCCATCCCTCCAGGGTGGAGAGTGAGCGAATGGCTGTGTGGGGCTGAGTTGCCACCTCTGGATGAACTATGGCATGTTCATTATGACATCCTCATTTTGAATCTTCTTCTTATGCATTTTTTTGCCTTGTCCACTATCATCTCTTCCTTATCTCACTCATGTCCCCATGGAAATAAATTTTGGAAGCAGCATCTACAGCAACAGGATCCTACTTTTATTTATCTCTCCTCCAGTCAATTTTACAATTTGTAGACTCCTTTGCCTAAGAATTTGGCTTTTTTTTGAGGCGTTTGGAGACAGTGAAAAACCTACTGTATACATTTTTTTAGAGTTAATATTTCATCTGTTTTCATTACTTTAAGTAATCAAAAAAGAAATATCAACTCATATTCTTAAAATATGCTAAAACATCTGCCAAGAGCAAATGATATATTTTTTTTTGCATTTTCTTTTATTTATCTTTTCCTATTAACAGGCAGTAAAACTGACAGACTGAATTTTAGCTGCAAAGCAATAAATGTATATGAATATAGATCTCATTTTCCAAGAATTTAGTACTCATGAATGACCGCTTGCAGTTGTCTTTAATATGACAGCACAGAAATCTTTATTCTGTTTACCCTACATATCTCACCACAGAAATAAAAAGAAAGATGAGACAAGAAAAAAAAAATGTAGAAATAAGAAAATAGCTTTGGAGTAACTATGGAATTCCCATCATTGGGGTAAATATCAGCTTTGCTTATTTTGACTTGAAAGAGTAGTAGTTTTAAATGCAGTTAAAACCATGGATTAGTAACAAAGACAGTTAAAAAGACATGCAGTGTAGGCTCCAGACACGCATAAAGAAACAGCCAGTGCAAATGGATATAACAGAAGCTGTTTTTTAAAGCAGTGGCATTTTCTGTTTTGGTTTGGGATTTTTCTCAGCAGAGGATCTTTTTCATCATTCTATCTTCTCTTTAGCTGGTTTCGAGACAGAAGGATTTAAAAGAGTATAAAAATATTGTAAAGCTGTAAAGGGAAAAAATACATTTGGGATAGAGGGAAGTTGCACACATTATTAGCTTTCAGATGCAAGAGCCAGCGTGGTCAAGGAATATTTACCATTCTATAAAATATGATGACTTCCACCAGTGTAAACAGTCTATACCCATTCTACCATTAAGAAGAGCTGCTCCTTGTAAGTTTTCTCTGGAATGTCATATATAAGGGACACTTCTATTTTTGATGACTTAATTTGCCAGCTGGAAAATAATTTTAATAGTTTCCAGGGTCAAAAAAATATTTCCCTGATCAGGGACAGTGGAATTTGTATAATAAGTAGCACAACAGAGACCCTATCCAAACCTATGAAATGTTCAAACTGGTAAAGATTATGTCTTCCCATGTAACATGTTGTTCTGCTGCAGCTATCCGTATTTTCCATAGACCATTGTGGAGAAGCTGTTTTTTAACTGAGTGCTTTGTCACTAGCTAGTGTTCATGATTCCTCAAGTCAGTGTCAATTGTGCCACCCATCTCACAGTGCTAAGTGTCAAATGTATATAAAGATGCAAAAGCATTTGAATTTTCTGAATCAAAAAAATCAGATTCTTTAGGGAAAAAGAAAAGCAAAACAAAAACACTAACCCAAACAATTTTTAGGTGAATTTTAAGTGGCCAGAACTATAGTCTTTTTTTTCAAAAAAGAAAGCAATCAGGGCCACAATTTTTGTGAATATTCACAAATTTTGGTCCTTGCTTAGCTGTCTTCAGAAGTATTCAGGAGTAAGATTTTCAAGGGCTTCTTATTTAAGGAGTTGCATAATCATCTGTGGAAGTCTTATCAATGAAGAAGTCTCTTCTAAAAGTTGCTATAAAATGATAAGATTCAGAGTAAAAGCTGTGTCTACTGAGGATATAAAGTATTTCTGCATTTCATTCTTGATGCTAAATGCAATTATATGAAGACACTTGGATTTCCTGTGAAAAATAGAATGATTAGATCCAAGAAAAGTCTTTCTCAGCATTCTCATATGTCTGAATGACAAAAACATTTCTTCCAGAGTCTTAAAAGGGAGCAGTTTTCAAGTGGAAGTAATATTGCATAAAGCTGGAATATTTCTCTTTTTTTGTTCCATACATTCCATGTCCAGTATAGGTAGGACCAATATTCAGACGAAAAACCTTTTCCAAAGAAAATCATCTAGGTATGTAAAGGGGTGGTATTGAAAGGATGTCTTGGTGGGACATTATGAGTTTTCCTAACTAGCATTAAAACCCCCCAAACAAACCAGAATGGATGAGATGATGAGCAATACAGCTAATCGAGCCTGTTCTGCAGAATTTGGCTGAAAATTACCTGGCATTTTTCACCTGAGAATAAAAAGCTGAGTAGAGAGTTTGGTTTTAGAACTCTTGCTTTGAAAGGAACTAATCTCAAAAACACCCCAAAAGCTATTTTACATAACAAAAGAAAGAGGCTGAGACTTTCATTGGCATCTGCAATTTTCAGGATTACTTGGCCTTTTTCAAATGATGCACAACTTTGGACTTCCCGATGTGTGTAGTTTATTTTCATTACACCTCTGTCCAATGGTTTTGCTGTGGGTTTTTTTTTTCATGTCATGGCTTTCCTTACTTCATCAGATGCATGTGAGGGTGCACAATCTGCAGTGCCTGTGAGCAGGCAGGAATAACCCCTCCAGGGAAAGTGAACTCTTGTAAATTGCCATGACCTGTCTGCTCAAAGGAGTGGATTTGGCAGAGAGTGGAGGGACGTTTTGAAGCACGCATGCAAAATGGCTCAATATAAACTGTACAGGCACTTCAAAAGTGCTCTTTAAAAAAGGGTGCTGTTTTATTCGTTTATGAGAAAAGTGAACATTTATAACTAAAGGTTTAAGGTGGAGCTGGTTTTCTACTTCTTGTAATTACCATTTGAATACAGAAGTGCTATTAGTTTCTCTGAGCTGTGCCATGTAAGCGCAGGCTGTGGTCTGACAAATATAGCCTCTTAATGGTTTGATATTGAAATCAGGGGATTTAGTCTCTGAAATTAGCAATTTATATTCTGTGTGGCTGCTACAGTAGTTGCTGCATTTAAATTATTTATGCAAAGAGTTCTGTTCTTGTCTTTATTACAAATCACATGGACTGCATGCTCTGCAAGGGTGGACTTTTCCTTCTGAAATTCTGCGCTGTTTCAGGAGTGTATTGTCACTGGCTGCGTACTGTAATGAAGACGAATTGAGATCACACAGCACTGCACCTTTCACTGACTCTGGAAATAGAGTCAGCTTTGTGTGGAGATAGGAGAATCTACTGGCAGCAGAGAATTCCCCTTCACTCATTAGTACTTCTTGTAGACCATAGAACGAAATCCTTCAGGGAATGAGACCAAGTTCAGAGCGTGATGTGTGCCCGTCAATACAAATCTGCTTTTAAGAGGAAGAAAAGAGGAATCCTTATAGTTTCCCATGAAAAAAAAGAAGAAAACAACAACACTGACACTATTTAAGAACAAATTGAATAGACTTAATGCTTGTGGAAGTAAGCAAATAACAAGTAGACTCTCCATTTTCCAGAATGGTAACTGGGTTTGGAAGAAGAGAAAATTCACTGCCATCTGTAGATCAGTCATTCCAGCAGTCTCATACATATCCACTTACAATCCTGTTTATTTCAAAAAGACTTAAATGAAATTCTTCCTTGTTAAATTACACCAACCATATATAAATATTAATTTCTCCCACAAAAATACATATATTTTTTTCACACCCTCTGTGCTAGGCTCTTCAGTTAGTAATGATTTCCATTATTTTTAGCTTAATTTTTTTTAGATCTAATCTAAGAATAATACTGACATACATGATTGGTCTGAGTTTTCATGCATGATCTGACATAAAATTAGCTTTTATACCTCACTAATTTTTAATTAGCCCTTAAATTTGCATAAGTTGATGGCTGGCTGTCACCTCTTTTGTCCTGTCTCTTTGAAAATGTTTTCTGCCTCTTTACTTAGAAAAATGTGCCGTCTTCTTTAAAAAATTGCATAAGTTCTTGCTTTCTTTCTGTGGGACCTATTCTAGGATACAATCATCATAAGAATAAGGTTAAGAATAAGAATAAATGTTTCTGGCCAAGCTTATGTTGCCAAATCTCTGCTCTAGTCTCCTTCTCTCCAGCTGTGTCCCACTCCAAAGAGCATGTCAGCCCTGGGTGAGGATGACTGAATGTCTGCTCAGCTGTAACTGCTCCCTGTTTGGTACCTGATGCTCTGCTACTGTTGCTGATAGTACAGATCTAGTTACATTGCTAAATTTATCCTAGTCATGGGAATCTCTTTCCTCAATAATTTTTTTCCCCTCCATTTTATTTCCGTTATCTTATAAAAGTGTAATCTACGTGACTAGAATATCAAGATGTAATAGTCTTTGCTGGCGAGGCATTGCTACCAGCCTCTGGACAAAAAAAATAAGAGGGGCCTGGGGGAAGAATTCTGGTGCTCAGCAGTAAGTGTGATCAGTGAGGCTGCAAAAATCTAACAAGACTGATAAAAGGGGACTTCTGCTACCCACTTGTAGCACATACAAAGGTATAGCACTTGTGAAAACTGTTTCTTGACACTTTAAGTGGTTGCTTCTTGAAATGGATGATCGCAGAGAATAGCACCAGAGGCTATCCTTGCTTAGTCTGAAGTAATTCACCAGAAAGCTCATTCAAATCACAGCTGTAACCAAACACCATAATAAAGTTCAACACATCTAAAGGACAGCAAGTGACACAAGCAGAAAACATGCTATAAAAAGAGATTTCAGTTAAAAGAGGGGTCTAATAAAAAACAAAGCCCATGTATATAAGTAAATCAAGTAAAGTCTTCAGAAGTTTGAGAAAATTTTGTAGAAGAAAATAACAACTGGTTACGGAAACAAATAACTATTGTAGTACTGGATGTAAGCCACTTACTGCTGGCCCTTTGGTATAGAGGATTTGCCAGATCAGAAAGGAAAGGAGTCCAAAATTTTCTGGGCTCTTGAGTCAGGAGAATGTCCCAGAGGGACTGTTCTGGCTGGTGCAAGAAAGAATAGATCAAATCAGATGCAACTTAAAGGAAAAACAGGATCCTGAAATAGTCAAGAGGCAAGACAAAGTTTTGGTTTTTTGCTTTGTTTTTTTTATCTTCTCTTTGCCAGAATTTTGGAAAGCTGGCCAATAAAAATTGAAGTGTTGCCAAGAAGTGAAAGAGCCAAAGAGGAAGCTAAAGTTTAGGCAGATCTCTTGTGACACTTTTATATTCTCATCCGTAGGGGAAAGCCTGGCTGGTGGAAGCCAAAAGGAGAGTTGTCATGGATTTCCTGAGAGCAAGGCTTGCGTACCTTGTCCAGCTCTAAACAAGTTTTATAAATATGCATGCCAAACTGTGTCCTTGGGCACAGGGACAAAACCTACTCTTAGCATGACTTGAATTCATGTCTTCAGAGTGGAAAGGTTAGACCACTAATAGCTGGTGTCAAAGAGTACCTTCAACCCTTCAGTTGCCAAAGGAAACAAGATATAATTATATAATCAGGAACTCCATTCACATTTTAAGTAATATTTACTATTTGTGTAATAATACAATTTCAAGACAAGAATGAGCATCACTTCCATCTTCTCTGCGAAATGAACTGCAAAGAATTCCTTCTCAAATATGTGCAAGCATCTTGCAGTTTGTACAGATAGGGAAGTTACTCTTTGTTCGTGTGTATGTGCTGCTGCTCCACAATTTAAAGATATACTTCATTATACTTTCACATCCATTCTCTTTTCAGAAAGGAGAAATAAGCCTTAATGAGGCTTCTTTTCTCACGGCCAGACTTTCGACTCCTTATTCACCCATCAAATTCCATAATGATATGAGCAATCTCAGTGAACACAAAAGAATTTATTATGCAAATTGAGTTTCTTATTCACTGCTTTAAAGAATTTAAGGTTTAGCAGCTGGAGTTCCACATGGTGCCAATCAAACTGCTGGAGCATCCACTGTGAGGGAGTTGTTGATCTTGCTCAAGTACACTGAATAATTGTCAGAATAATTGAAGAAAGAGGACACACAGAGCTACATTTAATGGCACCTAAAAGCAGAAGAACAATTTTAATGCCAGTGGGATTTAAGAAATTTGTGGTAACTTACTGAATTTGATTAAGTATTTGTTCAGTTATGAGAAGAAAATAGATATTAAATTGTCAATCCTAGTGAGAAATTATTATGTAATAATGTTTTATTCTAAGAACATTATTTGTTTAAAGTAAATAGTTTATTCTAAAATTATTTTACTTAAGTTAAACTCTAATATGTAAGTGTGGTTTTATTTATTTAAATACTATTGCAGCCTTCTATGTGGAAAGTATTAGCAAAATGGTTTTTAATAATTTGTGAATACTCAGTGTATGTCAATAGGTTATCCAAAAGGAGACATGAACTATTGTTTCAAGGGAACAAGCACATGTGAGAAATTATTCAAACCCTGCAACATGATTATGACATCATTACTTTTTTAAGCGATAAGAATATGTAACTACATATGCTAGCAGGCATTATTGGTTTGTTGTCTCAGAAATGTATTTGTCTGGGATTGCCTATCCAGATCAGAATCTTTGTGCTTTGTCAAATTTTCTTCTTAAAAGAAGCAACTATTTAAAATAGAAAACCCTTTTTAGTTATGAATCACCAATAAATGAATGTGGTAGGATTTATTTTGATTTAGCCATATGACAATTTTCTACAGATAGCAAATATTTTCATTTTAATCATGAGATTGTGTTACTTGTTTCAACACCTGTGATAGGTTATAAACTATAAGGGAGAGAAGTGGGTGAGTTGATGCTAAGTGTGTCTATGCAAGAGTGTCTGGCGGTCTTAATTCAAGTCATGTCACTAATTTTATTTTTCCTTGATATTTTGCTTCAAATATGTTGTCTGTACAAAGGTGATACTATTTTGTGCATAGATGTGAAGCTTCATTAGCACTTGATAACGCAAGAAATTAGCTATTCCACAGGAGAATCCATTTGAAAAGTTAATTACATTGAAAGAGAATTGCATTTCAAAGTGGAATAACTATTGTATTTAGAAAACATTCCTCCTTAATACAATTACTTTTTTAGCTGGGCTGTCATGGTCATTCATTAAGGTTATTCTAAGTGGGGAAAATCAAATTCAGGAGATTACAGTAACATGTGTGTAACAGTTCTTGTGTGTTCAAAATACCACATATGAACTAATTTATGAATACCCAACTGATGCTTACAGGATCTTCTGAAAGTGTCTACAGGCATATTGTTTTAAGTAGTGGTGTTCTGTTGAAGCAAGATGTGTAATTGGCAGGTATTATTATTCAATTTTTAAGAAAGAGGCTTTATGACAACTTTAAAAGAAATTTTCTCATATTAATGAATATTCCTGTGACATTATCTTAGCCATTTTAAAACAATTCTCTAGTAGCATTACGATGTGGAAAAATCACTTCTTGTCAATTCTGTGGCGATAAACTTGAGAAAAATGCAAATGTTGCCAGCTGTTATACTACAATGAAGTCAATGACATTATAAGGGTTTATTTGCATCACAATTCTGACAAAACTTAAAAAACCAAAGCTCTTCCCAAAGAGGCTGTTGAAATAGCTGTTAATCCAAGGTGTTACCACCTTGGCATGTGTATTGCCATGCATAGACCTGCATGAAGAGGTTGCATAATCCTGGGCCAATAACACATTGCAGAAAACTATTTATCAAATCAATGGGAGCTAAGTTTGTAGATGAATAAAAATATTTTCAGTAGCTTCTACTTTCCATTTAAAAATAAGTCTGACCCAAGGATATTGAGTGGCAAATCACCACATGTGCAACATATCTGGACCCTTCAACAGACTTTTTTTCCAGATTTCTATTGCTGCTGCAAGACAACAAAGACGTAAAAGGTCCTTAGTGTGGTGTGGGGGGCTTCCTCATGTGAAAGTTTCTGTGGAATTGTCTGGTGTGGAATTGACTGGCATGGATTTAAAGCACAATGGCTATTCTGTAAAAGTTATTCATAAAGACTTGAAATTAAAGCTTTTGTCTAGTTAATCTCACTGAGATGTATAAGAAAATGGAGATTTAATCTGTAATAATTGTATGCAGGAACCTGAGGGAGAAGTGTTAGGCAAAAGACCAACAGTCTTCTGATAGTGGTGGCTTTCCTGCAAGGCAATCACTATCAGTTCGACTCCTGAATTCTGTATTTCTCCTCACTGGCACAAAACATTGTTCCACACAGTTCCACAGGAAATACCTACCCAACGCTACTTGGCAGACAGTGAGAAATTGAGCTAGAAATGTTCCTGGTACCTCCTGGCTTTGAGGCAGTGCTCTGTGCCATGCACCTGGGATTGTGGTCCCTGGGCTGTGCTGCTGGAAAACATGGCTGGAGTGGTCTGTGTCAGACTTCCAGTCCCATGGTGGGGTCTCTTGCCATGGCAATTAAAAAATGTGTGGAAAAATGGTGGGTACTTATGTTTTTCCCTGAGGCAAACAGCTGGAAAATGTTCTTGGATCTTGTAAATGTCCAGGGCTATTTGAGAGTCGACATTATTTTTGGTGTGAAATCGCTCAGGTTTTGAGAACACCTACCAGCTTCCCTCTTCTCCAGCACACGAGACAGTTACCCTGAGTCAGAGCTCTCCGTGGCCACTGGTCACAGGACACAGGGAGGAAGGCTGCAGGTGTCTGTGCTGGATTGCGTGCTGAGCGTGCCTGGCATGTCCAGGAGCACAGCTCCTCATGGCTGGCAGTGCCCTGGCCTCTCCCCCTGCTGGAGTCCACAGGTTGTGTGCAAGTAATTGGCGAGAGAAAAAGCTGCCCAGTTGGTGAGCTGTGGGGAGTACAGCCAGCAACCTGAGATGGAGACCAAATTAAAAGGTGCGACACAAAGGGAATGGCTTCTCACAGCTGCTGTTGCCTGGAGCCTGTTTCTTATGTTACTGAAAGAGAAGAGAAACCCGGAAAAGAAGGAAAACCCCTACATCTTGAGCATATACACCTTGCACCCTAGTATGCAATTTCTTCCTTAGAGACTAAGCAAACAAAATAGGACCATCAGTTTGGAGATTTTTTGGGGTTTTTTTCCCCCTGAGGTATGTTCTTTATGGTCCTTTCCCTTTCATAGGATCCTACCCGATAGGATTTTTATATCTGGATTTTTTAATTCCTTGGAAGAAATAAGGTAGGCAAAGTTAATCCTAGGTGAATGGCTGGGCAAGAATAGGGATTTAGTGAACAGTTACCTCTCTGAGGATGGTTCAGGAGGCTTTAGAGGATTTTTAACCAATTGGAGATTCCGTAGGTCACAGATCAGTTTGACATTCACAGCAGCTATAAGTAGGGGATTCAGTGGTGTGACAGAAAACATTTGAAGGAAACAGGTAAGAAATAACATCTGGCTGCTTGTGCACATTTTTGAAACAGAAGGCTCAAGATGGCACTTATTTTTAGGTGACTTAAGTAAGAAATTCAAGAAGAAATGGGAAAGGAGACAAGGATTATTTGGTGAACTCGTGATAGAGAAAATTGGGATATTGTGACAAGGTGAGGCATTTTCAACTCAGGAATTAGTGGTAGGGTGGGTGTTTGGAGGGATGAGGCTATGATGATCTTTGCTATGGCAGGAATCCAGTGTTGTAGTGCTTTGAAGATATGGTAATGTCAGAGGAGATTTTCTAAAGTCATTCCAAACCACTCAGGGAGTAAGGAGTCATCCACAGGGAGAAAAGAGACAGGGCCTTGGATCTTTTATGAGAATGGGGACGGGGCTCATATGAAAAAATTTGGTACAGAAGATAAAGGATAATCTCCATGTTTTCACAGTAGCTTGTCTCAAAGACTGTCATGTACCCTCTCTCCTTCCCTACTAGTCTTCTCTTTAGGCTACTGCTAGAAAGAATTAGCAAGAAGATCAAAACCTGGAATTAAATTTTAAGTTTAGGGAGATAGAGAAAGTTCAGGTTTAACAGCTCTTGCAGGAGGATTCTGGGATTTGAAGGTCTTCTGGTTTATCCTTTCCTGACCAGGAATCCATACAGTGTTTAGTTTGTGTGGACAGAGAATTTGGGACTGTTTGCCGTTTCATATTCCTCCCTCTGCTTTCTGAAACACAGCATCCTCACACTGTTCTACAGAAAACTTTTCCCCTTGCAGACTGTAATTTATAGCTTAAAAAGTAATCAGATGAAATACAAACCAAACACCCTTTAATATCTGTCTGTTTCCCTAGGTCAATATTTAAACAAGAAGCCTTGAAATTTCACGGTTCTACTTTGACCTGTAATTTGTATGCCTTAGACTGCATGTCTCTTGGACTTTGAGAGCTCAGAATTTAGTCTGGACACACTGGACCTCCTGCTGCTGAATCTGTGCACTGAAGTGCTACCTCAGAGGAATTTATTGCATTTGCTGCTGCTGGTTTGATATTAGGTATTCAACAATTCAGCGAGTGAGCTGTGCTGTAAATGTGTTCAGCATTCTTTGTTCTATGCTTTAGAGAAATGAGATGAGCAAGAGGAAAGTGGGCAGCCCTTGCATCTAATATTTTTATTGAACCCTACCTTAACATTTTAAATACCAACACATAGACCACATAAGTGATTCTCCTTCCCCACAACCACCTACATGCACATACTACCTCCCCTACTAAAATATTAAAAGGGCAGAATCTCAGATGCCCTGAATGTGAAGATGCACAAGTTGAGTAATTGCTTGATTGCAGCAACAGAGTTGGTACTTGCAAAAACACATAATGAAAGTTAACTTGCAAGCTTATCTTTTACCCCAGGCACTTTGATAGTCATTGGTGTTGTGCAGAAGGACTTTTAAAAGGGCAGTTATTGTTATAGTGAAATGTTTGGACAATAAGCTTCCAGAAACTGAAGTGTAGGATGCACTTTGTTTATACAGGAACCTGATTAGTATTCTTTACACACCATCTATCCACTGGATCTTGTTGCAGAGCTATTGACAGGATGTGTTCCTGTGATCAGGCAGGTCTAAAGTGACTTTTTTTCCTTTGAAAGGTATAAGCTGTTTTGGAAACTATTCTGCTTTGAATGATGTGAATCAACAGTAGATGAAAAAGGTAGTTTATTACTTAAGGAAGTAACAGGATAGTGTTCCTACTTGGAACTGAGGGCTGTGTATCAGATATTTTTATTTTATGTGGACTTGTAAAATGTTTTTTTCCCCCTTTAAATATGAGTGTTAGGACATAAACCATAAATTATCCTTCAACAAAAGGCTCCTATTATCTGTAGGCATACAAAAAAAGGACATTTCAGAATCTCTGAGCATCAGTTGTACAAAATATACCTGGATAAAATAGGATATTTTCAGATTCTAAAACAAGCAGTGGTGGCATTTTAATAGATGATATTCTTCCCTGTTTTTCAATATTAATTAAATTAATGTTCCTGCATAATTGTCCATGATGTTGGAGTTGAATTTTTTCACGGAAGAGTTTAATCAAGATATTAATTACTTGTCATTAAAAATAGTCTCTTGATGATATTTTCAAGAGGAAGAGGGATAACTCTATTGTTCTAGCTAAATTCCAGGTCTGCTAATTACTCTGTGCTTATCTAAATTGCACCAGCTGTAGATTCGCATGAATGTGTAGATTGGCTGTTAGCGACTGATGTGTTCCATCTTCCATATTTTCAGATCTTGCCAAATTGATGCCTAAATGCTGAAGTATGTTTTTGGGCCCAGTCCACCTCATTCTGTTGTTCAGAAAATGGCACCCAGCTTTAACCCAGTGCCAGTATTTCTACAGTTAACAAGAGAGAGAATAAGGTAAGAGTTATTCCTGTGCTGCACAAATTAAATCCAAGAAGACATGCAAGGTAATGTGCAGCAGCAAAAGAAAAGAAAACAAAACCCACTCTCAACCTAGAAAATTAGTCTAATGAAAAATGTTGACAACCAGTTCTGAAAACTGTAAAATATAAAGGTTAATAAGTAAAAGTATACCTGTAAACTTAGTTCCTTCCTTTAAGTGACTGCTTTTAGTTCTTTTATACATTTGGTGTGAAAAGTGAGAAGTAAAGCATCAAAAGTCAGGAAGGTAAGAAGGTTTCCATCAAGTTTAAGGCTATTGGATACTGGGGGAGGTTGTTTGCATTTTCCAGTGTTCAGAAATGCACACGCACCAATAGAAGTGGTGCACATTTTCTCATCACATGGCCTGTTTTCATCCAAGTGGTCACTTCTTTCTAGCTAGGTGTGTTGGACAAGATTTTCTAGTAATTTCCCTTTTTTATTTGTAGGTTGGGACCTTTAACTCTCACTTCTCTAATTTTTTAAAGCAATTTTTTCCTACTTCAATATGCAATTTTAATATTACTTTAATGTAACCTTTAATATTACCTATCCATAATTGTAGTAAAAAAACCCCAACAATTTTCCAAGGTAAGTAAAAAAGTAACCATGCTGACTAAAACTGTTATATCAGTAGGAGAGAAATATTAGATGGATGGGTTCAGTGACCTTGATATCCGCCTCTGTAACTCTGTTGCATAATGAGAACCTTCGAACAGATAGCCTGTACTAGCTGGACTGCCTCTATGTAATTGTCTCCTCCAAAAATAATAGCAAAATGGTTTAAAGCTACTGCCAGGACACCTTTGCAAAAAGTTTCAGTATTCAGGACATTCAGCACAGACCCTTCCACATTTCTTTGTGGACTCTAGAGAAAATACCAAAGTAAAACTGCAGAACCTTCAAATTCACAGTATAACCCATGAGAAATATCTAGCTCTTAGTAAAAACATGTCCTTCTTTTCACTAAGCATAAAATTAACATTAAGCAGTCAACAGGATAAAAATGAAAATAGAACAGGTATAACGCCCTGCAATATAATTTTATTCACCCAGTGAACAAACTTGGTTTTTAAAGAAAAATATACTGTGTTGTTGCTAAATAGTTTTATCAGTTTTTGTGTTCTTTTGTACCAAATCTTGTATTAACTTTGGGTGCCTTTTTCTAATCACTAAGCGTGCCAAACAATTTATGAAAACCCATACATGCACACACGTACACTCACTGTCAGCACTATAATTGCCCAAGTCAAATTCAATTTCGTTGAATTATTTTAGCACCTGCCTATCAACTGTTTCCTTGTGAAAGCCCTGACATTTCCTTCTGTTATGTTCCATGAGGAAAAAACAAAGCTATAAAGCAGCTTCATTCCATGCATCTCACTGCATTATTTTTGTGAAGCTCTGGCAAACAAAAGAAATTCCAGTTCAAGTTTTCTAACATTCCTTCAGAGTCATATCCAAAACAGAAACCCTTTTTATGAGTGATGATGTTGCAAAAATATTAGTAAGAGATTTGTACTTGTCTAAAAGAAAAAAATCTCTCCCAGGCCAAGAGATTGCAATATCCATGTTTTTGCCCTTTGCCAAATCTTCACAGACATTAATACTTCAAAATCTTATCAAAATTTTAAGTGATTTGATTATCCTATCTCTTTTCCAGAAATTTGATGTTTTTAAGTAACTAAAACTGAAACTTGGGGGCAGTGTCTGAAACTGTTCTGGGCTTTTTGACCAAAAAAGTGGAACGAAAAACTGAAAAAAGGAGCAAAAAAAAGTCACAGGATAAGGCCATTTTCACAGCAGTTGCGTCTTCTGCTGCTTCTGGACTGTGAATTAATCTATTTCCTGTCACAGGATAAGGCCATTTTCACAGCAGTTGCGTCTTCTGCTGCTTCTGGACTGTGAATTAATCTATTTCCTGTCACAGGATAAGGCCATTTTCACAGCAGTTGCGTCTTCTGCTGCTTCTGGACTGTGAATTAATCTATTTCCTATAACTGGTAAGCTGCTGTTTGACAGTAGTTCATCCCTAGAGCATTGGTTTAACGCAGGGGACTAAATTAATTTTCGTACAAATAATAATCCTCTCTGGCCCCTTGTTCCAGTGCTGGCCCATGAAGTTGGTAAGAACACTTACAAATTCTGGTTCCTACCTCCTAAAGTCCATTTTGTCCAGGTAGTAAGTTATAGTACTTGGAAATGACACAGTTTTACACTCCTGGATTCCAAGTAGAAACAACTATGTTGCAAATTGCTTGCTTTTTAATGAATTATTCTTTTAAATTTTATATCTATTATATGGTCTGTATTTAAGAAAAATGTGCCATTACTTTGTAATGGGGAAAGAAACATAAAAGGAAATAAGGACTTAACATTAGGATCTGGACAGTGATAAATGGGCTGTTTGTTACCTGATCCCACATGAAGGAAAAATTTGAACTCATTTGGTTAAAGACATGTCTATATAGACATAATTACCACTTTGGCAGAGTTTTTTAAGCTCTGTTTTCTTAGCTAAAACATCAGTAGATCAGGTTCTAAGACTTTTGTCCTAATGAACCCAAACTGAAAAACAACCCAGGGCTTCCTGTTAAATCTAAGTCATGAAATTCGCATTTCATCCATATTTCCATTTCAGTGAAACAACCTACTGTTTCTCTAGAATTATTCCTTTTCATAAACAATCACACCTACTTAGCTTTTTCTTCATGAACTTAGCACTACCAAACCCACACCTCTAGGTCTGGTAGTCTGCAGCAGAGACATATTTTAAAGGTAGGGACATAGAGCTAAATGGAACTGAATTAGAGCTACTGAACAAGTGGAAGGTCTCCCTGACCACTGCCACACTTTCAGCACTCCTCATCACTGAGCTAATGCATTTTATCTCCCAGCCAGGGCAGGTCAGCTGTGTCAGCCCAGCTGTTAGTAGGCAAAGAGCTGGTCAGGGTGAGATGATGACATTTAGTCATGAGTCCAGAAACTTAATATGAAAATCTGAAAGAAAAACTGCTTTTACAAGAGGAAAATAAACACAGAATAATAATTTAAAAATCTGAAATCCAAACCAGATTTTCCTGACATAAAGGATAGTGAATGTCAGAGTGACAACCAGATACGTGTGGGCTTTTTCGTATGCCATACCACATCCACACACACCTTCTTTTTTAAATCTAAGTGGAGAAGGGAAGGAATGTACTGCTTATTTTACCTCTAGCTTCCACAAGTAGCTGTATTTACTAAATAGCTTGATAATAATAATAACCTTTGCCACAATATTTGAAGTTCTGTTGTGAAGACTGAGTTCTAGAAAACGAAATTCAGCAGTAAAACCACATTCTGATGTCTCCTCTTTGAGTCTGAACTTGTTATTCAGCAGGTTTATTTTTCTGCCAGTGATTTAAAGCCAGGTGCTACAGCATATTAGACTATAGACCTTTTGATGGAATAAATGCAAATCAAACGTGAAAGCATAGCTGGCACCTCTGAGTTTAAAACATTATACTGCTGTTAAACTGGTTATAGATACTGGAACAAAACATGTTTGACAGTGAAAAGAGTCCTTAGGCAATGGAGCTGGCACCAGTCAAAGGGAGAATAAAACCATCTTTCTGTTCCACATGGTTATTGATCACTGAGGCAAAATTTCTGTAAATAAAATGCATTGACTTGGTCAGCCTCTCCTGCCCTATCTTTTCCAAGCAGGCCCCTGACATCTTTCAAAAGCATGTGGTTTGTCACTTGAAAGCTACGTAAGGCTTCAAAGGGGAAGAGTCTTGGGAAGCAGTATTAGAAAGTACCTGAACTGCTCCCTCACCACCGGCCCTGAAGTGTCCATTCTCAAGAGCAGTAAGATATATACTGCACAGCTTTTCAATTAAGTTTTGATGATTGAGCTGTTTTGTTACATTTTGAATTTAGATAAGATTATATGTGGGGTACCCTTGAACAAAGACGTAACTTTTGACTTTAAATCTGGCTTAATGGTATGACTTTGCTGTCTCAAGAAGGTAGTGATTATCTTATTGCCTACTTGGTGCCTTGCTATAAAATATCACTGTTTAAAAAACCCATTTAATTATCATTTTATTAGATTTCTTGTTTTTGTAGGGTGTTAGAGTCAGGACTAGTCATTAATACATATCCAGTTTGCACGTGAATATGGTGCACAAAGAGTAAATTAATATATATTTAGAGAGGGAATAGCTAGAGAAGGAGAAAGGCAGGGAGGGGGGGTGGGTGAGACTGAGTGAGACAGAGACAGAAATCACTTTCAGAGACCAGAACCAGCAGGGTACCCGTTCCAGAGAACTTACTGGGAGCAGGGATGGGCCTTCTCTCCTGAAATGGACAAAATAGAAGGAAACAAAGTCCCTGGAAGGCAAATTCAATCCCCTAAACTGAGGATGTGGCTTTAAGATGTTTATTTTAAAATGTTCAAAATTTAACAGGTCTCTGAAAGTCACACGGATTTAAACTGTGTTTCATCATCAGACATACCACTGAAATTTTTGTGGTCAATTAACAGGTGATATTACCAGAGGGGAAGTTTTAGAGTTACTTTTTTCACTCTAAGCAAAACAGAAATGTTGACATAAGGTATCTTTTATATTCTTTTTTACCAGATAATTAAAAAAAAAATGTTGTTGGTATATGTTATTAAAAAATAATTTAAAGTACATTCACATTTTATTTTCTTTAAACAAATAAAAATAATAGAATAATTCTAAAGATGAATGATGAAGTAGAAGTTAAAGGCTATTTCCTAGTTTTAATGTATTTACATTAAATGAAAAAAAATTCAATTTCCTATAGCTCACTAGCTACTGTTTCATCCATACTTTTCAGACTATAAACCAATCTGTTTTCCACATCATTCATGAACACTATTGTAAAAAACCTTACGGGTTAAATTAATCATTAAGGAAAGAAGGAAGTTTAAATAAACTGTTAAATAACAGTTGCCAAATAATCGTCTGAAATATTTTTTCAACAATTTAAATTATACATATTAGTCATTTGGTCATATTCACAGATTCATGGTCAACAATAATGTTATGAGTTCTCTACTCAGATTACAGCTACTGCGGACCTCATCAAATTATGTAATTACCATCCCAGGATTGAGGGTCTTCAAAATCCATTTGTTACAAATGTTGTGGTGTCATAAGCATACCTCTTTGGTTTTATTGTATTTATTCTAGGTTGTGTACCAGGGTGTAATGGATATTTATTGTCTTGGGAGAGTGTGATTAGAGGGGCAGTATGTGAAAACAAGATGCATTTCCCTGTTTGTGCCAAAACTGGAAGCAGATTGAATTCACTAAATTTCAGTAGATGATGTATAAATCAGAATTTTCTGACAAAACAATATAGGGTGAGTCTTCTAATAGCAATGATTTTATGGTCTCGATGAGTCATAAAACTCCCTCTGCAAAAGTGTGGTATTAATTAGACACCCAGCAATAATTCATTGTTGTATTGTCAGAAGGCTGTAAACAGGGCAAAAGGCAAAGTCAAGTCCAATGTCACCTAACAGCATAATACATTAGCAAGAATGAAAAAATAAATTTCCAGCGTATACTAAGTTACAAGCAGTATGCATCTCTATATGCTGACTTGTTTTTACTGATGAAAGAGCGCAGAAACAACTAGAAAGTTATGATGTTGTTAGTGGTTAAATTCCCCTAGGATATCTAGCATTACAGAGCAAGGTTTGAACAAGGATGCCACCTGATCACACGAAATAGCTCATCTTCTCTGAATGAAAATGTATACTGAAGGTGTAGTCAGGGAATGTACTGTACCATCAGGGAAAGCCTCCCCAGAAAATTTTGGTAAATAATTTGGTTTTAATTTATTATGAACAATTGGAGCTCACTAGCTCTTTGAATTTCTTAGTCTTAACTATGCTGAAATGATCTGTTGCATGGAGGGGATTACTGGAACACAAATAATTTGGAGAGATGCCCCAGAATTATTTGGAAAACTTTCTTTTTGGTCTTCAGCTGTGCTGTTTTATTTTCATTTTGTTTTTTGTTCCCCAACTTAGCCACTCTCTTAAAAAAGGAAAGTCTATGTGTGCCTAATGCCGGTTGAGTTATTTAAGCAAGCAAGTCTGAGCCCAGATGTGAAAACTTAGGGAAAGAAATTGATAGTCCCCAGCAGAAAATAGGAATTATGGCTGTTTTCTTTCCTATGAGACACTTTCTCTTAGGTCCCAGTCTGGCAGAATACTGGGACCTAAGAGAAGGCATTATTTCAATGAAAAAGTAGTTCTAGTTTACTTCAGTGGGACTATTTCTGTACTAAGGAATCACACGGGTTTAAATATCTTACTGGATCAGCCTTTTAGGTTTTGGAATTTTCACTGGCTGGATGGGGATTTGCTATTGGGTCACTGTTTTTACTACCATGGCAATAAAATTTGAAACGTCTCCGAATAGACTGAGATGGGGAGTTCCAGACTAAAAATGGAAATGTGTGAGATTCAGTTATTGTTCATGCATTTTCCTCACACTCAAAGCTTAAATCTAGCAAGTAGTTATGCAGGCATTTTCCCTAGGCACACTTTCAACAGTGTATAGGCATTCGTACGGATGGTCCCAAGTCATCATAATTTTAGTGATGACTTAGTTCTATAAACTAAGAATGAACACTTTCTACTAAAAGAAAAAAGCGTCTGGAAACTCTGGGCTCATTTTGGTGATGCGGAATACTTTGCAGAGGGTAGTAACTTTGTTAGCACAGATTCACATTAGACACTCCTTCCAATGGCAGTGGGTGCTGGATTTCCTTTGTCTCTGTTATGGCTCAGACATAAACCAAAGCTACATATGAACACACTACTGATCAGCTGAGCATTTGTTGCTAGCTGTGCATGTACTCCGGCTTGAACCACAATGTGCTAGCTGAAACCTCTTTCCTTGAGCCAGTTGTGTTCAGTTGAGGCAGAGTAAATCTCAAAGCTGTAATAATGCAATCATGTGCAAGAGCCCTTTTAAATAGAAATTTGGTACTCTTCTTTATGAAGTTTATGGGTTTTGAAGTTCAAGAAGGAAGGACAACAGTTCTTTGTTTTTCATCAGAGTGTAATAGATTGGGTCGGGCAGAAAACATCTGCTTATCTGAAAAGCATCTTTTCAATGGTCTCTTTTGGCAAGATGTTTTAATGGCAGGGTATCCTTTTGGTTTTCGGTTGTCTCATTCAAAGAGAGCAGCCCTGCATGTGAAAGTTCCTTAATGTAGCTGGTATTAAAAGACATTGTATGCTGGCTCTGCTTTGAGCAGTGTGGTTGGACAGAATAATCTCCAGAGGTGCCTTCCAACCTTAAGAATTCTCTGAATCCATGAGTCAAAACTTAAATTCCAGTCACCTTGAAGGTGGGGCTATCAGTCGTGTTCAGGTATTGGGGTTTTTTTTACAAAAGACTAAAGGCTGCCCTTTTTGTATGATGAGGACTTACAAGACTGTTGTGCACTGTGTATTTCTCTTATTGGTGTTTAGTGCAGCGTGAGTTCACTGATGCACAGCCGGGAAGACACTGACCATCCAACTCTGCCAGTAGCAAAACACAGCCATATGCTAACAGTCTCAGCATACAGGCAACATACAGCAGTCACAAATAGTAACTGAATAATACATAATCCATCACATTCAGGCTAAAGAACCAAATTTAATAGCGTAGTTGGATTTTATAAGCACTTGAAATAGCACTTGGTTAGTAAAACCCAGTAAAACAGAGCTTTTACAGTAAGACAATATGTATATATTACACAGCTAATAGTGTCTGAATTTGTTTTTAACAATCAGTTAGTATTTACTGATTGTAGTGTCCAATAGCTGTCTGGGTAAATTCATAACTGGAAAACTTAATTTGAGCTGTCATTTTAAGTTTCTCATTCAAAATGTCTCTCACTCAACAGCCTAGCAAAACCAAAAAAGAGATATAAAAATCCAATATATACGAGAGGTATATCGTAAAAAATATCAAAGTCGCTGAAACACATACATTGAACGAGATTGTTTGGTTTCATTCTAGTGATTATTCTCAGTGAGACAAGCACAAAATATTTCTTACTATTTAAGCAGGAGCCACAATTCAGAGCCTGACAGTTCATTGAATTTGTTTCTGTATCTATGGAAAAGAGAGAAATGGCATTGCAGAGAAAGACTGGGTAATGTACTCAAACAAAACACCAGGAGTACAATATCCCTTCCTACCAGTTTACTTTGCCAAAAACTTTATGATACTTGAATAGTGTACAGTGTTGGGGAGGGAAAGGAGACATAAAATTTCCACATAAAGCTTTCTCTAATGGGCTGTCAGCGACATGAAACTCAAATGTAAGTGTGTGCAATCACTGCAAGAGTGCAGAGAGTGCTGTCTTGCAGTACTTGCAGCTTTGTTTTCAGTTTCCAGTGGGAGAAATTACTAGTTAGTTATTGCTAGTAAAACTGGTTTGCTGTGTGATGTCTGAAAAAAGGATCTTTCTGAATCCTGTGCAAAGTGAGGAGCAGAAGGCTCCTGCAGTCTCCTGAATGAAATTGAATCCTTCACATCATTTAGGTGGTGAACGCAGGCTATAATATAGCCCAATTGCCTTAATTGGCTAACAATAATGAAGTTTGGCTTTGTTATGGACATAGAATCCAAAAATTTAATTAAGTACTTAAAATATGGCAGGTCTGGGCTCTAATTTAGGTTGTACTTTTGGCTGCAAGGTAAATGTAGCAGTTTAGATACCATTCAGGAGTGTTTCAGTTGCAGAAAGTTTGGTGAGCTGAGATATAAATGATCTTGACTGGCTATTTATCTTGGTTCTTTCACAGAGTATGATGTTTCCAGTGTATAAATATCTTTTCACTGTGAGACTATTACTCAATTATTAGAGCTGTAGTGGAGGGAAACAGTCACTTTGTGAATGAAAAGAAACACACAGCCGGACTGCCCAAATCCATATCCAAGTGCATATCCAGTCACCCAAATACCAAGCTTCTATATACTTACATATATATAGCAAATGTGTTTTATGTCATCTTGTATTGAATCCAATTGTTCCATTAAAAACTTTGAACATAATATAGTTGTTAAAATAAGCTCTTTTCAAAGTTTTTGCACATCATTTTTAATGCAATAGCTAATAGAATTTTCTCATTGCAAGGGACGTGATTAATGCCCTGCAAGATTAGAAGAACCTGCCTGGTGAGCTGACTTTCTGTTTGATTTTTTACATCTCTCTCCAGGCTTAGGAGCCTTTTACAAGTTCAATTAAACATCTTTGTTTTCAATTTAAAATATATTTACTTTTACGTTAATGCTCCATCTGGAAGCCCTATATTTCTGTAAGAACTGGTTTTGTACATTTAAATATTCAAGAAGAAATAAGCTGGCAGAAAACCTGTGAAGTTAAACTGTATTTTGAAAACAAAATTAAGTTCTATAATCAGATTTGTCATTATAATGCACCTCCATCTGAATTAGCATTGCTCTGGAGGTCTATTCTGCACAACAAACTGTAACACTTTGTATGTTCATCAGCCACTGAGTGGCATAAGTCCTTTGTCAATTGTTTCAAATCTTTTCTGTATAGTAAGATGTCCTAACATGTCATACGTGAAGATAAGGTAAGGCCAAAAACCCACTTCAATGCTTTTACAGCCTTAGGTAGAGCAATCCAGGACATGCTGTGATGGCTGGCCTCTCCTAAAAGGACCTACAATAAGATGCTGAGTCCTACCTATGGGCTTATCTGCTAGTACATATATATATGTATATGATATATATTGAAGAATTCAGACCATTGGACATTCCTTTTAGGCTTGATGCCACTAAAAACTTGATACGTAGGAGAAATGCTGCAATTTCTCATTTAAAAGACTGTCTGTATCTGTCCTTCAGTGGCTAATAAAGCAGTGTGAAACTTGTCTCCCACTTGTTCATTCAGAGAAACTCTGCATTTTTGTCATCAAAACAAGATGTTCCTGGCCATTCCTCTACTCTAGACTGGAAGTTAATTCTCCTGGAGCAATTGTTAACCAAATAAGTATCAAAAATACTATAGCTATAACATGTAATGGATGACTGACTGCCAGTCTTAATACACTTTTTTTTACTAACTGAAGTATGCAATATATATTCTATTCTACTTTTTGCAGAAATTGCACTCAGGTATTTCTCTAAAGATATTTCCCCATCAAGAAATAATTTTCTGAATATTAATAATGTAAAAAACCCTGCAGAACACTTGACAAGTTATATGGAAAGTATAATAACCACTTTAAAACATAATCTTTAGTTAATTGTTGTAAGTATAGGCCTGCCAATCAAGATGCAAAAATGTGCATAGCTGCTAGCAAAGCCACTGGAAGAATATTAACTTGATGTTTGCACAATTTAAAATGAAATTCAAGCTGATTCTGTGAAAGGCGGAGAAAATCATAGACAAATAATTTAAATTTCCCTATTTGAAATATTATTTTAAAGTCAATATCTACTTTCATGAACTCAGAGCAATGAGGAAAGGGAATGCAGGGAAAATATAAGACATTTGATTTAGTAGATGCTCCACTTGTCATGCATCCTTTTGTGGCTGCCAGTGTGGGTGAGTTGTTGGCCTAGCACTGCATAGTTCTACCAAGGATGGTTGGGTTTTTTTCAGGAGTTGAACTTTGATGATTCTTATGGGTCCCTTCCAACTCAAGATATTCTATGATTCTGTGATTCTATGATTTATTGTAAGGCTTTTATTTAGTAGATCCTATAATGTATCTATAATTGATTCATCCTTGACTGCATCTATTTTCTTAGAGGAGGCTTTTGAATGTCAGCAACATTTGCCTGAAATCTGGAAAGCTTGGTTTTCAGACAGATGAGTGGCAGAAACCGTCTCTGTGGACGCCTCTTAATAGCACCTATATTCTTCTAGGAGTTAAGGAAAATGTATGTCCTCCAGAGGAAAACCAAGATTCTTGTAATGTGGAAATGTCATCTTCTTTCTCTATTCTTCTTGTAATATGTTACTGTATTTTTACATTTCCTTAAAATGTTCCAGAATTCTAGGGATGATATAGACCAAATGTTCTTCCCATTCTTTACCAGCACCCACTCATGTGTGAACTACATTTCAGTTTATGTTTGAAGTGAAAGTATTGAAAGATGCAAGAATGAGATCTTTTGAGAAATTTTATAGCAGTCTCTATTTTGGAACTACATCATATCCAAAGCCCTAGAAAAAAATGCTTTCAAAATTAGTAATTGAAGATACTGAAAGCTGAAGATGAATTGTATTATGAAGAGGAGATGGGCTCACATTTATTGCTGTATGGCATACTAAGAAATGCCTCATAGAAGCTCCTAGTACCTGTTATTTATAGGGTTTATATACACGCATTTTCAGAGTTGTTCCTGTATCTCTCTACTTTTTGGGGGAGGCACATATTTTGACATTTTTTATTTGTCTGAGATAAGATTTAATATTTGCAGTCTGAACAGGACTCTGAACCATCCTTGTGTTAATTCTAAAGTAGAGTAGGACTAAAAACTCTCAACTAATACCTTCATACTTACAGAAAAAGGTGATGTAGTAATAGATCTACTCTGAACATAAGTGTTCCCAGAGTGAGCTACTTTGCTACTTTGAACACTAATTCTCTTTAGGCAGGAGCCTGCATTTGACTGTAATAACTGATACATTGATTGTGGCATCATTCACTGGTGTAACCAAGCTAGGAATAAAAAGTCCTCTGAATTTTAAAAGTTACCATTTAGACATAATTGTAGCTTAAAAACAGTGATGTATTTGAAGCAAGCAACTATTCTTGTTCATTTTAAGATCTCTTTTTGACTGAAAACAAGATTAAGAGAATAATCTTGATATAGCCCAAACCAATTTTGTAAGAGAATATTTACCTGATATACATACCTAGACTATACTAATATGAATTGTTAACAACTCAAATTTTGTACTATTAAAACATGTAAAGAAAAAAACCCCAAACATTTGTATATAAATACAACACACTTCTTATATGAATAACTCAAAAGTATAGTTTAAGTGATTTAGTAAATGAGATTATTTTATCCCTTTCCCAAAAAATGGACATATAAAGAAATAATTTGCTATTTATAAGCAATGCATTATTAAATACAATGGCATCTTTAACATTGAGAAGTGCTAAATAATTTGGTCAGGCAGTTGTATTTTGTCATTAGGGAATTAGATGACACAAAAATCATTACTGGATTAAGATGACTCTGTCCATGGAGTCACTATATTTTGATGTTAATTTCATTTATATGGTAGACCAGGCCTTGAAATGACATAATTTTGAGATTTCAGAATGACTACTGCTGTGTGACAATTCACCCAATTCCTTCATTCTTACATGGAAATGAGCTTTAAATAAACCCAAAATTACAATTTTTACATAATTGGCATAATCTAAATAAAGAGTTCAGGAAAAGGGACCAGATTTAGACACAGAATCCAAAAGGTACTAATTGTCCTTTATTACTCATGAAATATGTACTGCTAACTTGAAAATACTGACGTCCCTGCTTTTTTTAATACAATGATAGCACATATGGGATTTTAAAAAATTATTTTCTTAAAGATAAGATGAATTGTCAATTAAGGGATATTTAAACAATTTCTGGCATTTAACTTTAATTAAGTTTAATACAGTCTTATTTTTAGTCTAAAGAAATCCTCAGTCATCTTGGTAGACCAGATGTTTTGTAAGAAATACAAATTATGTACATTATTCAGCAAAACAAGTTTAATCTGTTGAACTTTCACAGGCCACACACATATGGAGTTTAGTACAGAGCTGAGTTTATGGCATGTTTGGTACTATCATGAGTGAGTTGTAGTCAGCTCGTAAATGACCTGCAATAATTCTTTTAGTTCTTCATTAGCTTTCAGTGCTCCTGATACCACTTTCAATGATAAACTTCAACAAGCTCCTCATTAGAGCTCTTCATAAAACGTGATAATTTTCTTTTAGAATTTCACCTTGAAAGAGCCTTTTAGCTTGATTCAGCAAAGCATTTCTGCAGCTGTCTAAAAGAAAATAGTTGCACTGACTGTTCTCTTTCTTCACCTGAACTCATTAGATGTTAATGGGGTTTTTTTTGTTTATAACCATTTGGAACAATTATGAGTCTATCCCAGAGTTAAACAGTTTGATGGTATTTATATCAGATATTCTTCATAAATCATTATGTGCCTAATATAAGCACATTAACAAAAATTAAGGTATTTTAGAGTACTCAGACTGATACATTTATCAAAATTATGTCAGGCCACGTTGTTTAATTTAAATTATGCATAGATTTTCCTCTCCACTGTTCAGCTCCCTGTAGTTTATCAGACTTTTTTTCCAGCTAATTTTCTACTGTCCATCTTTAACATAATCCTTTCATTTTCAACTGTGCTATTTAACAGCATGTGAATACTTATGTCAGAAAATACACAACTGACTTAATGCACATACTCATATTTCCTCAAAAATAAAATAATTTTTTCTCTTGTTGTTAGTTATATTATTCCAAAGATTTTTTGAGGATATTGATTTTTACACCAGCATTTTCCAAGAAATTAGCTGATTTTAGTATTTGAGCACTATTATTCTCTTGTAAAAAATACCTAATTACCACTTTTCCAAGAAAATAAGACTTTTAAAATTATTCTTGAAAATGCCATGTAATTATTACCTTGTATTGCTCTAACCAAGAATATACTACAGAGGATTTTGATGTGCATGTTTCATCACTGTATTTATCACAATAACTTGAGTATTAGAACAATAAAATAGTAACACTTCTGAGATTCCTTTGAAGTTTTAAATTGTTAGTGCTGTAGAAACAGTGCTGTGAGCTGATGCCAACATGTGTTTTCTGGAAACATTTATAGTAATAATACAGCTTCAGCAGAGATGGTAATGGTACAAGCAGGGCAAAGGAAATACCAGAAATGCAGCAGATGAGATTGATTATACGCCTTGGAGAATATCCCAATTATGTATTTTAGGTTCTGTCAATGTAAATCAAAAGGAGGTGATGTTGTCAGTAGGATATATCACAGTCAAAATAATATGCAGTGACAGCAGTCTCCCCATGCTGATGGAACAGATCACGATTTTTGAAATGAAGAAGACATCCGTAGCACAGCTGAGGTATTATAAACCAGAGGAAAATAATCTGATTTAAACTTCTGAATCATTGTGAGCTGTGATCAAATTTATGCTGAAAGTTCATATGACTGATAGGGCCATATCAACTTTATTTTAAGCTGATAGGGCTGCTTTACTTTGAGCT
Organism: Struthidea cinerea; assembly: GCA_013397865.1. Lineage (NCBI taxonomy): Eukaryota > Metazoa > Chordata > Aves > Passeriformes > Corcoracidae > Struthidea > Struthidea cinerea. Next base: position 225,708 of record VZTI01001215.1, on the reverse strand, counting down.
GACTAGTGTGTTTGAACTTGATCTATGTTTTATTCCTGCCCTAAATGTTTGCAGCTTTCATTATTTCTCAGGCTTGTAAATCTGGAAGCTGAGCACAGTTTTTGAGGAACTGGAATGAATAGCCAGCAAAGGCAAGCACACAAGTCTTGATTTAGAAGACAGCACTCAAAATTCCTGCGATGGTTAAGTATGGCATAGGCCTGAAGAAAAGCTTTTCTTGTTTTTTACGAACTCAGATCTGCGAAGAGTTGTTTTACCAATTTTGGAATGAATATTTTAAACACGCAAGTAAAATATTACCTGATTTAAAAAGCTTTCTCACTCTTCATTATGAAAAATGTTGATATTGTATTCTAAAGAACTCTGTGCTAAGAATTGGAGCTAAGTTTGCCTTTTGTAATATGGAAATTCTCGCAGTGGCTCCTGAAATTCTCTTAAAATAGAATTACCCTTACAAGTTTATATAAATATAAGAGTAATAGAAAATTGTTAAGCTATTCTATAACTAAAACATATTTAATGTACTTTTGCATCATAATTTCTTTGAAATTATTATTATATGGACATTTATATCAAAAGATATTTTCTTTGAATAAACAAACAAACAAAAAAAAAAGTAATTTGTCCAATAACGCTGACATATAAAGTGCTGGAAAATAGATTTATTTTTAACTTAATTAGTTAAAAATAGATAATTAGATCATGGAAAGGCTGGGTTCCAATTTATTACTTTTATTTTTTTTTGGTTAACAAACTGTGTCTTACAAACAGTGGCAAGGGACAGACCACATTCTGACACTGTGTAGTTAAATCAAAGCTTTTCTGCTTGTTACCTAACTGAAAACTTGGAGATTAGTGAGGAAATCCACTTGTGGCCAGATATCAGTGGAGATGGATGTGTAATTTTCTTTGCCACCTGGTGAAAGACATCATAGCTCCCTAGGTTTCAAGTGGGCTATGCAGTTTTGAGTAGCTGACATGACACTAATGTATGGATCAGTAATTAACAGATAGTTTTTTTAACTCATCTACAGTGATTGATTGAGTGACTTTCCTTTAGGTAATCTCAATGGTTTCAAAAGATTGCGCTGAATGGATTGTAGAAAAACCCAGAAAAAGCCACTTTTTAAAATCATTAAAGTAATGTGCACTTTCTGATTCAGAAGAAAATCTTTCATGGAAAAAGAGGCAAGACGAGGTGTCAGGTTGTGGATAGCTTTCCCATCTGAGATTGCATATTTTGTCAATTTGGCCAAATTTTGATGTCAATTATGCCACAATAATCTACTGTCTACGAAGCAGCTTTATGCACCCTGCCATTTCATTTCATTTCACCTGAACAGAGTGTAGAATACTTGCAGCACTTATTGCATCATACACTAGACTTTGATTTATACAGATTTTTCTGGATTTCATCTCTTCTTTTTCCCTAAAATTGCTTATACCATGTGCAGAGTGCTGAAGGAATATCCCCAAAATAGAATATATTTAGTACTAAGGATAGAATTAATGAAGATTCACATAATTTACACAGGAAAATTTTATAATAGGTTCTCTGTAGTGATTTAGTTTCAATATGAAAACTACCCTTGCTTAAAAGAAATAACCTTGATTTTATTATTGAATCATGAGATTGAGCTCCAAAGATTTACAAGTCTCTCAGCTAACTCATGTCCAAATGATCCTTCATACCTTTATTTTATTCCCCCTGCACACCTTGGAATGCAATTCCCAGGTATATTCTCATCATGGAAAAATTCATCAGGTTTCATGGTGAAGTCATAAGAGCAGGTGTCAATTTACAAGGAGTCTCTTCAGCTTCCTGCAGCATTTGCAAAGTGACCATATGCAGCAATTTCATACTGTGTAACGAGTTCAGCAAGGTGGTGGTTTTTCGTATCAGTGCTGGATGTGGCCCCAGTTAAGCAGCAAGCAGAATTCCCTCTGATACTGCATGTTTTTCATTAAATGACAGCTGACACATATTAATTTCTTGCTTAACTGTGACACTGACCATAAAGGGCTGCAGCAATCAATTTATCCATTCTGCTGAACTCAGATAATAAGATACTCAAGTCTTCCTGCTGCTGCCAGTCATTTCTATCTGGTACCTTTCTGGACACACTTCTTTCTCCACAAAGATGTCTTTGTTGCTCCTGTTTTAAGATTTAAATCTAATTTTTTTCTGAATTCCCCAAAATTCCAGGTCATGAAAGCAGTTTTTTACAATAAAGGACTTTTTATTTCATATGGATCAGGCCTTCAGTGATAACAAAACTCAAACCAAAAGTAGTCATGCTCTTCCTAAATATTAGAATTATGCCTTTTTTTTTTTCAAGGATGGAAACTCTCATAGTTATCACTGACTTACCATGGACTAATTTTTTTCCACTCTATCATTATTAAACCAAATCATGCTACCTAAGGATATATCTAATTTTATGATATACACTAAATGAGGACTGTGTTTTAGGTATGAAATCTGTCTATTGTTCTCAAACATCTTCCAAGGAAACCAGAAGACATGAATGGGGTTACCTTTTGATGACATCACACTGGAAGATGTGTTCCAGGTGTGCACTATTTCAGCAGCTAATTTTGTTCAGTTATAGGACCAGTCTCAGTCCCACCAAGTAAAATCCCTGGATATTTACAAACATTATTGAATATTTCAATGTACAGGTCTCTTCCTAGTGAGCTGTTTCTTTTTAATTTTCTTATGATCTAATTTCCTGATCCTTCAGGGGTTGATAGGATGAATGGACGGACAGGATGGACGGACGGACGGACAGACGGATGGATGGATGGATGGACAAATTGAACTCTGCTTTTAGAAATAAAATCTCAGTTTGAGTCTTGAAGAAAAAGATTCACTAGTCCTACACTATTATCTCTTAATTATTAACATAAGTTTGGGAACTGATACTCCTATAGAATCAATGGGAGTTCATTTTCTTTACACAATAATAAAATTTGCCTTTTTTCCATCTCTAAATTGGGGATCATCTTTTTCAGTCTCATAAATATCATAATCTGGAAATTAATCACAAGATTTTAATGTGCCTTGGTATAGACTTGGTAAAGTCTCTGTTTTTTGAAGTATCTGTCACTGTAGCTTATTAATTCCATTTGAATTCATAACATTCAAAGGAGGCTGTGAGCCTTTAGGCCAGTTTTTGATCCTGGAATCATTCTTTAGTGATTCAATTTCTTTGCAGAAGTTACAGCCAGCCTGCTCCCAGAGTTGGTAGGATACACATCCCTTCTCCATGACATTGAGCGAAAAGTTGTGAGCTGGTATCACGTGCAGTTGTGCTGTATTGGATGTTTGTACAACTGGCTCAGTCGGCTTGAGGGATGCCAGCTGTGTGTTGATGCAGCAGTGAAATACTGCCTACTGAAAAACATTATTATCCTTGTCTTTCTTAAAAACAAATATCTTTGATAAGAGATAAGATTAAAATATATTAATCTAATAGCTCTTATGTTATTACTGTTTGCAAATAAGGACATCCAATTATATAAGATGTATTTCAGATTCTTATACATGATTGATCTAACTACATGGGCATCTTTTTGAATTATGATATGAAATTAAAACTGTTATCCTACTAATATATCAGAATTACAGCATTACAGAAAAAAAAGTATGTTCATCAGATAAGAAAACCATCAATGTAAGCTGGCAAAAAAGGCTTCATTATGATTCATGATGAATCATATAATTAATTATGAATAGTATACCATACTACTTATAATAATCCATTATGAATAGTAATGCAACTATTTTTCATTAATTAAACAATGTGCAGAAAAAGAATTGCATTTGAATCTTGATAAACTGAAAAATCTGGAAGAGAAGTTAAAAACCTGTACATATCTATAAAAAGTACATATTTGAATGCATCAAGGTCTGAATAATATCTGCTGGTTGTAACACTTCCCTCTTTTTGGCTCTGTGTTTTCCAATGTGTAATATGTCCAAATCAAGGGTGAATTTTATCATCTGAATTACAGAAAATTTTATTATTTTCTTCTTAGAAGCCAAACAAAATTTTATGGCAAAAGTATTTAACATAGATTTTTAAATACCTTCTTAAGAATGTTCTTTGAAGACCTTTTAAAATTGGTAGCTTATTTCTTCCTCATATTACAAATAAAACATTCTTTGATTACTTAAGTTTAAATTATATATATGACAAAATGAAAGAAATACCCAAATGCTATAAGATTATTTAAACTGCAAAAATTAATATAAAAGTGTTATTATTGTTACAAAATTTTCCTAAATATTGATAAAAGCATGAAGTAAATTCTCAGTGTCGAGAACCAAAAATTATCATGGTTTCTTGAATCACTATGATACCAACATCTATCCACCCAAATACTTCTAAAAGATTCAAGACTGACAGAAACTGAGTGTCTTCTATACACAAAGCAAAGTGCTGCTAATGTGTCCCACATGGAAAACATATAATCTTTTTCTGACATGAAAAGATCACATACAGGATTTTGAAAGATTGCTATTTACTTTAGTTCTCCTTCATGAGAGTTCTTTGAGCAGTTGGGGTTGCAAGACATGCTGTACACCAAGCTACTGAAAACCAACACATATTACAGTGTCCGAGTTGGATATTCCAAGAAAAGAGATATGTAGTCACAGACTCTTGCCCCTGTGAATTTGTTCTCATCCAAATTCTAGACCTAATAGGGCTGAAGGATTATCATGTTACCAGTTTTCCAAGCCAAGCAAATTATGATGTTTTTCAACAGTTGAATCTACCAGCTTCAAATTATACAATGAAGACTCATTCCATAAAAAATATATGAGCTGCTGGCTCTGATAAGACTCAATAAAGAATAGCTCTGCAAGGCTGAACTCTTTAAATTATAAGTGCTTCTGGAAAGAATAATTCCTGGCATCTTGTGAGTCACTAAGAGAATTAAAGATCCATATAAGAGCCTTGTGAAGGAAATTAAAATATTTTATTAAGTGCTGAAATTTTGAATTGCATATTGGGAGGAACTATCTTTTGCTGAAAAGTTAAAGAGCAGTGTGGTAATCTCTCAGAACAAATCTTCACTTGTATCATCGCTGTTTATAATGTTTGTAGGAGACCTGGGTTAAGAATTTCTGGTCCACTATTAAAGGACCAAGGAAAAGCTTTGTTGTAAAACATTGTAAGCAGAGATCTAAATCTATGGCATCATGAAATGCAACTTTGAGTGCCTTAAAACATTCAGTTGTGTTATTTATTTTTTCATCTTTTCATGGTCATTAAAAGAAGTAATGACATCAGAGTTAGGCATGCCCTGGAACGTATGGCAGAATGAGAAATTCATGCCTTCTACATGGCTGCTAACTGCTGGAAATGCCTTATGTCTCTGCCATTACTGTTTCATGTCCAAGTTAAGAAGGCATCATAAGTTCATGTGAAATTGGGTTTCCTACTCTTAACTTGTGAAGATATAGAGCTGAAATTACCAGAAATTTTGAAAAAATCCAAGGAAGTATGATAATGTTAATAGCTATGAACTGCAAGCAGGTAAGGGAAGTGCTGAAGTTTGTTAGTCCTGATCCCTATTCTGAAGGTCTGGTGGGATTTACCATTCACTAAGAAGAAAAAAATTAATTAAGTAATGATTGATTAGAAAAGCATTCCAGTCTTGGGAAGAAACAAAGCAGACAACCTGACTATACTACATATTCATGAGAACTGTCTGATGTAAAAGAGTAAGGAATCTATTTGTCTAGAGAAATACAAGATGAAAATGTGAGATCTGTGGGACTGTACTCAAAAATTTCTTAAGAATAAGTTTTACTGATTTGATGAAGGTTTACCTTACATTTTTGACTAAGGGACAATTTATAATATGAAAAATAAAATCAGCTGTTAGTCATTCCTATGTTCTTTTCCAAGCATAATTGTAGAACAAATGCTTGGAGAAATTTTGAGTAGCTGCATGATTGCTTGGAAAACTGAAAATTAGCATAGGTAAGGATTGGATCTGATTTCTGAAGTGTTGCCTGTAACATGTAAAGGTAGATATGTTATGACATGCTGTCTGCAATGGAAGCATTTATGAAACAGACTAAATAAGAAGAGAGTTCCATAAAAATGTGTGGATTTACCACTGGCTTACATTTTATTGCAGTCTTTCTGGGAATGTGAATGAAATTCCAGATGCACCTTTATTGCATTTCTTTAATACAACTGCTACTTGAATTTCTCATCCTTATAATCAGAAAGCATGTACCTATAGAAAATAACAGCAGCAAAATAGATTATTCAATTTACTTGTTCACTGATGCATTCTGGCTGAGTTGCTCTAGAACCAAATTGCTGCTTGCTGTTGTGTACTTTGTGTAAAGCCGATAGAAAGCTTTTAAGTGAGCTGTTCAAATCTTTCTTTTCTTAGATCTGATTCTGAGTTTCTTTTTACTTTGCTCTACTTCAACTAGTCATAAAGAAATTTCTTATTCTATTTGTCTGCTAAGGTTGAATTTCAGAACAAAAGTAGAGAGTGTGAGCTAATATTTTACAGCTTTTTAGTTCAGGATAAGTGGAAAGAAAGAAAAAAGAAGAAAACTCAGCATCAGGATCATAAGAGACTGGGATTGATATCGTTGCAGTAAGCAGTCAATTATCAAGTTGTTTTCTCAGACCATGAAGCCCAGGCAAAATTACAATTCAGTGCTGCATTCCCAGGAGTCCTATCACCGGATACCAGGGAGAAGAGACCAGCACCTTGTTCTCCACTTCCCCGCCTTGGGAAGCTGGAGAGAGCCATGAAGTCATCCCTCCTGTTCTCCAAACTAGACAAGCCCAAAGTTCTCAGCTTCTCCTCACAGGACATTCCTTTCAGCCCTGTCATCAGCTGCTCTTTGTGCCTTCTTCTGGATGCAGTGAAGGACCTTCACATCCTCAAGCTGTGGGTCCCAGAACTGAACACAGTGCTCAAGGAGAGGCTGCACCATCATTGAGTACAGAAGGATGACCACCTCTTTTGCCCAGCTGGTCATGCCATATTTGATGCACTCCAGGATGTGGTTTGATGCCAGGGCTGCCAGGGTTCATGGTTGAATATCTCCAGGAATTAAATTAGTATTTTCTTAATCCTCTGAATATTGTAACAGACTTTCTTAGCTTCGAGACGTCATGGAGATAATAACTTTAAAGTTATGTTTTCTGAAAGTGTTTAATAACCAGGACATTTTTGACAAATGAC
>VZTI01001215.1:84644-218467 GCA_013397865.1 Struthidea cinerea | reverse complement strand
AAAAATTTTTAAAAAAAAAAAAAAAAAAAAAAAAAAAAAAAAAAAGAAGGAATAAGATTAATATAAAAAATGTATTAATATTTTCATAGTTGGAAAATTATGAATAAACGACATGATTTTGATGCCAAAATTGCTCAGATAAAAACTTTTTAACACAGTTTTGAGTATTAGAAAGCAGGCATTCTTTACTGCAGCACGCTGGGCACTCAAAGGATCTTTCCTCTAATCAAGTGCCCTGAGTGTCAGGTAAAGAGGGTTTTTATCATACACACTGCTTACATATTCATTATCTCTCCCTGCTCACTTGATGTGTATGGATTACTTTATTTTACCTAATCACATCCCTTATCAGAAGTCCTTATTTGGTCTTTTGGGGTCTTCTTCAGAAGTCTTCAATATTTGGTGTCCCAGTATTTTAGGTGGCTGTTCCTTCACCCTTACTTTTGAGTCACCTCAATATCATGGTTTTGCATGACTCCTCTTTGTCTGCCATATCTAGGTACACAAAGTTGAGATGGCATCCTGCTTGCATTTTGCATTACTTCGGTTTTGTCAGCCTTACCTACTTCTTCAAGGCTATATTTGGTAAGAGTAAAATGTTGTTCTGTTCTACTGTCCTTATTAGTTTAATAACTAATCTTATTTTAAAGTTCTGTCAGGTGTGACAGAAATCTCAAATACTAGGTTTCACTCTCCTAAGGAAAGCTTCGTGTTAGGAATTGAAACCAAAACCATTTGTAGTTCTCAACAAAACTAGGCATTTAGAATATATTAAATAAGAATATTTTATAAAATTATTATTAGTTTTTGCTTCCTTAATGAATAACCTATAATTAAAATCTCATAAAGCTTCAGGCTGTAATTAGTCTAAAACATTAGCTGAAAAAGTTCTGAGTCATTATCAGCCTTATTGAAGATAAACATAACCACCCCTTTTTTTCCTTTTCATCCCTTTAATTTTTTTTTGCTTGGATTTTTTTTTTTTAAATAATGCTTGTGGCTAGGCTAAGCTGAAGATGCAGCTGGAGTAGGACTGGAAGGTTGCTATCAAAAGAAAATGTGGGATTCAGGGAAACTCTGTTGTGAGAAGTTCAAAACTAAGCGGGGATAGAGGTCAGGCTTTATTTAAGGCTAGAGTTAGGTTGAGGGAAAAAGAAAGGCCAGAACTGTGGATGGAGTGGGGCTGCAAAGGCTCTGTCAAAGGAAAGAATAGATGGAGAGAATTTTGCTGTCAGCAAAAGGCTGTGAGGCTTTTCATAAGGCTTGTCCTTAAATCATGTTTTGAATTATATTCATAATTTCTCATACATGTCCTATAAATTCCCTCTAAGGAAGAATCATTTAAATTTTTCTGTGAGTGCCTGAAGTTACTGCTGCTTCAATTAGGTCAATGACTAACATTCAAATGAAAATATGCCAGTCTTTCTTTTCAAAAATTAACAGAGATACATCCTAATTTCCCATGTTTCAAAAAAAGGTCCAAGACATAATTCTTTACCTGATATGGGTTTTTCATGCAAGTTTGTACTGTTTCCTGGGAGGTTACATGTCTTTTAGTGAAGTAAAAATCCCATGACTTGCTAACTTGGTAAGGAGTTCTGAAGAGCCAAGCAGAGTACACCAGACTTGTAGTCAAACTTTCACAAGCTGTTTTTGTACTATTGTATCACGCCAAGCATGTTAGCGTGAAACAGGTATTGAAAGTAAGTGCTAATAAATGTTCATTTTGTAAACTAAATTCAGATATTGCAATGTTATCTGAATAAAGGCTAAGCAAATTGCGCAAAGATATGACAGGGATCAGAGGGACAATGAAAACCAGGAGATTACTATGGGATATTTAGGTGACAGGTTGAAGACAGAGAAAATAATGACTCAAGCAAGACTTGGGTGAAACAACTGTGTGAAATTAGAAGGAAATAGAATTCTGTGGCCACATATAAGCAGCTGCTGGCTGTTCAGTAGCTGTTTCTGTCTGAATCTGTGTCTTCATCATCATCATATGTTCTATACACTTACTGAATACTATTTTTGACTATTATGTGTGTGTGAGCTCAGCCTCTCTAGTAACTGGTCCTGGGGACAAGGAAAAGCAACAGCTTCACATCCACAGGGCTGGGACAGAAGAAATCCTACAGGTTCTGCAGTCAACCAAATTCAACTGCCTTAGGTAAGTTAAATTATACGGTGTTCTTCATGTACTATGTTATAAGTAAATAACACAGCGTGCTCATTCTTTTTTCAGTGTTGATCATTAATTTATGTGATGCTGCAAATTTTCATCTTTGTATTTTCACTTCAGTCTCTGAACTACAGGGAAAAAGCACTGAAGGTGTGCATATCCATCTTCATGATGATTCTCAGGTAACTCATTGTTAATTCTAGCATGTGTGTGGCAAATATTTCACTCTCTTGTGTTTTGATTTGTCCCTTAAAGGATGTGCCATTCAGGGATAATCCGTGCCTTATGGTGGCAATATCTAGCTTAAAGCAGATATTGGAGTATGACAGAATTGAGACAGAAACAGCTTGTGACTCAGTTTCTGCTCTAGAAGATTACTGTTAAATAAATGTTGAGATTAAAAAAATAAAAATAAAATCCCAGACAAGAGTTAGTTTATATTTTAATGAAATTTGATATTGCTGCTTTCTTAACTATTATGATGTAAAAGAAACAGCAATTAGGCTAGGAGTATTTGCAGATATATTTCTAAAACTAAGAAAAACATACAAAATAAATGAGGTTAATTTTATTTCTCTGAATTCTCTCTTTCATTATAATTCCTGACTTCTTCACCTGCCCCCAGATGGAATTCCATAAGTATCTATATAGGAGCACTGGGACTGTAGAACAGTGTAAATCAATGGCTGATACTTGTGAGAGTCATCTGGAATTAGTTACACAGACCTCTCCTCTTTCATAACTGTGATACACAGCTATTTGTATAAGCCTTTTCTTAAAAGTAATTTCTGTACAGAAGTAGGGGCTATATTGTCAGATGAAGGAGTTTTGAAGGAGTGCATTGAGCATTGGCCTCAAAATCCAGAATTTCATGTTGAGTGTCTTTGCTCACTTGAATCTGGACATGCCTTGGCCATTTCATCCAGACAAATTTGATATTGTCCGGTGAAGTATGTAAACATCTTGCCAGCTGTTTTTTATTTGTTTCTTTGCCTTAATTATTCCTCATTAGAGTAACACGTTCATCATTTGGCATGATTTCTTAACGTGTCCTTTTTGCAGATGAGTATTTCTATTAAGCCATCTTTCCCTCTCTCCTGCTTTATTTCTTTCTCATCCATTGCAAGATTTAATGCCATTGAGTCAAAGCACTACAACTATCCAGACTATGTCTCTGCAAAGACATAGTAAGATGTTAGGAATTAATCCCAAGTATATCACAAACCTATATGAGAGCATAGACAACTGTCATCTTGACTTTATGTGCATAACTGCATAATTCCATGAAACCAAGCTTGTTTATACCTGCTGCAGATATGCCTTAAATAGTCAAGATGTAATCAAATTTATTCTTATGGATATTCATTACTAGCTGTGTTAGTTTTTTGGGGTTTTTTTTTGAGTTTTCCTAAACATAATGCAAGTAAGAATTACAGTTTGATGACATAAAAAAAGCAAGTCCAAAGTTCCTGGCCACAGACTCTTGCCAGTAGATGAATTAGCCTAGATCTGCACCAAGGCAGTCTCTCAGCATCCTTGCTGTGCTCTGCCCATACTCTGTGCTCATTGGAAGAATGCTCGCCAAATTAGTCAAATGTTGATCAGGAACATGTTAAATAGAAAGAAAGAATAAATTGGAATTCACTTTGTGACACAGTGTGTATTTTGTGTATATATGTATATGTACATGTTTTTCCATATTTTAATATATATCCCATTTCAAATTAAATCTGACAACAGAATCTTATCAAGAATCTTCAAAGTCTAAAATCAGACTCAGAATAAGTGAGTCCTCTAAGAAGTGTCACTACATGAACAAGTTACTTAGACTGGTAATATATAATAGGTATCTACTTTAATATTGATATCATAGAATCATAGAACTTTGGTTTGAAATACCCTCTAGGATCATCCAGTCTGACCATTAATCTAACACTGCCAGGTCCACCACTAAAGCATGTCCCCAGGTGCCACATCTATACATTTTTTTGAGTACTTCCAGGGATGGTGATTCTACCACTTCCCTGGACAGTCAGTTCCAATGCTTGGACAACCATCTTGATTAAGAATTTTTCCCTGATATCCAATATAAACTTCCCATGGAACAGTTGGAGGCTGTTTCCTCTTATCCTATGTCTTGTTACCTGGGAGAAGAGGCTTCCCCTCACCTTGCTACAACCTCCTTTCAAGTAGCTGTATGGAGTGATAAGGTCTCCCTTTACACTCCTTTTCTCCAGGCTAAACACTGCCAGCTCCCTCAGCTGCTCCTCATCAGACTTGTGCTCCAAACCCTTCCCCAGCTCCATTGCTCTTCTCTGGACACGCTCCAGCACCTCAGTGCCTTTCTTGAAGTGAGAAGTCCAAAACTGAACACAGGACTCAAGGTGGGGCCTCACCAGGTCCAAGTAAAGCAGGACAATCACTTCCTTAGTACTAGACACTGTAGTGTCTAGTACTAAGTACTAAGTACTAGTACTAAGTACTAGACACTATTTTTGATGTCACCCAGGATGCTGTTGGCCCTCTGGGCACACTGCTGGCACCCCCAGGTCTTTTCCCCCATGCAGCTTTCTAGCCCCTCTTCCCCAGTCCTGTAGTGCTGCTCCTGTAGTGCTGGGGTCATTGTGATCCAGTTGTGGGACCTGAGACTTAAGCATAGCTGCAGTCTCTTCCCAAATTCTTCCCAAGAAAGATTTCCAGAGAAGTTTTTCCTCATCAGAGTATCTGCTCTATGCAGTAACATATATCTTTTCGTGACTCCACTTTCCTCTGATCTATGCAGATGCTGCTGGGCTGGATCACTGGCTCTGAAAGAAGTTTCTATTATCTGCTACCTATTACATAGGTGTTACAGTGACATTACACTTTATACCAGACTCTGGTTAACATAGGAAGATCATTTAGTGAAACAATATAAATCTATACTAATTTTATGTTTCATCTCATTTCCCCTGGACCTATAAGTTAAAACCAGCTAATAACGTTCCTTTTAATGAGAGTTTAGTGGCAAAAAAGAGCTGTTTTACAACTGGATTTAGTGTTGTCATGGTTACACAGTTGGCAGATGTTATCTTTTTTTATCTGTTTAGGGTTTTTTAATCTAACAAATTATAAAACTTAAAAATCATTAATTTAAATGATTTGTTAAATAGAGTTCAGGGAAAAAAGAGAAAACTTTTTCAAATCCTAAATATCACTTGAAGCTTGTCTTGCATCTTCTGTAACTGCCATTTAATATTATGTGTAATTAGGGCACAGTTCAGTAAAATCACATTATTTAAGTTTTTTTTCTCCAGAGCTGAAAGATTTTATTCTCACAGTGGGCTGATGGACTTAGGGAATGCTTGGCAGCAACTGCTCCTAGTGGTACTTGCAGGATGAGTGTAGTGAATGCAGATGTCACATACTCTTCAAGGGGTAACATTAAAATCACATTTGCTTTCCAGGGCATTTTAATCTTGTAGAAGCAAGGCAGTTGCTATAAACTGATGTAAGAAATATTCACAGTGGAGGCATTTCTTGAAGAACAACTACACAAGCTTAAACTAGTAGTTTTTACAAATGTAAAACTGAAATTGAATAATGATCATGTTACCAGCCTTCTAACTCATTACATTGCTCAGAGAAAAGACTGATTATATCTTTGTCTTATTTATTTGCTTTCTGAACTGCACAGTTATGCACTCCATTGAACGTAATTGGAAGCCTTCTTTTAAGAGTGGAGAACCTGTGACAATCACCAACCACATAAAGTTCAACAAGGGCAAGTGTCAGATTCTGCACCTGGGATGGGGCAACACTGGATGTATGGACAGATCTGGGAATGAGATGCTGGAAAGCAGAACTGCAGAAAGAGCCTTGGGGGGTCCTGGTCGATGGCAAGTTGAACATGAGTCAGCAGTGCCCTGGCAGCCAGGAGGGCCAACCCTGTCCTGGGGGGCATCAGGCACAGCATCGCCGGCCAGGCAAGGGAGGGGATTGTCCTGCCCTGCTCTGCACTGGGGCAGCCTCACCTTGAGTGCTGGAGGCAGTTTTGGGAGCCAAAATATAAAACAGACATTAAGCTCTTAGAGGGCATCCAAAGGAGTGCCATGAAGGTGGTGAAGGGCTTTGAGGGGAAGCCACATGAGGAGGAGCTGGTCACTTGGTCTGTTCAGCCTGGAGAAGAGGAAACTGAGGGGAGACCACCCCGCAGTTGTGACTTGCTCTTGAGGGGAAGAGGAGACACTGATCTCTTCTCTGTAGTGCCCAGTGACAGGACCTGAGGGAATGGCCTGAAGTTCTGTCAGGGGAGGGTTAGGTTGGATGTCAGGAAATGGTTCTTCACCCAGAGGGTGGTTGGGCACTGGAACAGGCGCCCCAGGGAAGAAGTCACAGCACCAGCCTGGCAGAGTTCAGGAAGCACTTGGACAATGCTCTCTGGCAGATGGTGTGACTTTTGAGTGTTGTGCTGTGCAAGGCCAGGAGTTGGACTCGATGATCCTTGAGGGTCCCTTCCAACTCAGCACATTCTGTGACTTTGTGTAAGTGTGTGCTATAAAACTTGAATGAGTCAGTGATCCTTATGAATCCTGACTTCCTGGTTCAGATGACTTGATTGCCAAGCATTCTGGCTATTACCCAGGAAAAAAGCACAATATTACAAATTCAACTACCATTAACCTCCACTGTTATGGCTGAGACACATACTTCAAGTGAAAAAAAATGGAAGACAGGTTTTTTGTTCTTTCTCGAGTCTTCATGATAATTGTAAATGGGTTTCCAAGCTGAGGGTATAGTTCTGCTTTCTTTTTGCTAATACTGTTTTTATTTTCAGATCTTTTAATCTGGGGAGCAGAGATTTGATGCAAAGTGAGGAATCTCCATGAACTTGGACTACATATCTTGGCAATATAGTGCAGGACCAGACTGACATGGCCAGAGTTAAAAAATGTCTCTATATAATGTTCTAATGTGAATCATTTAGACTGTCTTAAAGATCAGATCTAGTTATTGGTACCGTTCAGACTTTTTCACAAGCAAGCATTATCTCCTACTAACTGTTTATAGAAAAGGCACAGTCTTAATCATAGTCTACATATGTGAATATATTTGGTTGGGTGAGAGTGCTGATCTTAATTTTATAGAGAGAAGCCACAATTCGTTGCTATGACAAAGTAGCATGTACTGCCTTAGCATGTTATGACAAGGGTGGTGAAATCCCTGTTAGCTTCCTTTAAAAACCCATGCTTAGTTATCACCATAATTATAACATTGGATTTCTAGATCGAGTTTTAACAAAGGACATACTTCCGAGAGCTCTCACAGCAAAGCTGTATGTGCTCCCAACCTTTTCTTGTATGTAACCATGAAAATTCATGTCTATTTTTTGAAACATTTGTTGTCCTTTCCTGTCTATTTCTACCCAGAAACTTTGGAAATTTTTGACCTCAGAATCTGTGGCATAATTGTAAAAAGAATTGTTCAAATCCCTCATCTAACAAGGGCAGAAGTTCTAAAGAGAAAGAAAACATACATGAATTATAAGAAAAATAAATTCACAATCAATGTTTTTGCCACATTTACTTACAAAATTCCTTAAAGGTTCATTGCCATGGTACAATAGAGGAAAAATATCCCACGGAGATAAGTGAATGCCTTGACATGAGCCTTTTGTACTGTAACTAGAATATTTTTATTGTTAAATAATTAAAAATGTTGTATATAATCTATTTTTAATAGACACATCAACCTTTTGTACGTGTATGTATTTATCAATCAAGGCCAAATGCTTGGAAAATTAGACACATGCATACATTTTGCAGATATTTATGTTAGTTGTAAGTCAAGACTGAAATAACTTCTCCTTCAATTGTCATGCAGTGTGTTTAGAATGTAAATTAAAACCAGCCAATTGTGTCTTTCCCTTAAGTTCACCAGAAGGTTAGAAAAGAAACTGTCTCTAAACAGACATGGAGTAAGACTGTTAAACCAGATGGCTCTGTTAGTGACCATGGAAAAAATCTATTACTGGCAAGACATTAATGTGCACACATTTGCAGTGCCTCAACAAAATTTTTCATTATATTATTCCAGAGCAGATCTTTTCTGAATTAAATTTTACATGTATTTTTAGTTGGAAAATGATAAAGGATTGCCTGCATTTCTTTGGAGACAGGAACCTTGCTTTATTCCTAGTTTTGTCCAGAAAGAAAACTACATCCTGGGCAGCATCAAAAGATGAGTGACTAGCAGGTCAAGCGAGATGATTCCTCCCCTCTACTCTGATCTCATGAGACCTCACCTGGAGTGCTGTGTCTACGTTGGGGATCCCAACAAAAGAAAGACATGCTCCTGTTAGAAAGAGTGCAGAAGAGAGCTGCTGAGTTGATCACAGAGCTGGAACAGCTCTCCTATGAAGACAGGCTGAGAGAATTGATGTTGTTCAGTCTGGGGAAGAGGAGTCTCTGGGAAGACCTTAGTGCACCTTCCAGTACCGAAAGGAGGCCTAACACAGACATGGAGAGGGACTTGTTACAAAGGCGTGTACTGACAGGCTGAGGGGGAATGGACTTAAGTTGAAGGAGGGTAGGTTTGGATTAGACATTAGTAAGAAATTCTTTAGTGTGAGGGTGGTGAGGCACTGAAACAGGCTGACCAGAGAGGCTGTGGACTACCCATCCTGGGATGTGTTCAAGATCAGGCTGGATGGGACTCTAAGCAACTAGGTCTAGTGGAAAGTTTCCTGCCAATGACAGGGGGTTGGAGCTAGATGACCTATAAGATCCTTTCTAACCCTAACCATTCTATAATTCTGTGACTCTATGAACATCCAGGTGCTCTCTCCATGTACCTGAAGGAAGAAAACCACTCTGATTGCATTAGGTTTGCCTGGTGGAAAGCATGGTCTGCAACCTCCAAGAGCAGAGGACCAACACTCTTCCATGCTTGTCCCTGACATTGCATCTGTGACTGTGGCCAGGACTGCCTCAGCTCTTGCCTCTTAGACTCAAGCAAATACTGGTCACTTTTTGGCTGTTGGTTAGTGCTCAGATCAACAGGGGTTTGAAATGGCAAAGACCAATATTGGTCTTGACGCAACAGAGGAAGGAGTCACAGGGAGAGCCTTGTATTACCTCAAGTGTTCTATGGGAAAGTGGAAAGAGTGAAAATCTAAAAAATATCAATCTCTTTCCAGTACTTTTCCTGCTATTCTAAGGCTTTCTTTATTCTGTTAACTTACTTTATCTGTGCAAGTTTACAAGTATTATCAGAAAATGCTTTGGAAAAGGATACAAAGTCCTGAAGAAGAGAATTAATCTATACCTTGAATTCCTGGGATGAGTCAAAAGTTCGGATAGGGGGAGCATTTCTTTGTCATTTTAGGTGTTGGCAATCTTTCAGAAAACCCTAGGAAGAATGAAAGAAATAAAATAATCAGAATTTTGTTGAGAATAACAGAGTGGGGGAGGAAACCCTGGCAAAGCCCAAACCAAAATAAAAAAGGAATATGCTTTCTTGGGCTTTAAGAGGCATGAAATTGGTATGTGAAAGCTGCTTCCTCCTTTGAAGCCTGTAATGATATTAAAATACTTCTGAGGGACTTTTTTGCTTAGTAACACTGGCATAATGTTTCCTTGTGATTATCATAAACAAAATTAAGATTAATGGAGAAATGCAAAGGTTTTTATTATGGTTAGAGTGCAATCCTCAGGGACTGCTTTTCTCTGCAGGGCTGGCAGACACTCTTCAATGACTCTCTTTGAAAGAAATGCTACAACTTCTCCCACTCCAGATATGTAATAGGAGAAACCACTAGGAAAGAATTCCCTTCATTCATCCATGTGTCTTTCTGTCTATCTGTAGCACATACATCTCGAGTGTGTAGAGATTTATGTACACATAGTTTCTGTGTATGGTCAGTCACAGGATACATACAGCACACAGGATATATACATATACATACACAATCAATTATATAGATCATTTGCTATATCCAGTGTCTTGCATTTGCAAATGCTTTTAATAATTGAATTACGATTTTTATTTAAAATCCTTTAAAAATATACATAGATGATGGATCAACACTAAAAAACTGAAATTTAACTATATGTGACTAAAGTATCATCTAGCAGTTTCAGAGAAATGAACTTAAAAACTTGCTACTACTGCAGTTAATACATCATCTCAGATATCTGTTTTACCAGAGAGTTAAGCCTAGATTGTTAGGTTGCTTAAGCAACTATTTCTTACTTACGAGAATATGAGATCTATGCAGATTTCCTAAAACAGTGACTGAGATAAATGCTCTAAACTATATGCACAAATGTAAGAGAAAGTGCAAGTTAACGGCAGCATTAAAACTGGGTTAGAAACGTTAATTAACTCACTACAACACAGTTTCAAATTCAAAATTGTGGTATTCTGGAAATCCCCAAGGAAGTGTCCACTTAATTCATCGGATGTTGCAAAAAAATAAATTCTGCATTATTTTCTCCTTTTCCTTTCCATTGTCCTTTACACATGGAAGGTCTAAGAATCCTGAGTCTCCTACTGCATTTGTCTCACCTTCTTGCCCAGCCGGAGAGAAAGGCTAGAGAAAACTCTCTGTAAGGACCATATAGCTGTAAAGATAGGTAAAAGGAAAGCATAGGGACTGTTTAATGTTACGTTTTAAGGTTATTGTATCTCCCTTAATTTATCTTGCAAAATTCAAAGAAAAAACTAAGTATCTCACAACTTATCTTGAGAAGCCACAACATGCTAATTTTCTGGTTTCTGGCCTGCAAGTAAGACTTGAACAACTAGATGTCTTACCCTACAGTCAGGTCCACAAGAATGAACTCCTGCACTTACACTTTAACACTGGTTGGACATTGTATGGGCAAAATTTGTTTCATGACCATGGCCAAGTAATCCATATTTAAGTCTTTATTTATGAGTATTTTTTTCATACTTGATAAGTGAGCATATTCTAGACAGTGCAATGAGTTTATAGTTCTTAAAGGTGTGTCCTTCAGCTTAAAATGATAGGAACACAAACACAACTGAATTTAAAACATAGAATTGTCCTTTCTCTTTCTCAAAATCACTGCATAATTTGAAGTTCCATTTGGAACTTTTTTTTTTTTTTTTGTGAGACATGCTATGTGGTTCTAAAATGCTGAGGGAAAATTGCTTCTTTTCTAATTTCAGTACAGGACCTACCATCCTCAGAAAAGTTATTAGTGACTATCTTTGCATCAAAACTACTGCATAAAAAGCTTAGAGTGTGCAGTGGTTGGTGAAAATATTTATCATATTTTAAAACTCATCTGTAAAAAATCCATCTAAATCAAGTAATTTCTCAAATCCCAGAGCATTTAAAAAATTTCTGTTTTTCCAATTTATGAAAAAAAAAAAGATCTTGCATCATCCAAAAATGCTATTTAGTAGTTACCTTACAAAACTGTGACTCAAAATAAGAAGAAAGAACAGCTGCCAGCTGGAAATGTTAGCTGACCTGATCTTACAAATCACAAAATAAATAAAATATATACTTTAATGTTCTTGAAGAATTCAACCATCATCATAAAAAAAATCATATAAATTTTGAACTTTGGAGTCTTTATTGGTCCTGCATTACAAAAGCAAATTGAGCAAACTTGAGTCCTGAGTAAGGGAGCTCTCTATTAGCAGATGCTTTTTCTTTTTAAATTAAATGCTTTCAGCTTTATTGCTTTTGATCACTGCCACTGAGGGCTATTACACAGGGAACAGAGGTTGCAAATATAAGGCAAGTCCCGGGATATCAAATTCTGCTTTCTCTCCCTCTGCTCTTTTGAGGATTTACCATTTAGAAATACGAGATATTCATAAGAAACTGTGGCAACCCAAGTTATGTACAGTTCCCTTTCTCACTAAAAAATTACTGTCAAGAATACATACGAAATTCATTAACTAAAAAACCTGTTCATTGTGTTTAATTTGAAACTTCAGAGAGGTACCTGTGTAAGGAATTTGGTCCATCTTTATTTTCAATGGTAAATGCAATGTTCTTCCAGAAGGCAATTTTTGGCTTCAAATTAAAGAGGATGTTGAAGACACTTTTATTAAAGTAGACTCTACTGGAAAGTTTCTAATATTTTCATTCTAAGAAATTCCATTTTACTGGTTTTCTTATCTTTTTGTGTAGGTTGTCCTTCTTATACCCAAATTCAATCATATTAAACCTTACACATGTCTTCAATTTTGGCCTAACTGTGTGATTAGGTCTGTAATATCCACAGCAAGAAAGTATGACCATTATGTTCTTGAGGGTGCTGCTGCATCAGGTTCTACTGTGGATAATGATCCATTCAATGTACGATGCTGGTGTACTGAGAGTGACGAAATTGCATTAACCAATATGTGTGGAGTGGGGAGGGCTGTGTCCTTCTACATCTGGTGCATATTACATTAGATACTCTGTGTTTGGGGAATTTTATCTGAGCCAGGTTTAAGAATGGGTCAATGTACTGTTAACATATACATCTCGCTGACATTTAAACAATTTCATAATCGTTTAGGGAATTTTTCTTTGATCTTTTTAATCTTTTTTTTTTTTTTAATTTCCCTATCTGAAATTGTTTCATCCATGTGATTAGATGATATTTGTTATCAAATGCAGATGATGCATTAGCTGAGGAGAGATACAAGTCAGGCACTACATAGGGCAGACACAGTTTTATAAGGTAAAAAAAATTATTCCCCCATAGTGGCGCAACAGAATCAGTTTGGCAATTATTGCAATCACAGATAACTTTAATAAGATGACATCATCTTAAGAAGTTGAAAGACATCCTAAACCCAGGGAGAGTATGTTTCGTGGGATTGCAGAGAACTTTTATGGTCTTCTTAGTTTGTGTGCTTGACGAGGGAATAAGTCAAATCAGTGATGGCTGGGGAGAGCAGCAAAAGACACAACATTTTTACACTCACTTAGCCCACAAAGATGCAAAGGGAGGAAAGTTACTCCAAACCTAGAATGGTATCACAGAAATTAAAAGGAAAAATTTGAGGCTGCCAAAGTGGGAAAGGGGAGATTTCTGTAGGGAGGACTTCCTTCAGGTTTATGGGAGGACTGGACTGGAGAGGGTTCTCCTCAGCACAGCCCCAACCCATAACTGTATCGGGCAATCCCATTCACACGTTTTACAAGCTCTGCCTTTAGACTACCGAGCTTTGCTGCACCTAGCCTTTTCCTAGTGGAAAATATTCCATATATCTGAAGTGATCCTATACTCTTAAGACAGAATAAGGCCATGGTACCACTTTCCATTCTGTTTCCTGCTCCTAAAATAGATGTAAAGATCAAAAGGCACAATCTGCTTCCTGGTTACGAGAGGCTGAGCTTATTTAAAAGAGTAGTGGGCAAGAAAGTGAAATATTTGAGTATATTCTTGACACAAGAATTTCTTGAAGCTTGTGACTGAAAATATGAATGTTAGATTTGTATGGTTAATTTAGGAAATCAATCCACTCTAGCTGATTAGGACAGCCTCTCTGTGAAAACGACAAAGCCCAATACTAATATCCTAAGATAAAGAAAGCAATCCAGCTTCATTGTTTTAATTTAATTTTTTAAAAATGATATTATAACTCTGTAAATAAAAATTCCTGTCTCCTTTCCTCTCAGTAAATGAAAGCAAAATTATACATTACGAAATAAAAGACCTAGGGATTAAATGGAAATTAAGGTAACTGTTTAAGAAAAAGTTTACAGGTCATCTAATATGAGAGCCTCTTAACACATCTTAGCAAAAGATTCTCAATTATTTCTGAAAAATGAGTGCTAGATAGTGTTAAAGAGCATCCTGTTACAGAGCTACATTTCTAAAATGAGTGTTCTACTTTCTGTGTTAGAAAAGAAGAGAATCACTTCCACAAAATAAAAATGAATACAATTATTAAAAAAAGGTTGATTTATTCTTCATCAAAAAGAAGGACCAAACATACAGGTTCATAAATATGAATAATTTTAGTACATTAATTTTTACATAAGCAATTGTAGTTGTTTGAAAAATAGAGTACACTATTGATGAAAATTGTTGTAACAGGGTTGAAATAGTGGTAGGTTCACAACCTAGTCCCTGTTAAGAACAAGCTATTTCAATACTCTGTTGCAAACTCCTGTGTTAAGAAGACTGCGTGAATTGGAACAAGTAGGTTGCCAGGACAACCATAAAGCCATGGCTGAAATGCAGAGAGTAAATTTATTTCATTACCTGGCTGACTGGAGGATCCTAAAGCAAAGCCCAGGGAGAGATACAGGAACAGCAGGCACTATTAGGTTTAGTTGATTCTAGCCCATGGTAGGCCTCTTTTTCCCACCAATTTATCAAAAGACTCGCACATGCATAGTTTACCAATATGTCGTGTGCTTTTTGTGATCTCTGAGCTTTTGATCTCTCTCTCTCCCAGCAGGAGGCTCAAGCATGTCTGTGAGAGTGTGTTATCTCTGCACAGGAATTCTACTTCTCAAGACAGGCAGAGGATAAAGCAGGAGTAGGTGTAATAAATGGAGTTTTCCCACCCTGGTATTCCCAGCTGCAAGGTCATTTAATCAAAACCACTCCCTCTTTGCCAAATCTTCTGCTTTGAACCCTTTCCTCCAATTAATAATGTTTTTTACCAGCCTAACTTCTATCAAAGTGAACAAGCTGTGATCATAACCTGAAAGTGGATTCTGATGTCTAAAGTGATTGCAAAGGAATCACATAGATACAAATTCTGAAAGTTATACGGATGTTGTTTGCATCCCACAAAGTGTAAAATATGAATGCTAAAAAATTATATATTTTTTAGGATTCAGTCAAAAAAGTCAGATTTATGAATGGTGATAAGTGAATTGTAAACGATGTCCTTTGCTAAACTCAGGGGAGAGCAGAGATGTCTCTAAAAAGAAAAGAAATAATTAAAATTTAGATTCAGATTTACTTAAGTTCTTCACAGAGGAACTTCTTCATCCCAGTGGACACAGCACCATAAGGGAATGTTTACTAAAGATGATTGTTCATTTAATTTACTAGGACCTTCTAGCACCCAGTTTACAAATTTTTTTAAATAAATTCTCTACATAAATATTACCACACCATGGCAAACTATTTCATGGTGGTCTTTTCCAGTCAAAGGAAGTCTGGCCTTGACTTCCAACATGTACACAGGTGGGTGAAGGGATGACACGATGCACTCATCCAAGATTTTATTTTTCATCTCTTCATCTCTATTGAGTGCTTATATTTGGGCTTCTGAACTAGAGCTAATAATAACATTTTCTCTTTCCATGTCAGCGTGGGTATTTTTCAGATCTGAGTGTTTAAAATGATGGCAGGTGGCTTAACTACAGGTTTGAGTACCTAAATATTAATCCCTTCTGTGATTTTTTTTCTCTCTCTTAACAACAAAAATCACATTTAACATGGTTCTAATTTGAAGATATAAATCGTTAGGTATAAGAATGAAAAAAAGAAAACAACAGAAAACTCCCAAACTATAGACTGTGTCTTCTCCCCAGTCATTCTCTGGAGATTTTCAGTACTCTATTTCATATTATCATGTCATGTCTTTATGCAACACTCACCAAACACTTAATTAATTAGTTAAACATAGCACAGCTTGGTTACAGATAAAATTGCTTTCAATACAGCTCCTATCATATGGAACAGTCTATCTGTCCTTATGTTCTTTATTTTTTTTAGCTCATCTGTCTCTTAGAAAGAAAAAAGTCCACTTCATGATACTGTTTAATTTCTCTCTTCCTCAATTCCTGTACTATTTATTATTCAGATCTGTTACTGTATTATTTAACAGTATGAAGTCTTTAAATACAACTTTTTTGAAAGGTGCACTACCAAATTTCTATTGTTTATCAGAATTAATGTCTCCTATTTTCATTAACAATAGCTCTGACTGACAACTTTCTATATTAAAATATTGAAATCATTAAAGCCACTTCATTTAATCTATGGAAACATTTTGCTTAATGCTTTTCAGTTCCTCATATGTTTTCTGTGTCAATGAATTGAGGTCAAGGAAAATACAAATCTTTCCTCACTCACAGGATATCTCTTACTGACTCCATGCTGCCAGTGAAATTTGCTCTTGGTCTCTCATGTTTTTAGTAGATATTACAGTGTTTGTCTTTGAACGATTTTTTAATCTTTTTATTTCTATTTTTTCTTCTTTTTTTTTGTTTGTTTGTTTACTGAACAGTTGTTTTTTCTAAAACCATTTCTGTTTATATTTCTGCTTATATTAAAAAATAGTTTGGGCAATAAGTATATAATATGTGACAGAATAATGGGCCATAGTAGAAAGAATAATAATGAAATATTTGTATTATTGGGTACCTCTGCCAAAAGACCTGAGTTCTGAACAACAGAGGCTAAAAACCAGTTTAATTTAAAAAAGGCAATATATCCCAGCAGAACTAAGCAGCTGAATAATAAATTTGAAAGCACAATAAGCAAACACAGAAAGCCTCATAAATAGAACAGTCTGCTAGTCACCAAGAGGTAGAATAGTGAGAACACTTCTTCACCTTTGGACTGGGAAGTTTCCATAAAGAACACTATTCTTGCACCTCTGAAGACATGGTTTCAGCTCTCTGGCTTCAGTTAGACTTGCTATTGTGGGTCTTATACTAGACCAAAGGAGAACACACATGAAATTTTAAGTTACAACAATATTTGAAACTTCCTTTAAGGGCTGAACCTTATTTTTTCCTGTGATGGTGTTTTGTGAGTGATCCCTGTCCTTATCTCAACTAATGAACCTTTCGTTGTATTTTCTCTCCCCTGGCCGCTTGTGGAGGGAAGTGATAGAGTGGCTCTGGTGGGTGCCTGGCCTTTATCCAGGGTCAGCCCACTACAAATGGCTATTAAAATAGTTTAGTACATAAACCACTAGTTCAGGAAGGCTCTAAAGTATGAGTGAAAACTGGGAAGGTGTCCTGAAAAAAGATGTATAGAGTACAATTGTTGTCTATACATCTTGATCTAAACGTCTTCCCATATATCCTTTAATAGTTACTCCAAAAGGACAGACATGGAACTATATGGACTGTGGTCTTATCCAGTACACTTGTGCTCCAACAGTGTAATATTTCTGTGCCTTTTCTTATCCTTCCATAATTGTTTCTGTAATTTAGAAATAATCAAACTTTTATCTTTTTAATTAGGATGGCTGGTTTGTAATATTCTTGAATCTCTACCTGGTGTGCTTGATAATTAGAACCTGAATGAATTCATCAGTAGGTTATTAAATCAAGCTGCTTGAAATTTATGTGCTCTTTTCCTCTGCCTGCACTTCTCCATCTACAATTTCCATGCCTAGCTACGCTGTATTTTAGCTCAAACAGAAGACCTGGGAAGAACATTATGCTCTACCCAGCCTTGTGTGTAGTCTGTTGGTTTAGATAATTTCTTCAAAGACTGATGCAATAGGTTAGAAGACCAAAAAAAACCACAACAAAATCTCATGAAGAATGTCAATAGACATTTAGGATGCCAAGAACTTCTGAAACTAAAAAGTATGGCTTTCAAAATGTCAAGTTTTCCATGGTATTATTAATCTGTTTTAAGTGGTCTCCATGATGAGAAGAAAGTGAGCTTCTATGATGAATTATATGGGGTAAGAGTGGTAGAGATGCAGTTTCATGCTCTTCTCTGGCATGTGACGTATTACACAAAGCAGGATACAGATAAATTGTGAGTCATTATAACCTGAGGCAGTATAAATAGAAAAGCTGTGCTTTCAATGGAATAACTTTTCAAAAGGTGTATGAAGGAAAGACAGGAGGATTGTATTCAAACGTAGTGACAACGAAGATACAGACTGAGAGCACTCAGAAAGGCAAAGCAAGATTCCTGAATTAGCCCACTGCCTCAATGTTAAAGGATGAATCTTACTCCTAGAAATATTTATCATCACATTTTAGTTATATATTTGCTTTTTACTACTCACTTTCTTATTTTTCTGTTATTAGAATTATACCTTCTCTTTGGTGATAAAAGAAAAAAGATATCTTTAAGTAGAATTGCTTCTTAAAGTGAACTTGGGTGATTACAAAGGTGTAATGGATTTTTTCCTTGGGTATAAAAAAATTCAGTAATGTAACAAAGCCTGCCTTCTGATGCCTGTAACTTGGAATGTTTTGGCCTATAAAAAAACCTAAGTTATTCTGAAGGGAGGTGTTGTCATATTGCTAGTATGTAGTAGTAAGAAGTAAAGTCTTCAGCGAGGTAGCACCCCCCGATGAAGGAATAAGCCCTGGGGGGACAACTCATAACTTCATAACCTATTTTCACAGACATCAACATATATTTGAATAAATGATTTTCTGCTAGGTGCTGTGCATCTTTTTTAGAGATATGCAAAATGCATCAATGGATTTAAGATCTTAAAGGCACTTAGATTCAAGAACACCTAATTGTTGAATTTCCAACAGGCCTAGTTATTAAACAGATACAGAGTTGCTCTGCTCTGTCAAGGCAGGAGGAGTTGATAAACCCAGCCAGAAAATTTCAGTTTCTGAAATATGTTTAATTTTCAAAATTTAAATTCCATGGTATTGTGAAATGTCTCTCTAAACTTTTGTTGCTAAATTAATCCTAAAACATTTTCTGTTTGCTTACGTTTGCTATCCACACACCTTTTTCACTTGGTCCGTGGCACCCTAGAAGTGAGCATAACACTTTTTTGACGTGTTTTTTGTCATAATGCTAAAGGTTGTCTCTGCTTGGACCTCACCTTTGAACACTATGAATAGTTCTGTGTAGGGTGCTTGTAGACCCAAAGGTATCATTTTGACCTCTTTACATGCACACAAAGGTAGGTGAGTTTTTTGCTGGAAATCAGTCTGAAAAGTATTAGTAGAACCAAGGATATAACTCGTGACTCTTTTCTGGGTGTTAACCCGTATCACGCTGACATTTTTAAATATGAGACAAGTGTGATGACATAGCAAAACCATTTCACATCAGCTGCTGAAATCTTTGAGTCAGCTGTACATGTTTTAAAGTAGAAAATGACAGAGAACTCTATTAAAAATTTAGATGGATTTGATAGATAAGGATTGTTCGGCCCTTTCATTCTGTTCCTCAAAGTTCTCTTTTCTTATCCTGGAACTGTTTCCTTCCTGTCTACCAGACATACCTCGTGCACTGAAAATAAGTATGACAAGTGAGAACCTTCGTGCAATTCTGACATAAGTCTTGGAGACTGTATCCTGAAGTTTATTGTAGTTCTTTCTCTTAACTCTCAAAGGTTGATATAGCAGTCCTAAACAGGTTAGACAGAACTACTGTGGCTACCATTTAATGGTTTCCATTTCCTGTGCATCACCTCAGAGTTAGCTGAGCCTTCTGCCATCTCAAGTCATAAAATACAGCTTTCTCTTCTTTTAGGCGTGGATCAAAAATGTGACCTAGAAAAACAGACATAATACCTGTTAAATTTTTTCTATCTTTTACCCAAGGGTCCATTACTCTCTGAAGTAACCTGGCAATGGCATATTTGGATCACTGATCTACCATTTTTCATTGTTGAAGAAAGCTTATCTATTTTCTATTCCTCCATATTTTTGTAATTTGTACAGTTGATTAGTTGAATGTTTCCAAGTCTCCCAGTTAATTCTTGTAACTCCTCTATTAGCACAATGAATGAAATTTTGCACATTCTTTCTTCGTGTAGTTGAATCATTTGCTTGTCAGCTATCATACACAGGTGGCATGTGCAGGGAAACATCTTTCTTACCATGACAAGTTAGGTGGCCTGTGCAATGCCAGATGTGTAAAACAAATAATATGCTTCCAGGTTAGTGATGATTCAGTATGGAAATGCTGACTTATTGTAAATATTTATTAATAACACAAGTAAATGTTTTTAAAATACCCTAATTACTATATTTTAAAAAGTGCTTGTGCATTAAAATCACTCTTTTTTCAAACCTCTAAAAGGAAAGTAGAATTTTCTAAGTGTCTTGCCAGTCAAATGAGCTGTTAATTTTAGTAGGAGCAGGAATTCATTGAATTGAGTCTGAGTTCACTAACAAAAGATTATGAACTTTGTTATTTCTAAGTGCAACCACGTGTTTGAAATGGGTGCTTGGAGTGTTATAAATATGAAGATATCCTTTAGTTTTTCAATATCTCAAATGTAAAAACATCTCTAAGCATCATTTGAAAGGGCATTTGAAAATTTCTGGTGCTAGAGCATGGACACAACAGTAACTATTCTCATTTTGAAAAAAACCCCTCTGATTTAAAAATCTTTGCCTTTCCTGTGCATGGGGAAAATGTCAGTGGCATAGACAAATACATCAGGATTTTTTCATCTCATGCTCATTTTTGTGAAAGATGTTGCAGTACATGTACACACCCACCATTCCCACCACTGTTAAAAGTGGCTCATATGTATAAAAATTAGGTAGACACACAGGAAGAGAGTACAATGCAAATATCTGAATGAAAATATTTTCAAATTTTGGACTGATCCTCAAATTGACTTGACAGTCTATGAAATGAGTAACACAGATATTGCTATTAAAGTAGGCTCAGAACTATACTGGCTTTTCATTTTTCTGGACTTCCTGCTTATGGAATTAAAAGGATGTCTGGCAGAAAAGTTCTGTCTGGGTGCAGCAAATGCCTGTGTAAAAAAAATATACAAAATTAGTTATTTACACTTCCATTTTAATATCTAAGCTTAAAAAAAAAAATCAAAAGTATTTCAATATGTAATTTGGCGCTCATGTTACCTTCACAGAAATATTAAAACAATTTGTAAAGGAGGCCTTCTGAATCCTAGTGAACATAAGGCAAAGCACTGGGAAAATGTGAGGAAATGTTACTGAATCTCATGCTGCCAGTAAAAAGTTTTCTTTAAAATACTATTTTGTTATGAACATTCTACTATCTTTCCATAGTACTTAATGTCCTATTTAACTCAGATGTTCTGATTCACATCTGGTTGCAAGAATACACAGTTACTTTCTGACCAAAATTGATTAAGACTTGATCTAACCCCTCATCCAAGAGGAACAGGCCTAAAATAAGACTAAGTGTACATGGATACCTGCATTCTCCCTTCAACTCTCTGAAATCCCTTAATTTGACTTTCACCCATGTCCAGAAATTGAAATCCATAGCTGAAAATCTGTAACAAGTAGCTACAACCCTGGTCAAGAGCCAAGGTGCTGCCTTTTCATACCATGTGCATGTGAAAGTTGGTATTGGAATCAAAACTTTTGGACAAAACTACATGTTCTGTCAACTCTTTTTTTTCACCACCTTTGTAGAGCATCCAAGGAAAAGGCTGCATAATGCAGAGTGTAGTCACTCAGCCTTTAGGCTGAGGAAGGTTTCTGGTATTGTGCTGCTCAGACCACAGTTTCCTACCTGCCACTATCCCCTCCCTTCTGTTGGTATAAGTATTGATAAAGACACACAACTGAACCGATTTGAGGAAATAATCTGAATTCAAACATGATGAACAAAAAATAATAATTTAAAAAGCATTCAGAAAAGATGCTTGCACTAGTACATCGAGGGCAGGAGCATTATATGGCCATTTTGTCTTAATGCTGATTTATGTCAATTTAAAGAGATGGGAAAGCCATATTTTAAATGTAGTTCCATTAAATAGTAGGAAAAACAAAAATGTCATTCAGCCAGGTATTAAGTTCCTGTTTCATAGAAGAGACAACACTCTTTACTCAAGATCATTATGTATAATGACATGGTCAAAAATTAGTGTAAGTACCACAAACCCACATGCCTAACATAAGAAAAAAGAGGCAACAAACCCCGACACATTACTTTTAGCTCTAATTGATTGAAGCTGTAGCTCTGCATCATGAAGAAGCACAAATGAGCTGATGAACTATGGCAAGGATAATGACCACTTATAGTGAATCTGCTGCCCAGAGAGACAATGGGTGATGCAGTCAAAGCCTTTGGGCTCAAAAAAGGAAATATTTGTAAAGAATATTAAAGATTGCTCCAGATTGGACCTTTCAGTTTCAAGCAAAAGCTTGATCTAAAATAATATTCATTATTCATCTTCTCTGGCAGCTGTATATTTCTGTGAGTAGCAGTCCTAATCCTAAGATCCAGTGCCTTTAGACTTTCTCCTCAGGTATTGCATTGCCTTTTTCTTATTTACTGATAAATACAAATATTAGAAACCATAGCTCTGTTGTCATGTGAAAATAGGAATGACAAACCTTTTGAAATAGGTTGGGTCAAGATCTCTGTGGCAGGTACACTGCGCTAATTTTTTTGTTCTCTGGCAAACCTTCTAGCTGGGTCTGAAGCTATCTTAATGAATCTGAAAGAAGGTGTGCATATGGACCTTGCTTGTCTAAGGAAAGGAGCTGTAATGTCAGCAATATTTCCAAAGGCTGTACTTATGGGTCACTTCACTGAAGACCAATTACAACATTTAAGACGTCCCTAGCAGCACTTCACAGCTGTGCTATTATCAAAGCTGGAAGGCTTGAATTAAGTTGTCATCACTGCTGCTTCTTCTGAGAGCTGGCTTGGCCAAGTACAGCATCCATGCTGTTATACCCTCGGGAATATTTTACCACAGCCTAATGAAACACATCATTGCTCTAAGAATATATAACCTTTCTGGGTTGGAAGCTTGGTACAGAAGAGCCTGGCCACATTATTACCAACATATGTATGTCAGTGTAATGGTTTATTTGGATCCACCTTGAAAACATTATCCTGCATAAGAAAGTATACAGATGCTGGGAAAACAGTAGTGCTGGCTTCACCTGGACGTATTTGGTGCATCATATATTTTTGTATGACTTTAACAGCTTCATTCTGTTTCTCAGGCCCTGCTCTCTTCTTTGAGAACTTAATCCAAAGCCCACTGAAGCCTCTAGAAATAGGTGTCGTTAATCAAAACCGTATTGTGGATCACATCCTTACTTGTAATTTGTGCAAGCTTCAGGATTTTACTCATATGAAACACATAGTTGATTAGCATGCATTTTTGTCCTACTTTTCATATAACCGGCACAGCAGTAAGTAAAGCAAAATGTAGTAAAAAGTCTACTGCATTTCTGTTTTCAGATGTTCATGGTGCTGTGGGTAAACATCACCCAGATAAATGACTGCTAAATTCTTCCTTTGCAGCTCAGCTCAAAAAAATTATGTGTCACTGGCAGAAGATAACAGCAGTTGTCAGTTATTTTTCTTGATTAATTTCGATAGCTTGTGTTATACTGTCCTCTTTATCTATTACTTACATTCCATATGTAGTCTGACACATATTTAACTATACAGCTACAACTCATGACATGTTTATATAAATAAGAAAGGATGAAAATGTAGAAAAGCTATTTATAAGTAAAAAACCTGGAATCAGCACATGAAGGCTGCACAAGTTATCTCTGAAACATAAGAGTATAATATGTTGTAATAAAATACTTTTTCCACAACATGCAAAATAATCTCTGCTGCTCATAAGAACAACAACAACAAAAAAGATATTCAACTCCCTTTAATCTCAAAATAAGTCTCCTGGAGGTTTACAGAAGAGAAAAATGCTCCATAGGAGCAGACTGAGTAAATTGGCAGAACTTTGAAACATCACAAAGCATATATTAGTGAATGAATGAGAAACTTCCTGTTGAACTGTGTGACATATGGACAGTATAGGTGCCTTCTGGATAGTCCAAGAGGCAAATTTCAAGTACGCCATATGGGCTTTACTTCTTAGAAGTTCTTCATAGAGAAGGATGAAATACTTATAGTTGTCCTGCAAAAATTACATGCTCAGGCCAACTTCTTACCATACTATCTTGTTTGTTTCAGAAATAACAAAAAATTTTGAAGAAAATTTCAAAAGAATTAATACTATTTTCTTCAATAACTTTTCAATTTAAAGTAACCTTATACTTTACATTTACTTCAGCTTTATATCTTAAAAAAGCAGCTGCTTTTTCAGGCTCTCGCTTTCCCACTTGTTCTTCAATGAGAGTGAGACACCAGCTATGGTTACAGATGTAATTCTTAGCATCTTTAGGTGATCTATAATCAGCTTAACTCAGTTGAAACTTAGGTTTTAGGAGTGTGGACAAGTATGTGCTCCATTTTGCTTCTTTCAAAAATAAGGGGGAAGTGATTTGAAAAAAGTGTGATTGTTCTGTTTTCTGTTTACCCATTTCCACATATAAATGAAATCCGTACGTAGCCTGAAAATATTAAATAAGGAACAACAAATACATGGCTCCCCAGAAAACTTTTATTGTTAATAGGAAAGGTGGTCTAGGCGCTTGTTTATAATCAAACTTCAGATGTGGACTGTGAATGGCAGTGCAGACCATTGTCAACTTTCTTGACATTTGAAAGGTACAGCATTTGGTCTGTCCTCCTCTTTCCCTCCTTTCTAAATTAACTTGCTCTCATAAATTCGTCTAAGACTGAAATATAATCCAAACATGGCTTCAGAACACCTCTTCTTTTTCAGTAGAAATCAAGTACTCAAGATGATGGAATTTTTCAGTTTTCTTGAAGGAAAGTGAAAAATTTTATGAAAGAGTAGTTCAATCATGACAAGGCTGTCTGAATTATAAACTTACAAAATTTTAATCACCTGCTGCTTCACTTGCTTCGATTCAACAAATATTGGGACCTGTCAAACGTCTAACAGCTTCAGAGCTTGGCTGGTATGAGATATCTTCCGTCATGTTTGAAAACAAGGCTTTCTAATTCTTTCTTGTTTCATTAACCAGCTGACTTAAAGTATGGATAAAACATGGTTTCTTTCCGTAACCATTTACTGGTTTGCAATATTACGGATGCATTTTACAGCAAACGTGGTAGGAAAACGCATAAGGTAGGTAGCTGGGCAGTGTTCATTGTGTTGTAGTAATTTTTTGTGGTTTGTTTTTTTTTACTACAAATAACAAGATAGAGATAATTTACTTGTTTGAAAAGGAAAGTGTGTAGGAGGGATAATTCCCACACAATCCCTTGCTTTTCCATTTTTAAATTTTAATATTACTGTAACAAATTGAGCTGAGTATATTGATATGTTAAAAAAAAAAAAAAAAAAATGTTCTCCAGAGTTTCGGGTTTGTTTCAAGCATATATTTCCTGGAGGCTTTTCTTGATCTCAGAGGGCTTTAGTGAATCAGAATGAATACAACAGGATCTAAGAAGAAATGTGTTTAATGAACTGCATCACAAAAAGAAAAACAGAAGATAAAATGCTATAATGTAATGTCTACAAAACCACTGGCATAAAATTAATGCTAAAGATTACCCCTACAAGATATTTTATTGGAACTTTTTCCACATTAATTGAAGAAATATTTGTGGAGCTCGTTATGGATCTCTGTTAATCTGGAGAGAAACCCCAAACATAAAGTAATTGGAGGCACGTTAAAGTAGAGGTGTTATCTCTTGTATCCTGCAAATCTAATTTTGTGCATACAGCTGAGTGTTTTACATGATTATGTAATATATGCTTAATAAATGCAGTACTATGGAGGTGTGCCTGAATCACAGGTGGGCCCATATCTGTAGCAATGCATGAGCTTCTCCAGAACATCTTCAGGAATACACATAGTTCCTCACCTGTAATTTGAGATTGCACAGTCCTCTGTGCTGAGAGAGACTTCAGAGTTACAGATTCCCAAATTCATATGCTAGGATGTTCATAGCTTGTGAACTTGAATGATGTTATTTTTGTTAGGTATGTAGAGATGTGGTTTGAATATTTTGATTTTCCTTTCACAGAATTCCAGAAAACCTGAAGTCGGAAAGGAACTCTGGATGTAATCTGGTCCAAATTCCCGTTTAACCAGTCACCTAGAGCCTATTGCCAAGGACCATGGCCAGACAGCTTTTGAATATCTCCAACCAGGGAGACTGCACAGCTGCTGCGGGAAACCCATGCCAGTGCTCAGTAAAAGAAGTGTTTCCTGATGTTTCATGTTGCACCCACTGTCTCTGGTCCTGTCACTGAGCACCACAGAAAACAGCCTGGCCCTGTCTTCTTTACATCCTCCTTTCAGATAATTGTTCACATTAAAGAGATTCCCCACTGAGTCTTTCTCTTGCCCACAGTCTGAACAGTCCCAACTCTCTCAGCCTTTCCTTGTAAGATAGATCTCCCACCCCTTAATCATCTCTGGGCCCCTCTGTTTGGCCCCCTTCAATGCCTGTCTTGCACTGAGAAATGCAGAGCTGGACACAGTATACTCCAGATGTAGTCTCACAGTGCTGAGTAGAAGGGAAAGATATCCTCCCATGACCTACTGGTAACACTCCTAGTGCAGCTGAGGACAGCACTAGCTGTCTTTGCCACAAGAACACACTCCTGATTCATGCTCAGCTTGGGAGACACCACAGTCTTTTCAGGCAAATCTGCTTTCCAGCTGGGTGGCCCCCAGCATATATTTGTGCATGGGATTGTTCCTCCCCAGGTGCAGGACTTTGCAGTTCCTCTTACTGAACTTCACAAGGTTCCTCTCAGCCCATTTCTCCAGCGTGTAGAGATCTCTCTGGATGCAGCACAACTCTCTGGTGTATCAGTCACTCCTTCCAGTTTTGTGTTATCAGCAAACTTTTTGAGGGTACACCCTGTCCCCTTATCCAGATCTGTAATGACAATATTATGCAGGATTGGGCTCAGTATTGACTCTTGAAGAACAAGTTCCTAGAAGAGAGAATGGAGGGCTATGAGAACGACAATATCTATCAGCTGCTCAAGCAAGACAGCTAAGCAGAGGTGAACACAGAAGTCAGATGCTAAACTTAGTCTTCTAGTGCAATAGTTGGGATCTCAAGCCTGATATATAACAGCATCTTCAAAGGACCTGTGTCTCTTGTAGGTCATATGTCACATAAATTAGTCCCATGTAATTATTCTAGGGTGAAAAATTGCATGAATTTTCTGCTATTTAGGCATAGGAAACACTGTCTGTGTGTCTACCAAGCTATCATTGTTCTGAGCTTCCTGGAAGATGTGAAGCTTCACCACTTTACAGACTGGACTATATGCACATCTCATAAAAATAAACATATAATATGATATCTTCTATTATTTTTCTTCTAGGAAACTGTTTTCTACATAAGTCACATAGGAGCTTTCTCTCTGAATGAAATGTTATTTTCAGAAGATATAAAAATCTCTACAGTTTCTCAGAATTACTGTGCATCAAGTATTCTACCTTCAAGGCATATTTTCACTTTTCCAATATTGTGCTATGATACAAAATTTATACATTAATTTCAACATTATTTAATTTGTATTTTCCCATCTGGTTTCCGTCTCATTATCTATGCCCATTATGTTATTTGAATTTCTCCAGCAATTTTGTACTGAAAATTCTGCTGGCTAATAAATATGTTAATTTGCCATGAGTCATCATGCTCTTCCTATTATAGATAGCACAGTGCATGATGTTATTAAAATCTTCACATGTATACCTCTTCACTGATGTTCGCTATAAGTTAGGCTTAAAATTTTAATATGCTGCCATTCTAGGCTTAAAATTTTTAAATTACCTTACTGATTGTATTGAAGGCTGAATTTATAGCAATTCATTTCAATTTAGAAAATTGCTGAATCAAAAAAATGAAAACAATCATGCAAAAGAGAGGAAATATCCTATCATAATTCAAGTTACTATTCTGCAACTACGCATCTTAAGTTTCTTTATGTGATTGTGATTTCTCAGCTGTTACTTTGTACTTCTCTTGTGTTTGCATAAAGATCATAATGGAGAGACAGTATCAAGAATGTTAAATGAAGAAAAAAGTAATGCCAAAAAAGACCATCAATTTATAATTAACAAATTAGAGCTCTGCACATAGTGAAAGTGACAGAGGGAAGCAGGCAGTGCTGCAATGTACACACCAAGGTTATGCTCTGACAAGTGGCACCAGCCAGGACTCCCATCAATCAGGTATTCTCAGCAGAAGCTGCAAACACTGAATTAATTCTCTGTAGTGATTACTATTCACCAGCCAGCAGAATGGAATTGTGTCATTTGTTTTCAGACATCAACTCACCTGATCTTTGAACCTAAAACTGCCATTATTAATAACACTCCCTATTGTACTCTGCTAATGCCCAGTTGTAGCAGACCTGTTTGAAGTAAATGCTCTGCAAATACTCTGCTGGAAGCAACCTTTGCCCAAAATAGCCTGCAGCCTAATTTAAAATTAATTAAATCAGATCATATGATAAATGAGATAGGAAGAGATATCTTAAATATTACTGTAAGTAACACATTATTCAAAGCAGTTGAAAGGCAAAACATAAGTCACTTTAATCTATAAAATTGTTGTGAATAATAGCTATTGAAAGAAAATGTGCAATGGGGTCAGAAAAGTTATGCAAGTCAAACTCATAATAAACTGAAAAAAAAGCTTTTGATTGGAAAGTTTCAGTGAGCTTGGGAAGTTGCAGAAATCACCATAAACTTAATGTAAATGTTTTTAAGATGCGAAAAAAATGTCTGTATAACGAACCCATGACTTGATTTGGTACCTGTGTGGACATTGCTTCTCTGGAGAGCATTTTGTTCAGTCTTTGCTTTCGCACTTCTTCCTGAAATGTTTCTACATAGCCCTTTAAATTGTCTTGGAATCTGAGGAGTTGTAGATCAACATTTGAGTCTGTGTAAGAGTTGCAATGCTCTGACACTCTGGGAATTTTTTAGGTTAAGTAGTAAGTTTTTAATGTCTGTTTTTTTTTGGTTGGTTGGGGTGTTTGTTTGTTTGTTTTGGTTTTTTGGGGGGGAGTAGGTGGGTTTTTTTACTGCCAAAGACACTTAGATACCTCAAGTTTGGTTTTTGACACCAGATGTGAGGTAAAGACATAACATGAATATCTATGTATGCATGCGTATTAAACTGTGTGTTTATATATATATTCATATATATATGAAGAACAATGGCAGTTTTAAAGACATTTTTATAGATCCTGCATCTCCTGTTAGCATGAAATGAAAAGTAAGACAGAATTGCTTCTTGCAGATTTCTCCAAACTATTTTTTCTTCCTGCTCTCTATCTTTAAATTTTCTGTGAAATTTAGTTCAAATTAGAGCATCTCCATTCTTCTCAGGCTAACTGTCTTCCTAGCTCTTCAGTAAATAAAATCTTAGGAGTGGATAGCAGCTGGGAGAGTGGTTAGGAGTTGTCTTAATCACCAGACAAAAATCCATCTCTGCCAGCTTTGATGCCTGTGGGTAACTGGGAGCTATTTTATTTACATTAAATTTGCATGACTTCCTACTGCCTTTTGCAAGCCCTTTCTTCTCACAGCCTTTGCTTCTGCTTCCCTCCCAAATTTCATGTAGGTTACCAAGATACAACCATAAGATTTTAACTGTATCAGTTGTATTCTTGTTACTTATAAGTCCAGCCATATCCAGATACTGCAGAGAAACTTAAAGTATCAGAATATTACTAATGATAAAGAGCAGTGTAAAGATTTTTTGTAAGCTAAGTTAATGGCAAAATGAAAACTAACAGCTTACAAAACATAGTTGAAGAAAACAAGTGAGTTTTCCTAAGGAAAGATCTGAGACCCCTTTCCTTCATCTCCACAGTCTTTCCTTCTCACTACTTGTAGAAAGGCTGTGGGAGGGTACAGAAAACACTGTTCAAACTGGTAGTATACACAGGAAGCAATAGAATTACTAATAACCCATTGTTTTACCACAAGTTGAAAAAATCAGTCTGGTATTTGGTTCAATAATACATTTTACAAACACTGAGACAGACAGACACAGAGAGGTAAACCACTCCAAAGTCAGAGCTTGGCAGGGCATAATGACACCAGAATTGGCACTCTGAGTATTTGGTTTGGCTAAGTCCTGCACCCTTAGATGAAGGGGGAGGGATTTCTACTCTACCCCCACCTCAGGATGTCTTACATGCTATTGTTTCTTTCAAGAATCATATGTACTAAAGACATGCTCACTGTAATTTTTCAAATACCCTGTTGCTAAATGACCTTTGCAGTATGGCATAAAACCCACTTTTCTGATGCCTATTTCCTAAACTAAATTGTTTTGTTCTGCACAGCCTATTGTTTCCTTCTTTTCATTATCTTCAAACCAACTAATAATGCACTTAGAAAAGTGGTGTTTTTGAACTGAAAAACAATTAACCTCATATGGGCTTTAGTGCTTACAGGATAGCAGACATCCTGCTGTATGTCTACAGATGGCTCTCATTTGGATTCACATACAGCACGCTGGATTTGGACATCCTGCACCCTCTGTTACTGGCTCAGTAAAATTAAAAGGTTTGTCTTTTGTGCTGGCACTGGTTACAGCTGTTATGATGGCCAGTGTGTTGAACAGATTAATGAGAAAAGAGCAGAATAACTATAAATTAAAAAAAAAAAAAACCAACCTGCATGGTCAAAGTTGATAGCTAGATTGTTCTGGACTCCCTCTTCAGGGCAGAAGAAGGAGCTTAGACACCTTCTTGCACAGGTGATGTGATCTGTACACACAGCCACAATGAATTCAGGAGGATTGCTCAGAATTAATACTACCCCTATAAAAAACAAAAGCTGCGAAGATGCTAAAAAGCTATCACTTACCTCACTACCACGCAGGAAAGTGTACATCACATCTCTTCAGAGGGTGGCAAACCTGCCGTTCTAATTTACATTTCTGTCCTTTTCTGGTTCCTGCTGTAGTGTAGTCCACTGCTCATTACACAGTGCATGCCAAGGATGGAAGTGACAACCGTGAACATTGGCATGCCTCAGAGAGGGGGAGTGAAGCATGAAAGACAATCAAAATAACTCTTGCATTTAGAGTGGAACAATTTTTATATGGCACTGAGGGAAAATTCTGTAACTGGAGACTGAAATTAGGCATAGATTCAGTATCTGCTTGTATATTTGTTTTAAATCAGCAAAAACCAGAAAAATAGAAGTTTTTATAAGGAGCAAAACATTTCACTTAATTTCTTTTTACATTAAAATATTTTATATTTGAGGCATAGAGGCATCTGCAGCATTCAAAGATTGAAATACTTAGTATTTTAATCTTGATTAGCCACTTATGTATTTCAGATATACATGCGTAAATTAGAAAATAAGAAGACAAGATGTTCAAACATGCCTAAAATAATCCAAGGACACCCTAAAATTCCCATTGGATTTTTTTGCATTTGTTTGATCAACACCTTGAAAATGTCCATTTCAGTCTTCCTCCCCTCTTCCCCCTTTCTGCAAATTTCCTGATTTTGGTAAAAAACCCAAACAGTCCATTTTTACTACTATTAGCTTTGGTGAATTGATAACAGGACTAAAATATCACCGGCATTAGAAAGAATGAGATTAGTATACTAACATTGTAAAATCTATTTCATCATCAAACTGCCAAACACTTAATTAATTTTTATAGAACAATATTCAGGGCAGAAGTTAATCTTCACCCTCTTTGACTCAAGCACAGTGGGAATGTATTACTGCCCGGTCCATCTAAACAGACCACCTAGAGACATCAGTCTCTAGTTCACAGCAAGGGCAGCAACAGGAGGTTCCTCAGCAGTCCTGTGCTGACACCTGCCTCAGCTGCTCCTTCGTGCTGATTTCATCCTATGCCTGTCAGAATTTTATTTTTTGCAGTTGTGCAAAATGCAGCTGCTTTTTCAAAAGGTCATAGCAAATAATATCTGCTTACCGGTGTTATCAGCCATTTAGGAGTATGTAATTAGTTATGATTCACATCAAAACCAAAATAAGCTCAGCTGTTTCTAGTACAAGATAAACCAACTGCTCCATGTATGCAAGAGTCGTAGATATTCACAAAAATCATATCATACATCTTTTAAATTTGTCAGAGTTACACCATGACAGATCCATTTTTTAAATGGAAGAAATAGTCCTCTAATAGATGCCTCTTTTGATAAAAACTCTACACAGCAAAATATGTCTTGGAACAATTCCCTAGAGAAATATTTGTGTTTACCTGAGAGCCCAGTGAAACCTCAATAATTGCAGAATGTGATTCGCCACCTCCATTTTGTTGTAGATGTTCTTCCCAGTGACAGACTGTTGCTTGCCTTTATCCAAATGAAAAGTCTACTGGATGGTTCCACAAAGATCACAAAATTTCAAAATCTACCATCCTGTTAGAGATTTGGGAGAGGTTTTTATTCCCATTTTCCACAACCCCAGCTTGCTACTGGTCAAATATATGCCCTTCAGATATATCCATCTATCAGAAAAATCTCTTTTAAATTTTTAGACCAGACACTAAAATGATACCCCATACCTCTAACCTCCATATCAACATGAAGGCAAAACAGCAATTAAGGCTTGTCAGGTCCTACCTTTCAAGCATCTGTTATTAAGCTGGGAACAAACAGGACTATTTTCTATTCACCTAGCAATTGCAGCCAGCAGTCAGGGTTCATACTATTAGATCAATTGCCTGCAGCTTGTCACCTGCTCAGAGTTTAAATGAGCACAGCTGTCTGTCTCAAAAG
This sequence comes from Struthidea cinerea, assembly GCA_013397865.1. Taxonomy (NCBI): domain Eukaryota; kingdom Metazoa; phylum Chordata; class Aves; order Passeriformes; family Corcoracidae; genus Struthidea; species Struthidea cinerea. Next base: position 185,796 of record VZTI01001215.1, on the reverse strand, counting down.
GCTCTTGAGGAAATTTTGCTTGCCTCTTTTTCTGATAAGCCACTATTCTTCTTCCATTTTTTTCTCATGGTGGAACACTTGACTGATTCATTTTCTCCTATCTTTTCTCTGGCCTTGGCAAAATTATTCTGCAGTCTTTCTAGAAATATGTAGGTCAGAACATTGGGGAACAAGAACTCAGTGTTCATTCAGCTATCGGGTTCCTACTTGCCCTTCCTATCACGTTTTTCCATACAGTGCAGCTTATGCACTGAGACAAAATATTATATAGGGGACAAATTGAGGCATGCACATAACACCCCACACAAGATGATGCTGTGTCTTCCACCCACCATCTCATCTTCATTTTGTCCCTGTGCACAGTCCCAGCACAGCCCCCCCACAAAACAAAGCCTTCTCAGTTAGGTTCAGCAAGACCTCTGTAAAACTGTATCAGCCATTGCTGCCTTCTCGTGAACTTTGAAGGCTGTTCTGGTGTTATTAAAAGGGGAATTTGAAAAAAGCTGTGAGCTTTTATAGAAATATAAAAGTATTTGCCAAATTATGCCTTAGTTCTGTTATTTGAAAAACCCTTTGCTTATCCACAGACTCCTGGGTATTTCTCAGCTTTTGTTTGTGTGTTTTATTGTAAAATTATTGGTAACATTTTTTTACAAAATACATATTAATGCTGTTTATTGAACTTACTATCACAAGACAAGTATGTCTTTTATTTGTCCACAGACTCCTGGGACTTTTTATTCCTATACAATATTCTTTCCTATACAATTATTTCCTTTTTATTTCTTTTAGTATTCTCATAAACCAAATGGGTTGTAGTATAATAGCTTTTTCCATATTCTCCTTGCAAAATGAAATATATTAAATTATTGCCACTTTAAGTTAAATCACAGCTCAGCAGATTTTTGATCTCTAGGTTTTTAGTTTTTGCTGTCATTTGTTGGTTGATAAAGGGCATTTCTCAGTTTATGCGGTGTCTTCAATTCACATCCTTTGAGTCAGACCAAGACGTAAGTGGAAGGGCTCCAGTTAATATCAATATACATTCCTTATGAGGTAGATGCAAACACAAAGACATCTTTGAGAACAGAAGTAAGAAAACCCTTGAGACATCTGTCTCTTTTTGAGCATCTAATATAAAAAATACATGTAGCAGACTTAAAGCCCTTCAGAGTTCTGATCCAAGTGCTGATATGTTGAGCTCTTTCCTATGTTCAGGCTCTTAGCTGAACTAACTACAGCTTAGTCTAGAGGTGAACAGAAATTGCCCTTCTGTACAGCTCTCCAGCCTTTGGCTAAAATGGCACCTTTATTTTTACTTTTCCAACAATCATTTTTTCATTTTGTTGTACATAACTCTGTCCAATACTACATGGAAGATGTAATGCTCTCCAATCTTATGTAATGGTGGTGTCTTTCCTCAAAAGTAAATTGATTTCCATCTTTGCAAAATTGACTCATTTTCAAGTGTCTCAGTTCCAAAGGGAACATGATTGCACATTGTGAAACAAGTTCTTTTGGGGTTTTTGCCATTACTGGTGCTGTTTTATTTCTTCCTTTGCACTCAGTGGACTAATGGGACTCACCTGTATTGTATTTTGTTCCAAAATCCTGTTTTCATTTGATGAAACTGGGTTTCTAGCATTTCCCTTTGCAACACCTACCTTAAAAACACCAACTAATTTGAAGGAATTACATTTTCTCAGAATCTGCAACAATCTAAACCAGTATTTTTGATAAGTATGAACAACCTTCATGGGAATTACTAAGCTTATAATTGTTTATAATTATTAATTATAATGTTTGCTGTAAGAACAAGCAGCTATGTACGTTTACTTCCTGATGTTTTTGTGTAACACGTCTATGATATAATTTGGTTTTGTAACTACAAAAATATATAACTTGGTGGAGGCCATACTCTTATTGCTGCAATGTATTTTATTAGAAATTGTATTAGAGGAACAAGTTTTTAGTCATTGCTAGTCTTTAACTAGATTAAAAAAACTGTACAACATTTTTATGGTATCACTACTATTAAAAAAAGGCATTGACACTGACACTTCCCACGTATGTTTGACTTCTGCCTACGGCATTCTACGGAATTTCTGAAGGTAGTGTTCCAGCAGAATACCTCATAGTCAACTTTTGCACCTTGTTTCATTTTTCATTTAAAGCAAAGAACCTAACACTATAAAAATCTGTCTAAGGGAAAGAAAGAGAGATTTGATGATTTCTTTTCTTATACCATGGTGTTCATAGGGTATTTGCTTGCACTGTAGTTTCCTTTTACATTGTCAAAGATTAAATGATATTTAAATGTGCATCAGACACAGAGATCCTGATTCAATTTCAGACATAAACCTACATTTCATGGTATCTTTTTCTTTCTTAGAATAAGAGTAACATCACACCAAGACATCTTCTTTTTTGTGGGAGACTTGGAATCTCTGTCTCACAAAGGACATGGGATATGGAAATGCTGACTTCACATCATGGTTTTTCTTTGTCAAATGATAAAAATGCTGATGTTGGCATGACTCCTTCTGGGATCTTTGCAGGTTTGATTCTTGTACTTTTCGAAGTGGATATGCTGGAAAAGACCCTGTCTGTATCCATATTCCCAGCCAGGCAAAATGAATGCACTTCTCCTTAGAGGACTACCTCAGGTATTTTGAACATATTTGAAGTGTAGATTTTGCTTACTTTATGTAAAGTCTGAATTCAATGCGACTTTCATTGATAGTAGTCATCCCTTACTTCGACTGAAGTCCTCTTGGACATTGTGGTTTTTGCAATGGCTCTGTTTTTATGTAAAGGATACCATGAATCCTACAGTTTCTTTCAGTAAGGCGTCTACATGTAAATAGGACACTTTAAAGAAAAGTAAACTGTAGCTTTATGGTGCTTATTATCTGGGGAACTTCTCTATTTTTTATACTTTATTGGTGTTGTTGATATGAAAGAAAATAGTTTTTAATTTTTGCATATTTAAAAAAACAAACACAGGCCATGGGTGTGTTTATTGTAACTTCTTTTAAAAATTTCTTTCTTCTTCATATTTTTATCTTCAAGGCTACAAAATGTAATCATAACAAGTTTCTGGCACAATTTCATCATTGTGATAGAAAGCATATTTTCATACAAACAGCAGATCCCTAGGATACACTTTCTTTTTGGTGTTTCTAGCTAAGCTGACTTTTTTTTGTGGCTGGATGCAGCTTTCCAAAGCAAACAAATCATAAAAGTGGTAACTAGTACCTTGAGTTTCCTCTTTTGAATTCTGTCAATTGTGTGCTAAGTCCATGTCCCAGATGGCAAGAGAGAGACAGACAGACTCAGGGGCTTGCATTTTTTCATAACTGAAAAGAAATACTCTGTCTTGCTTTAAATTGTGGGGACGTGAAGGGCTACAAGGATTTATAACATGTCAGTATCTCTTTCAAGCACCCACTATAAGCTTTTAGTTCTGTTACTGTTTCCTAATCTACTCAGGTTAAAAGCTATTTTATACCTTTTGCTTTGGTGTATATCAGGGACACACTGGGTCATTTCTACTTACAAAGATAGGAGTCCTTTGGTAAATGCTCTAAGCTCAGAGTCAGTGGTTGTTTTCAATCTCTTCTATTCATTGGACACAAACTCCAAAACTTCTTCCTTTCTCAACTTAAATTCTCATCATGCTTTGGAAATGTGTCTCCTCTTTGCTGAACTATCACTTGACACAGAAGTGAATCTGCAGGTGAAAAATAAAATCATATTAACAAACAGAGAAACCTTATACAACTGCCTGAACAAAGGAAGGAGTGCGAGGAGGAGAAGGATGTTTAGAAATCTATCTGTACAAATATCATGACCAAATGTCATGGAAAGGCTGAGGATGTTGTCTACCTAGACTTCAGTAAACCATTTGACACCATCTTCCACAGCATTCTCCTGGAGGAACTGGAAGTTTATGGTATGGATGGATGTACTCTTCACCGGAAAAAACTGGCTGGATGGCAGGGCACAGAGAGTGGTAGTGAATGGAACTGCATCCCATTGGTGTCCAGTCACTATTGGTGCTCCCCAAGGCTCAATTTTGGGGCTGTACTGTTTAACATCTTTACCAATGCTTTGGATACGGGGATTGAGGGCATCCTCCGCAAGTTCACAAATGACACCAAGTGGGGCTGCTGGAGGGTGGGAAGGCTCTGCAGAGGGATCTGGACAGGATGGATCAATGGGCCAAGGTGAAATTGTGTGAAGTTCAACAAGGCCAAGTGCTGGTTTCTACACTTGAGTCACAACAGCCCCATGCAGTGCTACTGGCTGCGGGAACAGTGGCTGGAAAATTGTCCAAAGGAAAGGGACCTGGTGGTGCTGCTTGGCAATGGCCGAACATGAGCCAGTGTGTGCCCAGGTGGCCAAGAAGGCCAGTGGCATCCTGGCCTGTATCAGCAATAGTGGGGCCAGCAGGACTAGGAGAGGGATTGTCCCCCTGTACCTGACACAGGTAAGGCCACACCTCAAGTGCTGTGTCCAGTTTTGGGCACCTCATTTGAAAACAGATGTTGAGGTACTGGAGCATGGCAGCATGGAAGGGCAACAGAGCTAGTGAAGAGTCTAGAGCACAAATCCTATGAGTATTGAGCAGAAGGAGCTGGAGTTGTTTAGTCTGGAAAAAAAGAGGTTCAGGGGCCACCTTATCACTCTTTAAAATGGTGTGAAGCAGATTACAACCAGGTGGGAGTCTGTCTGCCAGTCTCTTCTGCCATGTCTCAAGTGAGAGGATGAGACGAGACAGAATTAAGCTGAGCCAGGGCATGTTCAGATTAGATATTAGAAAAATATTTTTCACTAAAAGAGTGGTTGGGTGTAGCAATGGGAAACAAAGCCGACAGACTCCCTTGTACGTCCAGAGAAGATCCGTTTATGGTCAGAAATTATCCCATTTTTATACCCTTGATTGCCACCGGACACAGCTGACACCAAACCGCAGCCCAACAGAACTGAACGGCAGGAGGGCACCCATTGGCTGGCACGGCTGCGGTGCTGCTGTCCGCGCGTCCTATCACCCAATCAGCTTCCCGCTCATGCCATGTCCAGGCGCTCCTCCAGCCAATCACAGGCTCACTGCCAGCTGTCACTCAGCCGACTCCCTCCCTCCTCACCCGCCCCGGCCTCTCACCCCTCACCGGCTGCCGGCCGTCCCGCCCACAGCTCGGCCCTTCCCACAGGGCCTTCCGGTGAGCGTAAGCCATAACAACTTTAACAAAGATAATCCCATGGCCTACAGTTAGACACTGGAGCACGTTGCCCAGAGAGGTGGTAGAGTCACTGTCTCTGGAACGTTCAAGAGGCCTCTGGACGTGGCACTTGGGTATATGGTTTAAGAGTGATTCTGGTGGTTCTAGGTTGAAATTGGAATAGATTATCTTGGTGATCTTTTCCAGCTTGATGGTTCTGTGATTCTGTTAAACCTGCCGAGACCATTCAGAGAAATAAAAAAGGCAGAAAGAGTTTTACAAGCAGTCTGGTAACCTGCTTGACAGATTATCTACTTTTATATGAGTAAAAAGTAAACTGGACGTGAAATGTAAAGACAGGACTTTGGAGACACAGTTCATGTCTTTAAATAATGGTGCAGTGAATTGCCAGGTTGCTCAGGACTGGCTCAAGTTTGAATATATTAAGTAATCAGTCACAAGGACCTGTGTGACTAATATTTTCTCCTATAAAATTTAGGAACACAAACCTGACTTGTAATGAAATGTGATGAAGTGGGACTTTCTTGGAACTTCATTTTGCCCCTGGATAGATCAGCAATAGACAGGAAATTGGGTGTTTCTGATTAAGGGGAAAACAAATTTGATGACCATAACCACAAAAATCCTTGTCATATCTATTCTTTGCTTATTAAAGGGACTTTAGACCAAAAAAAAAAGGTATTTTCTAATTGGTTTTCTAAATATTAACTTGCAGAACAGAGGTAGAGGAAACACTGACTAGAAAAGACCAGACCAAATGATTACCAAAAGTATCTTGGGGCCTTTGTCCATGACTATGACAGATTTCCTCAAATTTCTGCTGTTAAACCTAACAGACTAGTTTTCTTTGTTTGAATAAATTACCTCTAGAGCTGGCAAGTGTGTTTCTAATAATGTCCTTAAATTTAGTTTCTGCTAGATATGCAAATATACTCACACTTTCAAAGGAGTTGAAACTTATGTCTCAACATGGTGATTCTGACCTTCGATTTGTTAGCAAAATTAATAGTACACTATTAATTAAGCTTTTTGACTTTGAAACTTAGGAATCTAATGGGTATACTTCTTGCCTTTCAAAAGCAGCCTTTGTTTCTACTTCTGGAAACTGAGTTTGTTTCCAGGCAAGGACACCTTTTTCTAATACTTAAAAGACAAAATAAACTGTACTGAAGTTTTAGGGAAGAACTTTCATAAGGAAGGAAGGGAAATAGACTGTAAAAATTAGGTCATAGTAGTAGTGGGAGCTTCTGGTATATTGTAGTTACCAGAAAGGTTGTTGCACTTCATCTCACCTAAGCTGAGATGAATGGTACTTTTATAGTGTTTTAGGATTCCAAAAGTAAAAGTAATATATAATTACTTTTCATTCAGTTCAATCTTCAGAAAAATAAAGACCAGAGTAAATATCAGATAAGAATCTTCCCTCTCCCCAATTCCTCTGACTTTTATTAAAATAAATGTTAGTTTAATGAATTTATTTTGAGCATTACTCACTTCTATGTAAAGACACTCTTTCCAGCAGTTTTCAGTAGGTGTCCTGTCTGACATTTCTGTATAGTGTCTCCCAGGAATAATAAAATCTCTTCCATGCCTGTAGGCTCCATTATCTACCTTACTTTTCCCCTCACTTAGAATAACTACCTTGAGTGACTCACGAGGTCTTAACAACACTGAAAGTTAAGAGAGCCTGTATTAAAATGTAGTGACCCTCAACTTCTCTGCTTGGCCAAATGACAGGAATAATAGTCAGTTACATGGAAAGAATTATTACTGATTTTCATCTCCTGCTAGCTCAGATTTGATTTCAGAAAGGCTGAAAAATTAGGGCCAAACCCAAACCTTGGCTCATATCCTCTCCTGACATGATGCTTCGCTTCAGGATAAAGAGCAGTCCTGTTCAAATCAGAGCCAAATTCAGCTGGACTTTACAGCAAATCCTGAGCAGATTCCTAGGTCACTGGTAGGGAAAGACAGCTGACTGCTGGAGGACTGTACCAGAGCATGTTCTGGGTGGCAACACACCCACTGGCCAGGAGGCAAATATCACACTGACATGGTAGGTGTCTTCAGCAGACAGCAGCAGTGAGAGATAGCCATAGCTTACTGACGTGCAGTGCGCTGGCATGGATGCACCTTATTGATAACCGCTAACACAGATCCCTGCATCCCCAAGTTTGAGAATCTATTTTTGCCAGATTTCCTTGAAATAGGGGTGAGAATCAATATCCTGGTCTCCTTAACATGTCTCGTGCATCAGAGAGAACAGAAGTGTCAGATGGTGTCCTGGTTTCGGCTGGGATAAAGTTCATTTTATTCCTAGTACCTAATACCTTTCTTCCTACTTCCTTGTACCTGGTACAGTGCTGTGTTTTGAAATTAGTTGAGAATAATGTTGAAAACTCAGTGATGCTTTGGCCATTGCTAAGTAGTGCTTTACTCTAAGTCAAGGACTTTTCAGTTTCTCATGTTTTGCCAGTGAGCAGCTGCACAAGAAGCTGTGAGGGAGCATGGCCAGGACAGCTGACCTCAACTGAACAAAGGCATATTCCAGATCAAAAATCACCATGCTCTGTATATAAATTGGGAAAGCTGTTTGGCAGGGGCCAATTGCTGCTCAGGACTGGTTGAGTCAGTGGGTGGTGAGCAGCTGTATGGACCATCACCTCTCTCTCTCTCTCTCCCCCCCATTATTAAAATATTTTGGAATTTTTTAATTATTAAACTCATCTTACTTCAACACAAATGTTGCTTAGTTGCCAGCTGGGGTTAAACAACAACAGGTGGATGCAGATACAGTGAAGTTATCTCTGCCAACAGATTAATAATTTCCCTGATGACATTAAAAAAACTCAATCCAATATGCATATATTGTATTGTTTTTAGTTTGTAATTAAAACAATGTCATTTTGATTGCCACTTTTCTCTGAGATAAGCATTTTATTCCAATTCATTGCCGGTTCAACACTGTGGAGACTCCTTAAATTAGAAGCACTGGCTTTGTTTTTGGTGCAAATTAACTGCATTCTGAAATACCTTGATATTGTGGAAATTAGGTTTCTGAGACCAGAAAAGAAGAGTGTATGAGAAGGAGATTTTTCTCAGGCAGATCATTAGTATAGAGTTGTTCTGCAAGATACAATATATGGTAATAACCAGTCTCCAGTGCTTTACCTTATTTAAATTGGTCACCTACTAAAGGGCCTGGGCTGGATTTGTGGAGCATATTAGGTGAATAACACAGTATTGCTTTATGGCAAATGCATTTTTTAGCTGCTATAGGGTATATTACATATAATTCTTTGGTGCTGACTTATGGGCTTGACAACACACATCAGGCTGTTTAAATCATTAGAGTGTTATTTTTCTTCCCCAGAGGAATCATAATGGGAAGCCCTGCTAACCTGTCAGCTCTACTTTGCCCTCCTTTCCCCCTTTGTTGTATGAAACCTTAAATATGTAGGTGGGATTCCTGGAGCTTGGCTGGTTTCAGAGCAGCCTGGGGACTGATTTGGTTGAGCTGCCCAAAGCCCATAAATTCTGGACAATTGGGATGGAAACAGGAGGCTGCGTTCAAGGGTAGAAAGCTGGGTGAAATAGTCTGATGATTTGCGTTTCCAAGGCTTTCAGGTGGAATGTTTTCCCCCTCGGTCATAAAAAGTAAGGGGAGGTGTGATGTCTCAATCTTATATCTGTTAAAAAAAAAAAAGGGAGAAAAGAGTAACTCCAGTTTGGAAGGAGAATTTAGACTGAATTGTATATTGTTGCAGTGGAGGCTGAGTTATGGGATCCTGCCAGGGGAGGGGGGAAATTTTTTACATCACCATAATGCTATTCATAACTGTAAGGATAAGACTTATCCTTATGTTAAGACTGGGAAGGCTGAAGAAAACTGTGGAGAGTATTGGCGTCAGAAGGCAATGAGATAAAACGGGAAAATCCAGAATCATATAAAATGAAGTAAGATTCAGGGCTTTCCTGGAAAACAGAAACACCACTAGACATACACATTCAGAAGTATTGGAGCAAGAAACCCTTGAGACTATAAATATGTTTCAAAATCTGCCAACCTGTTACTTGTATTATGAAAACAGCTTAAAAATACTGGATATTGCTGTTTATATAAATTATGAGTTTGAGTGTGTTGTCAAATTTAATCTGAGGAGATGACACTGGACACTTTTATTTTATCTGCATTTTCAGTCTATTATTCATATTGAAACATAAAACAACTTCAATCAAAGGGTCAAGAGATGTACAAGGCACAGAAAAGAAAACTGTTCTCCAGTGACATCTCTTTAATCTCATTCACTGCACACTATTTTTCACTTTGTCTGGAATAGGTTAAAATAGAATAAAAAACTCTAAACCCTTTAAAAAAAATAATTTTTTTTAAAGTTTGTCTTCTTCCTCAGGGTTTAAAGTAGAGAGTTATGATTTCTTTCTTGCTGTTGTTAAAACAAATAACATGGAAGATGGATATTTTCTGCTTGTTTCTTTGATTTTCCTTGAGGCTACTGAGAATAGTATTCTAAATGCTTTCTAAATTGCTTTTCCCTTTTGTGTTTTCTTTTTACTTTTTCCCTTGCTTTTTTTATGTGTACTGCACTGTAACTTTTGCTAAATATTACTAGATTCCAAAAGATTCCTGAGAGACAGAATTAAATGTAATTTTTTTTCCAAGTTCTTCTAAGGAGAAGCAAAGTAATAAAATTCAGTGACTCCAGATGTCTGTCATTTTTGAGATGTAAGAAGTCCTCATTTCCTCATGCAACAGACTTGGACTAGCATTCTGCAAAGGGCGACGTCCTGTTCGGAGAGACTTTCTTCTATTGTTTGAAAGGCCTGATTTGACTGATGAATGAAACTGTGAACTGCTTTTTTTGTCTAGGCTTACACATCTGATGGGTAGCCCTGTCATCTTTAAATGCTAAAGATAAAAGACATGTTGAACTTCTCTCAACACTGTGAGAAGTGTCAAATTTGAGTTTCACAAACACGATTCATAACTTTATGTTTCTGAAGAGTCATGAAATTTTGTGACTTTATGTGGATGATTTTAAAGTACGTTACCAAGTACATTATTAAATGAATTTAAAATTAGCTTAGATCTCAGGGAAAGTTAAATAAACTTTTTTGCAATGCTACTTGAGGACTTTAAATGTAATTCTGATTTCAAATGAGCTAAATAGATGTTTTCAAAATTCCCTGTCTTTCCTGAGCATGGAAGCCTTTAAAATATTTAGTAAACAATGCAATTTTCAAACCCCTTGAAATTAGCCCAAGAACTGCTGTTAAAGACTATTCCATTACATAATTTTATTTTTTTCTTATTTAATCAACAATATATACACAACTGAGATTACTTATCCCATGATTTCCCTCAGTTTTTTTGTTCAGACACTGATTCTTACTGTCTACTTTCATACATGCAAATCCATACTCAGATGAAATCTGACAAAACGGGTTTAAATGAAATCACTCCCTTGCATATTTATTTCTATCAATATTAAAGCTAGATATTTTCAGGTTCTGAAACATAGAATTTCCCATTTCTTACCTAGCATGTCCAAGTTATAATTTGTGCATATTTCTGCAATTCTGGGAACCAGACAGAATTTGAAATATACTGTACATTTTTCTGCCAAATTTTGCTGACTCTGGAGCTTTGTATGAACTTGGGATAAAAAATCATATTTAGGGATTTAATCAAGCTAAGCCCTATATTGCAGCTTTTTGATAAATACTTCATAGTTTTTAGTTATTCTGCTGTAGAGTAAGAAAAATTACTTCTTACAAGTAAGATGCAAACAGGTTACTGCTGAAGTCTCTGTGACAATGTATGCTGGTCAGTATATTGTACTGTAGTATCACAAAAGTTTCCAGGGTGTTTTACTTAGCTTTTGCTATCAAAGGTGTTCACTGAAATCAATACTTCCAGATCCATTTGTGTAGGCAGGTGAATTGTGCTAATTAATGACACATTTTTTGTAGTGATTTTTTTATAACTACATAGATGGAGAGTCTCAGTAATGAAAGAAGCGAGTAATGCATGGGAAAACAGAGAAAGTTATGTTTGCCGTCATCACAGACCTCGAAGGATGACCTTTGTGGGGTTCCCACAAGTAACCAAGTGTAACCCCCTTCTAAGGGATTGGCTACTGATGCTCAAGACCAGGTTTGCCATCACGTGACTTTGGATCTGACCACAAGAAAACCTCAGAGGTAGTGAAAAGGAGTGAGGGCAGAAGGATGGTTTACATCCTTGATTCTTTCCTGAGCTACATTGCAGCTCTGCCTGTGCTGATGCCTGTGCCTTTAATCTCTCTGGCCTGACACATCCATGCTTCCTGGACCGACCCCTGACTTCACCTGGGACCTCCATCATTGCTTTGGACCTATCTGTCTGTCTAGGCTATGGCCAGCTCTGGTCATCATCACCAGATCTACTCTACTCGCCTCATCTTAAAAGCTATCAGGTCTTCCTATAGTAATTTTATAATTATTAGAGAAATTTTATAATTATTATGCATTCTGAGGGTGTGTCAGGACTCTGGCTTGGATCTGGATTTATGTGAATATGGTAGCACACAGATGATATTAGAGTTTTGGAATAAGGTAATGAAACTGGCCTTTGGTCTTCTTCAGGTTATTATACCCAAACCAGAGTCCATATTGCCTACATTCTCCACTGATTTGTTACATTAAATTTTGCCATCCTAGGTTGCTCAGAGGTGAAGTACTTTAAGTATTATTCTTGATAGTAGAGCAAGAACATGTTCTGTCGGTCTGCGACGGCTGTAGCCTGGTACCTCCAAAAACCCTTCCTAGGAGGGCCTCACACACAATTGCCATGTAAAATTGCAGGCAGGTTGACTTAATTATCCACCAATTTGTTGCATGTAAATTGCAAAGTTGAGACAAGCCCTAGCCCTGAGGCCTTGTATAACCCTTACAGAGCCTGTGGCCAGTTCTCAGCAATGACAATAATGTATTTACTGGGTTACAGGACTGTATAGCCTTAAATCTAAGCAAAAAATTTGCATTAAAATCCAAGTATCTAAGGAAAACAGATGTATCTACAGGGAAGACTCTTTTATTCAGATTTACTCATCTCATGCTTTGCTTCTCAAGATGAAATGTGCTGTTAGTACTAGACAGCTAGATAATTTCTTTCTGACCACTTAGATTCTTCTAGAAGGTTGTGGAGATCCAGGCTATTTGCTACCCACCTGTGCAAGGTTGAGGGAAGATGGAAAAACTATTTATGTACTGGTTTTTCAGATCAGCTGTTTCCTCTGTCAACCAGCCTGAATGATGCTGATTGTCTCCATGAGAAGGTAGGACTCCAGTGCCTGAGAAGGAGCCATGGCAAAGGCAGCTTTTCCTTCCATTTTCTTCAGAGGAGGAGATAGCGATAGGATGTGATAAATGTTTATGCTATATGAAAGACAGAAAAGAGAGCCTTTTGTTTATCCACTTCTGACTGTCATTTTTGTATTCTACTTGGTTTCCCTTTTCAGAGCACAACTGGGCTTGAGCTAGAAACGAGGAGAAAAGGAAAGAAAATTCCTCTTGCAGGATGAATCCTTGCAAGATGGTCCTTTTCACTATTACACTTCCTTTCTGTGAAATACCACTTGATTTTGTTTTGAAAAATGAATGTTAAAGGCCAGAAGCTCAATTCATAAATCTCATAAACATTTCAGCAAATGCATCCAAGTTGGCAATACTGGAATATTTCTGAGACATTTTATAAGTCAAAAGACAAAAAAAAAGTAAACTATCAACAAAACCTCCCAGTGCTCTGATATTTTTACTGTCTACACTTGCCAATAACCTCTGTCTTTTCTTCTGTTCCATTTCAGTCCAAACTCACAAGAAAACAAGCTGTGATCATTGCTTGGATTATGGGGCTGTAGAGATAGGAATATTCCTAAAATTCACAGTCTATCAGTGGGCAGTTCTGAAGCTGTTGCATCATTAGAACTCCCCATATGTTGATATGTCTGGAATTTGGACCATTAATCTTTGGAATTGCTGATAACATTTCACCTTGGAACTATTCTAACATGTATGCCTTTTGCAATAAAACAACCCTTTGAATTAGCTTCTTGAATTGTACTGTCACCTTTCCAGAGTAAGCAGTCAATTTCTCTAGCAATTGTACCCTCAAGGTCATAAAACCAGAGAAGAGGTGCTGTTGTTTCAGCTAACACATAGTAATACACAACTGCAATAACTTAGTTTCCCTTCTGACTATGCCAGTGTTGATCAATTGTGGTGGAATAACCCTTTGTAACACCAGAATCCTCATAAATGGTAATCAGATGTTTAAAGAGACTGAGTGAAAAAATGTATCATGGAAGAGGGAAGAATGAGGAAAGGGAAGAAGTCTAGCAGCTGTGATTGAAGTATAATCTTGACTTCTTGCAGGCAAGATATGTACCACATTCAGCTGTTTAAGCCTGTCTGGCAGAATTGATGGTGGAACTGTCGCAGGAGCTGCAGAGTGGTGAGGTGCTACATGGAAATCCTGGCATCAGCGGTAAAAACTTCATGCTCTTACTGTTTCAGGGATCTCACAGATGAAAGCTAAGAGTAAATTAAGCTCAAGATGTGAAAACCTAATTCATGATGTTTCCATGTGAAGCAGTGATTTTTTCTTTAAAAGCCCTGTTGAATGTGGTACAGTTACTCAGTTTTGCAGATGATTGTTTTAGTAGAGCTAATGTGCAAGAGAGGGGATGGGAATGATCTTCTTTGTTAGCCAAAGAAGATCAGTCAGGGGTGTAAGGAATATATAAACTAAAGCAGAATGAAAGAAGAAAAAGGAAGAGTATAGAAGAGAGAGAAATTAATAAGAAATTATATTTTTATTTTTACTGGCTGCTATTTTGTATCCTTCCTTTGTTAACTTTTTAAAATTTTCTTAGGTCTTCTCTCTCTGTTCCTGTGGCTTTCTATTTTTCATTTTATGTTCATAGAATGGACATTGGGTAGAATAATTGAAGCAAAGTAAATGAAAAGCAAATGTCACTTCTCCGGGAACTATTAAAGACTTCCTTTTGACTCCAAGTTAATTCCTCATTTTGTTCACTAAATGTGGACAGAAGAGAAATAATCTTGAGGTAAATGAAACACTTCAAGAAGCAAATATATAAGAACCATTGAAAATTTCAAAATACACATTGCTTTGTTTGCAGTGTGTAGTGCTGAACCAAAGCTCTTCAAATTAATATCCTTCATAGCAAACAAAGCAGAATCCGAGCTTAGTGACATCTGAAAAATTGTCCATCACTCTGTCCTGTCAGAAATAGTTTCTGGAGATATCAAGCTGGGAAACACAGAGAGAAGTAGAAGGAATGATTACACCAAAACTATTCCCCACTGAATGCTATCTCTTTCTTCCTTTTCCCCTTTCTCCTTCATTAATTTCTTCTCAGTGAAACAGCTGTTGATGTTACCCATATCAGAAAAAAATAAAATTAAATTCTTTATTTAAATCATAGTTCTAGTTTGTAGCAGAATTTCAGCTGTTAGGTTTTCAGGTGAAGTGAGAATAAAACAATATTTGGTCTTGTTCCGGTTTGAGACAAATTAGGAGGAATGTCCAAATTTGAATGCCCTCTGACAGAAGGCAGGTTACAACCACCCCTTCCCCACCAGGCTTGGAAAAAAAAAAAAATTCCTCAGAGGAAAGTGAAAGGGAAAAAACCTATCTATTTAACAAACACACGGGAAAAGAATAATAATGCTAAATAATAAAATCTCTTGCTGTGGAGAGAAACCTGGGAAGATTTTAGAGTCCTTTCTGTGGTCTCTATCTCTCCCTCCTCTTTGGAGCTGGAGTTCAGCATGGGGGGCCCCCCACCTCCAGGCCAGTGCAAGGTCTCCCGGTGTGTTCTGGTGTAGTTGAACAGTCCAGAAGAGAAGAAGAAGAGACTGAAGTCCCAGGAAAACAAAGGCGTTTATCTCTCCGTCACTCTCTTCCGAGAAAAGGAGCCAAGAGCCAGGAAAAGCAGGAAGGTGCTTGCCTCCTCTCTTGCTGCTGCAGAAGCATGCAGAGTAGAGTGACCTTGGAGCACAAACTGCTTTGACAAGTTCATCTGGCTTTTTTTCTTTCTCTTGCACCCAGTTTTAAAGACACAGAAAGGCACAGGACTCATGTCTGGGCATAGAGCTGCGATAGGGGATATACATCATAAAGTCACCCCAAGACAGGTCTCTTTGCAATTAGATGCAAAGTCTCCCTGTGGAAGCCTGTGATTTCTAAAAGTGCTTAGACCTAAAACACACTGGGTCAAATTCAATATGTATTAGATTTAACACACATGAAGCCTGACATCCCAAAACCAAGCAGAGGAAAATATATTCAGGTCTGTCGTGTGCTGAAACCTCAGTTACCAGGGTTAAATGTGTTGGCCGGTTGGCCAGTGGTATAAGAGACAGAGACCGCTCTTGGTAAGAGAGTCTCTGGTGCCAAAGACGTAGCAGTCATAGTGAGGGAAAGAAGCCTCTCCCAGGATGCCTGTTCGGTTATGGTAATGTACCCCAGTTCTGATTCCCTGGCGTTAGGTTAGTGTTCTGGTTAGGTTTAGTTTTTGGGTACAGAACAGATTCTTCGAGCATCAGTCCATCATATCAGCATTCATATATAGCTGTTCCTCTTAAACCACTGGGACCTGATCTGTTTTGGGGATCTTTCTGCAAAAGCCATTGACAGTTTTTTGGGTTGGAGATAGATCTTTCGATACAACAGCATTCATATTCCCCATCTCCCTGGAGAGGCTTGGCAGCAGTTTGTGGGACTTTAGCTGTGCCTTCTCAGCAAAAGATGAGATATACTTTCTAGAGGCTGCTCACATTGTTCAGGTAGCTACTTCTGCAGAAAAAGCAGTAGAGTGAATGGCAGCTTTCTGATCACCTTGTCTTATGCATGGATTTCAAATTACATTTTATAACTTTAAGAATAACATCTGAGTATTCCAAAAGTGGTATGCAAAATGTACAGAAGTATGTAAAGATACTGAACTTGTCATGAGATTTTGCTGAAAATAGACTTTGCAATATAACAGATGTCCTGTACATGTTTTTTCAGCTAAAAAGGGAAGATGCTGGCTATGCTAGTGGCTTTGCTTAGTGGGATGTGCTAGGAAATCCATGATTTCCATCTACCATTTGCATAGAGAAGTGGAAAGTTTTAAGTAAGACAAATAAATGAAACCATTTAATTCCATTCTTCATACCACTTTAAAGAACAGTAGCTTCAAATGATGGGTTCATAAAAAAACATTGGCTCTCTCTCATGCAGTTCAAACATATCATTACTATGGAGTTATAAATCTGCAGACAGGGGAGGTTCCTTTTATGAAGTAGTCATTCAGCTGAAATGCTTATGAACAGATCAATACATTTATTATGAATAATCTCTTTTAGATCAAATGTGACTTAGCAGTTTTGACAGAAATGGAGCCAAGTGGTGCTTTATAGATTTGAACAATCTTGTAGCTGGTTCAATGAGGTGAGGTCTGTAATTGACCTGTTGAGTAGTGAGAGGAATAACAGAAAGAAATAACAAAGAAAGGAATGATATAGTGTAGGCTGGACTTTTAGCTGATTTTTATATTGGATGTATTTCTAGTATAAAAACATACAATGGTAGCTTTTCTTATAAAAAAGCTACAATGAAGTTACAATAAACTCCTTTTCATCCATTTTTGTGCAAAACCTATTGTATACTAGTGGTTTGATTTGTTCCATCTTTGTCCTTGGAAATGCATGTTGCTTCCCAAATGTCTTAAAGGTGACTGAAGAAACTGAGTACAGTTTCTGAAAAAGATAGGAATTCTGTACCTCATCTGGCACAGCGTTGAGCACCTGCATCCCTCACTGAAGTCAGAAGGAGCCAAAGATGCAAACATTTTATGGCAATAATGACTTATGCACCACTGTCAGAGAGATGCTTGAATGTAGAGAGCTTGAATGTTCTACTATTATTATTTCAAGTTTCTTTGTTTAATAGGAGCTGCTGTCTTAACTGAGGTCCTCTCCATCACCACACTGTGTGGAGGCAGTATTAACTATTCAAGACAGAAATTCAAAAGAACAAGATTTTCGATGACGAAATGAACTAGATAGAACAAGATACAAGGAGAAGAAGCATGCAACTTAGGTGTTTTGGCAAAGAGGAGAGAGAGAAACAGTATCTAAAACCCCCACATCATAATAGTCAATAAAATAGATCTCTTGTTTTGCCTGTTCTGGTTTGAAACCATGTTTTTCCCTATCTGCTGCTATTTTCTACAGCTTTCATTGATAAATCACCAAAGTTTCACAAATTTTTATGAAAGTCTCTCGACTTTTTCTAGTGGCACTTTTTTTAGAGCTTCACAAGTAATTAAACAGTGTTTAGGCCACAAGGAGTGAATCTATACCTCAGAGTTTTGAACAGAGGATGCTGGAATCTGAGACTCAAATCCTTCTTGCAATAATCCTGAAATTATTTCTGCAGGTTGGGACAGTTCTAGTAAAGAAAACCACCTGAGAACAGTGTCCCAGGGTGACTGTATGATATGGGATTCCCTATCACCTGCTCTGTGCCCAGACATGAATCCTGTACCTTTCTGTATCTTTAAGGAAGAGTGGGGAGAGCTGGTGGAATTCCTTCGGTGCTGTGTTCAAAACAGAGATAAGCTCGCTGGCTTCTCTTGCCCGGCTGCTCCGCTTCTGCAGCAGGGAAGAGAGTTACATTCCTTTTGCTTTTTAGCTAGTTTCTTGTTCGTTAGCTGAAGTATGGAGCCCTGGGACTTTGGTTTCTTCTTCTCCTGGAACTGCTCAGAACACCAGAACATCCGAACTTCACGGGGAGACCTTTCCACCAAGGCGCAGAGGGGCCCACGCCAAACCCCAGCTCCATGGAGGAGAAAGCCACACCCGCAAAGGACTCTGAAATCTACCCCGGTTCTCTCCATAGCGAGAGGTTTCATTATTTAGCATTATTCATTTTTTTTTCAGTGCCTGCGTGCGCTTTACTTGTTAAATAAATAGCTTTTTTTTCACTTTCCTCTGAGGAAAATTCTTTCTGAACCTGGTGGGGGAGGGGTGGCTGTAACCTGCCTTCTATCAGAGTATGTTCATTTCAGGCGTTCCTCCGAATTTGTCTCAAACCAGGACAAACAGCCAACAATATGAGCTGAAGAAGACCTGCATTTAGGTATCACCTCCAAGTCAGGGATATTTGCGGCCATCAGTCTGCGGTCAGCAGCCAGCAGTCAGCAGATATTTCCATATAAATATCTTGCATTTCACTTGGATGGATTAACTAGAGTATTCTTGAAGGCATATACCTATCTCTGCTGATTTGGAAAAGGATTCACCATTTCTTTCAATAGTTGCTGCCTGTATCATTTGGGTGTGTTTTTTCCAAAAGTCTGTCCCATTGATGCCTTGAATCTCCATAGTAACAGACACTGTGCATGCCAGGAATGATCCTATGTCACATCCTTGGTGAGTGAAACATCCTGTCAGCTCTTGGATCTGCTGTTATTAGCAGATATCTTTTGTGGTTCTGGTAGCAGACCTACAGGAGCAAACCCTGTCATATAAGCAGTGGGAATTACTGCACCCAATCCTCCTGTTCACAGAATTGAGGTTGCAATGAAGCTGCAGGTGAATTATGGACCTTCGTAGTTTCCAACATAAATGATGGGGAAAATGCATCCGCTGAAAATGTGATGGGTCTCATATGAAATGTGTAACATTTTTGAGGAAGTATAACTTTATTTAATATGGAAAATCTGAACAAAAAAAGTAGGACTGTGGGAAGGTGATTGAGAGTAAGATTAGAAAACCTGGAAGTTATATTCACATTCCAACAGAGGTTATAGAAGCCTGGAAATTATAGGGTTAAATGCAGTTGCTACTTCCAGGTTGGAATGCAACTGGCATGCAGGAAACCTATTCCATGATAATTCACCACACACAGAGCCTGCAGCCTTAAGCACACACTAAGAAGGATGAAATGGAGGTGGAGCAAAGTGGAAACACCTTGGCCAGGCTCTGTTGAAATCGTTGCAGGGGTGGGAACCCGATGGTGCCATGTAGCCAATAAACTGCACAGTAGCTGTCACCCAAGGGAGAGAGGAGAAGATGTCTTGCTGCTGAACCAGCAGCTGGGGTGAAATCACTCTCCTTGGATGAACTTGGTGTATTATAATCTAATTACAATACTAACATACACCTCCATGCCAAAATTACCCACCTTCGAGGTATGACCTCTTCTCACTGGGCAGGCACCCCATATTTATTGACTATATCTTTCAGAGCAAAGCGAGAGAATTTTATACCAATCAGCAATAAAAGTATGTGTGACCAGAGTCACTCAAGCTCCTCCTAAATGTAAAGACATAGTATAAAAATGAGTTAGGGAAGACTCCCTTGTAACTTCGGGAATCGGTTGATTGGTTGAAATTGTCGTCTTCTCCATAGGGAGACCTATTAGGTAAGAACCATATTCTGTAAGTGCTAAATGATTATCTTGAACTAGATTTCATTGATGATTAGAGTTTGTCTGCATGTTGCTTTAAATTTAATGCAGTGTGTCACTATTACTGTCAATCTTCAAAACTTAACCTGTCACAATTTGCAGTGTTTATTAATAAAGTGTGTTGTTATGTAAACTGTTTAGTGCGAGTCCTTCAAGGGCACCAGCTGTTGCTGGCAGTGGAGAACATCCCTGACTAAGAGTGGGGAGATGCAGGAGGGGGTCTCTCTTTCTAAACTGCAATAAAGGTTTCACTCTGATACGCTGTTGGTGCGTGCCCCTGAACAAGTCAAACTGCTCTTGGGTACAGCAGGCTGCTCCCTGGGGTGCCTACAGTGGGGCACTGACAGACTGGTTGGGTGCAAGGTTTTCAGCCTTCCTGGGGCATTGACCAAAGTGTTTGAGGAAACCTTCCTTTCATGTGAAAAGGACACATAATCTTGCAAATCCTACCCTTGCAAGTCCTACCAACCATCCTCCAATGTGAGGAAGGATTTGGAGTCATGTGAAGCAATGGGAGTCTTACTGTCCTGCAGACACCAGAGGCTAAACCAAACACTGAGCTGTAGGTAATGATTCATTTCTAAATTCCTGTCTTCAAAAGAGCTCTGCCTAAATGAAGGCTCAGCGAAAACTGAGGAAAAAGGTCAGAGCTTGGCTAGTGGTGATGTTTATTCATCATTTATTCCAGTATTCTTTATGCTCTTATTTCCGATGGTTGATGCCTGTTTGTAGATAATTGTACATCAAAAGTGTCCTTCTAGGCTGCAGGCTTTATTGCCAAGCCTTGAAGCTATGTAAAGACATAGAAGCAATTTATTTATATAAAACCAAAGTAAAAGTCAGTGGTTCACTGCGTTTATAATGAGTTATCAATATAGCTTGTGTTCTGCTGTGCTGTGAGAAAAAATTTAATTCTGACCAAATGTTATATAATAGAGAAAGGTATGATTATTTAGGCTTGAATTCTATTGATTTTGGGTGGGTGTTTTGTGATACAAATTTCTTTTAGACTGTACTAATGAAGGCTACTAAAGAAGGGATATGATCCCTTATGATCCACATGGAACAGAATATTCTCTGAGTTCTTATCGTGAATATAGAGTTTCACTTGAATTTTTTTGTTTTGGAATTGGTAAAAAATATTTTCCATGAAAATTTTGTAAATGGCACCCTTCAGTTAAATAGGGTTAGAGATCTGTGCTATGGCATTTACTGAATGTTGTGAATGACATGAATATGATACTGCTATAGAAACAAAAAACCCTCTTGCCAAAATTGCTAAGCACCTAAAATTTCAGTGTAAGAAATATATTTCTCTTCCTTTCTGCACAGTAATAATCTCTTTGTCACTGATCATTATTTGATTGGCAATGTAATACAAATGTTGTTTGCCACATAACAGAAAAAACCTTTTATCAGAAAATCAGCCCTAATGCTGCAAGATGATTTACAAACTTAAAGACAGACCGTTAAACCTCTCTGGCTCCCCTACCAGAGTCAGAGAAAAGGAAAAATTATGCAAGGACAAAAGTAACGGAGTTATTTTGTAATTTTGGACTTAAATTTGTACTTAAATTTCCATGGTGGCTTTAATTGCATGAACAGATACAATACACATGCCAAAAAATCTAAAGTAGCTGTTCATTTTCTTCTCAGGAGTTTCAACTCAGGTCGTTTTTTAATTTTTATTTAATGGACAGATCCAGATGGAATTTTGCTGGAGTAATGCTTCAACATTCCCATTGCAGACATACCATTTCAGTTTTCTGTGGTATCTTTCAGAGGAAAAATAGGAGGAAATGGTAGTTATAATAAAAATTACTAATTTTATAATAAAATCTTGAAATACAGGAAAAGATTGTATTTTGCTACACAGTTTATGTATATGTACAAGCATACTTATAATTAAAAAAATTAATTTTGCTCTTTAAGTGAGTCATAGGAGCAGCATGGTTTTTTAGGTCAAATACTATATTGCTGTCTAACTGCTTAAAATTTCCATTAAAGGGACAAGAAGGCGTGCAAAATTCAAGATAAGGGAGTCTAAGCATTCTCCTATATCTATTTAAATATACAGATAGTTTTAAAATAAATAATTAAATTTTAATGGCTAAAAATATACTCGCTGTTTTGTATACTGTTTAAATGAGTGAAGATAAGAATAATATTTTCTTGTTTATAAGTATGCATGTAGTGCTTTATAGCTATGAATAAGGACTGAATTTTGAATTGTTCCACATAAGACATAAAAGCGAAAGAAACGGGAAAGTGAAAGAAAAATCCTTGCTCTTTCTCAACAAACATTGCCCTTATCTGTGATCCAGTCATACGGAATAAGGAACATTTGCTATCTTTTTGTGCCTTGCATAACAGATATTAGGGACTGTGGAAACTGCTTCTGTACAGCTGATCCAGTGTCCAGATGAACTGAGCTAGCACATTAGAAAAGTAATTTACCAATGGTGTTGCAACTGTGTTTAGTATACTTTAGTAGAAATTAGCTGATATAAAAAGGGACTACCTTTCTTTCAATGAAAGTCCTTGGTTCTTTCTTATGATTTCTTATGTCCTTCTGAGGAAAAGAACTGTTTGCATTAATGACCACTTATTTTCTGAGGCTGTTTTATAAGGTTGTCAGCCTAAGGTAGGAAACTGTGAATTATCATTATCAAAGGGAACTCAGAAATAAAAAAAATAACATGTTTAAAAACAATTAACACAATTACAAACCAGCACAGAAAATCTGTTAGTTTTAAGATTCATAGGGCAGGAGACCTCTTCTAACACAAAAGTTGTTGGCATCAAATGTTAATGTTGTTGCCTTCAAAATGCATATGACCGATAATGTAAAATTTGTCTCAGATCATTGCTGTGTATCCAGCAATACACAGAGATTGTATATTGTGTCCCATAAAACATTCACTCATGATTACTCCCTTTCTTTCAATGCATTTTTCTTTTTGCTAACCCAAAAAGTAGAGTCTTCAAAAGATAGCCTTCTCGATCTGGAGAAACAAAATAAATACCACTTGACCCTTTCCCTATGGCCCTAGATGAACCAAAAGTAGGAAACCTATGTGACTCAGAAACTTTGAACAGGCTGAAATTCTACCTGCTCCACAGAAAAGGAATTTATCTCTTGAAATGTGTCACAGTGCAACTTCAAGTGACAGGAGCAAATATGATTGTCTCTTATAAACTAGTGACTGCCTTATTAACTCTGGGTTTAAAAGTGCACATGCACAGGGAAGCTCATTACTACCAAGAGAGGTATGGAGCAAGCAAAGGAAGCATTATTATCCCAGGGGTCACAGAATAGCAGCAAATAGGATTATTGCTCAAAGCAGAGTGAACAGGAGGCTAGATAAATGCAATTTCAATAAGAATTGATTTGTGTAGAATTGATTTAATGACATTTAAAAGGGCATCCTCTGTGTTAGTCTCTGTGGCTATCCTGTGTTCTTACTATGATGTCAGTCTTTTGTTTCCTTCCCTGAGTACAATGTGTTAAGGCATCCGGGGACACTGGGACCCTGTGAGAACCATAGCCAAGTCCTCCCTCTCTGGGTACTTCAGAGTCTGCTGTGATTGCTCTCAAACTTTCTCTGCATCCCTGCACCCCTACTGTTAGGGACAGAAGATGTATCCTTGCTTGGGAGCTGGCAACCCATGGCCCTGATACTGACACCTGTGACTCTAAATACCCCCTGAATTCTAAGAACCCCTTGATTCTAAATTTTGGATTGTATGGGTTAACTTCTCAGAAGGAAATACTAAACACAAAGCATATGCTGGTGATTCCAGTTATGCTTTATTAGTATAATACATAGCAAAACACATCCAGATACTATCTAGCAAAATAGGCAAAATACACTTATTTTTCTCACTGCAATGCAGTTCAATTAATGCCCTTTGAATTCAGAGAGTCTTTCAGTTCATGTCTTGATCCTGCATGCTGTGGAGTCCTGTTTCCGTGTTTGCCCTCAGTGTTCACCATTACAGGGTGGCTAATTCTCTTGGCTGACCCTGCTCCCTTGGGGAGCAAGCTGTTTGTGGTCTGCCTCTATGGGTCTAGGACTCTGATTAATTTATTCATCAAAGATAGAAGTACTATGTTCTGTATCTACAGTTATGTGTTTTCCACTGCATATTCCTTATTCTTTAAAGGAATCATGGTCCAAGGTGTTTTTGTCAAATAAGTTGCTATCAAAATACCTTTTTGCTGGCATGGAAAGAGTGTGATGTTTTATTTCAGCATATGCTGTAAATGGAACCTCCATCTTGGCTAAAATCTGACTTGTACTGTGTGTTTGACCACGAAAGTATGATTGGCAGCCTGGAAAATGTAACAGTGCTCTGCAGGTAAGTAACACAATTTCCTTAAAGATAATTTTTAACAAGATTGCTAGTAGACTATGTTATATATGCTACTGAAATATCTGATTTCCTTCAGAATGTGGGCATGGTCTGAAAAACCTGTACATGAAAGAAGAGATATTTCATCTTATTTCTTTCTCTGGACTGGGCCCACAGAATGAGCAATCTTGGAAGTGCTCCATGATTAACTAGGCTATGTCCTGAAGTTAATGTATTTTATGAGCATGACAATTTCATACTTATTTGAGTACATTCAATGAGCAAGTTAATTCTTAACTCATTTGTCTTCTATCTAATTTCTGGCAGTCACTTGAGCAAGCTACTTTAGTGGATTTAATACCTTTGTAAAATGGATCAATCATAGATTGGGCATAAAGATTTGAATGCATTTATAATGACATGGCCATTAAAGATGGTCTACTACTAATTCTGTGGTACTGCCTGCTAAATCTATAGAGCTTGCTAATTTTTGACAAGTTACTTCATGTTTTGATGGGTTTGTGTTTGGTGATGATTGATCCCATAGCAAAAGAGTAGTCTCAGCTTTTGACAGTTATTGAAGAACATATGGAAAATAAAATGTGTTAATTCAGTAAAATTCTCACATCCTAAAACATACTCTATTTCACCCATAAGAAAAGGTATTAAACTTATACTATAGCCAGAGGAAGAGGATTTGCAGCACCTTCACTTTTATTTTGGACTAGTATTAGTAGTCCCAGTTTTGTCTGGCAACAATGTACATTTTGTTTCTAGTAGCTGGTACAATGTTTTGTTGTCTGGATTTAGTGTGAGAGTAGTGTTGATAACACAGTGCTTTAGTAGTGGCTAAGCTGTGCTTACTCCAAGTCAAGGACTTTTCAGTGTCTCATGCACTGCTAGTAAGGGGTTGCATAAAAAGCTCTTCGGGAGCATGGCCAAGACAGCTGATCCAAGCTGCCCAAAAGAGTATTCCATAGCATAGAATGTCATGCCCAGCATATGAACTGGGAAAGTTACACATCAGGGGAGCTGATCACGGGATGGTCTGGATCTCTGTTAGCAGGTGGTGAGCAATTCTATTGTGCATCCCTTGTTTTTCTTGTGTTCTGTTACTCTCTCTCCCTCTCCTTATCATTACTATTATTATTACTATTATTATATTTTGTTTCAATTATTAAACTGTTCTTATGTCAACTCATGAGGTTTACCTTTCCCTTTCAATTCTCCTACCTGCTGTGGGGGCAGGAGGCAAGGGAAGTGAGTAAGCAGCTGCATCTTATTTAGTTGCTGTCTAGGGTTAAACCATGACAATAGTCTACAGCAATCTGAAATGTCCTAAAAATTAAAAGCCAATTCCTTTAAGAAGATGATTTTCATGATAGCTTATAGAGTGTTTTCTGTGGGCAGTAACATTAGATAAGGCAAAGCAGTTTATATTTTCTTAGATTAGGCTCAGATCAGCCTGAGAGACCACCCCTGAGTAATGATACAGACAGGTGACACCTGAGCCTGGGAAAGTTTGCTTAGGAGCAGGCATGAACTAGAATTTAGAAAGTTAGGATGGGAGTTGATATTACAGGGTATCATACTCTACACTTGATCTAACATCCCTCTGCAGACTTTGTGGCACTAAGTCAGAAAGAAAAATTAAAGGTTCAGATCCTTTTCTTTATGTGTGTGGCAAAACCCCCTTCTCTATGCTTTGATAAAGACAGGAGGACTCCCCCCTGTGTAAATAGAACTCTCCTTTCAGCTAAAGTAGACTGTGATTATTTGTTTATGTCTGAGATTTGATTGCAATTGTGGATCCTGAAAATAGAAAGAAACAAGTGATGTGAACAAATGCAGTCTGGAGGATCATCTAATCAAGGAACAATCAGTCACTGACTACAGGGTATTTCTTTGTGATTCTAACTGCTGAGGCTTATTGTAAATGCTACCTCTGTTCAGTAAAAAAAAATAAAAATGAAGATAAAAATAAAGAATTCTAAATTGAAAACTGGAGTACCCCTGGTAAGAGAGTGTGGCCTGAATTCTGCATTTTCTTTTGCCAGTTTAAATGTAATACGATTTACATCTGTAAAAACAGAAGAGGAATCAAACATTTTCAGTGTGCATTTTGAAGCATCCCCTTTAGCCATACGGTTTATTTTTGAAGCTTAAGAAATTTTCTGACTCAAACATTTATCCTTAATAGGAGTTTCTCACAGGGTGAGCTAAAATGCTCTATTTATTTTAACGAGTCTTTTCCCATAATTCAATAAATCCTTCAGAATATGAAAGTTTTTAACTGTTCAATATGGTAAGTATTAAAGATACATTGTCATTTTCCATTGTTTTATTTTTATGCAAGAAAAATGACCCAGTACATGGATGGATCTGTTAATCACCTCCTTGGGTGCCGAATGCCCTGTTGTTATGATACTGTAGCTCTTTTGTAATTTAATTAAGTTTATCTGAGTTCATTTTATTTTAGAGTTTTTTTCACTTTTGTTTGTACATCACCTTATAGCCAAGGACCAGATTCTAACCTTGTTCATTGCCCTTTTGCACTGCAATAATTGTGTGAAGAGGCTGCAAAGAAACAACTAAAAAGCAAGTGGTGATTCTTTCATTACAAGGAAATATTGTGTTGCTCTGAGACCATGTGGACAAATCAGTGTTAGCTTGTTCAGCTGACTTCAGTCTGTGTGGGTTAGAGATGGAGGCCCTGTGAATGGAACGTGTCTCAATTAGATGCTGGCTTTCCCTCATACATTTTATTAATGGTAACATCTTTTTTCCATTTGGATATATTCAGAATGAAATTTACAACCAGAAAAGGAAATGACACAATGCTATTAAAAAAATTGTTTCCTGTATTTCTCAGTTTAGAAATGTAAAATGACTTGTAATTTTGCTAAGAAATCAGTCCTCTTGAGATGAAAAACCGGTAGGGATATACCAATTAAGGTTTTGAGTCAGTCATTGCCTAAGTTGATTAACAGTGCCTCAAACCCATTGTAATGGTAAATGTTCTGACATTTGTAATTGCTGAAATAGTACATAGGTCATTCTGACATCAGTGTTAATGATAAGTTAGCAAAACATTGTCATCTATCATCCTCATGCCATGGGATGGCCTGACTTCATATATTATCAGCTGGAGCAATGACTGAATATAAGAAGTCAGGTAAAGCAGTCCCTGGCTTCTTTAAGCATGTGCACCATACTCTAAAACAAATAGCAGGTGTTTCACTGAGATTATAGGGAAGAGAAATCTTTGTGTGCCTTATGGCTGATATCTTCATTTCTGCTCCCAGAGGATGTATAAGTACAGCATCTTATCTGACATAAATTCAATTACGGGTAGGTCTGCCACAGACGAATAACTCCTCCGTGTATACTAATTGACTGAATAGGAACCAGAGCATATAATGGGGCTTTTCCACTGCCAAACCTGACACACACTGAGGGAATGCCACACAAGAGAAAGGGGACTTTTAGAATTACAGAGCTCAAGTACCTACGGATATGTAATAAAATATTAGACGGCTTTAGTATTTTTTTGTTATGGAGTAACTGTAAGGATTATGTACATGCAAGGAGAAAGTGATATTGACAGGACTATTACAAATAGGCATGTTGTTAGGTGGCTTGCAGACTTTTCCCATCAACATGATCAGTTCAGTGAAGGAGATTGAATTCCTCCTCTTCTGGACTTTGCAAAATTGTAGATCTGCTGTATACACAAAATGTCAGTTCTCATTAGTCTGATGTTGCTTCCAGATAAGTACTTAATGTCTTGTCAAAGACAAGAGACTATCTATAAATTATTAGAGTTAACAAACAATGTAGACTTTTAATAAAAAACCACAATCCAAAGTAATTGCAAAATCGCTTTTTTCCTCTTGAAAATAATAAAAAATTGCTTCCATACTATTATGTCTATATATTTTCTCTATAATGCAGACAAAACTGAAGTTTCACTAAAACTGTTTTTAATTTTGATGCTTGCATTGAAATTGAGCAGAATGCAAGTGTTGATCCTTTTCATATTTGATCCAAGTT
Organism: Struthidea cinerea; assembly: GCA_013397865.1. Taxonomy (NCBI): domain Eukaryota; kingdom Metazoa; phylum Chordata; class Aves; order Passeriformes; family Corcoracidae; genus Struthidea; species Struthidea cinerea. Next base: position 157,596 of record VZTI01001215.1, on the reverse strand, counting down.
TAAAATAGGAAAAAAGTCATGTTTTCTAGCAGTGAAACTCCATGTTAAATTAATGTATTAATACTTCTCCAGAAATAATTCCAAGTTAGGCAAAGCCTAAAGGATGCTCGTTCAAGGAAATTATTGCAGGAGCTCTCTGTTATCAGGGAGTGAAAATTGACTAGCACAGAAGATGGAGATTAATTTAGACACAAAGAAATATTTGCATTCAAATTTTTTTATGTTCAACAGAAATGAAAAGGCATGACTCTTATTAATTTCTATGGCTATATATACTGGTACAAAGTTCTCAGATATAGAGAATTTGCATGGATATAGAGTGCCATTTCTTTCTTTGTTATCCATTCTTGATATAGTCATATCGGCAACACTGAAATTTTTATTGCTGAAAATTCCACAACAGGGTTAGAATTTATCAAGACATGTTGTGATCTTCTTGTGACAAAGAGGATTGATGTGGGAAACAGAGAAACAGAAACTTCCACAGGCATTAATGAGTTTGATTTACAGCCCTGGAAGGAGCTTGGGTTGATGTAGTGGCAAAACTGTGCAGGCTTTAAGCATAAGAATTATAAACCTGTGTTTCTATAGTTATAAGTAAGAAAATGTATTGGGTGATATGGTGAAGGGGTTTTAAGTATAGTAATGTGATTTTATAGTTTAAGTTAAGAATTTAGATGCTATAATAGAAGTAGATGTGTGTACATGAGCTAGCAAGTTATTGGTTGTGGAACAGACGCAATGCAGTAAAAAGTACCAAAGGTGATAGGTTACAAAGTCAAAACAAAGTTTCATGTTGACTGCTTATTGGACCAAAAATTTATAAATTGCCATGTAACTCTGAAACTCGTGACTGTCTGCAGTTATGGCGAGGTGTTACTAAATCACGGCCTTTGAGACTGATGCCTTGTTGATTTCTCAACATAAATAAATAAATCGTGATAACCATGACTGTCCCATCTCTTGGATAATAAGGTGCCGACAAAATAACGGTGACGACAGATTGAGTGCAAAGATTTTATTGCAAACGCATCCACCTTCTGGAAAAATGAATATGGAAAGCCTGTTAATGTATACTTCAGTTCCCATAAGCTACTCTGCAGTATAACGTAAGTTGTCAGAATAAAGCATCATGAAAGGCAGTGAATACCTGGGGGAAATATTCAGACTGGATTGAGGCACTAGTCTAGTGGGAGCTTGCAGAAACTCACCCTTGCAGACCTGTTTTTCTTTTTAAAAATTAGATTCTTTTTCCTGCCACTCCCTCCAGTTACTTTTGAAGCAGGAGTACCTAGCTGCTTTCTCTGAGCTTGAATTTTTTTCTCAGCAGTAGCAATACCAATATATTTCAGAGAAACTATCTACTTCATTTTTCTTCTTCAACCTTCATGCTCACAGTCTGTTTCCACTACTACTCCCAAATATATTTACTTTTATTTCTTTCTATATTTTATCTGGAGCTTCTGGACACCCTGATTCACATTTTGTTCTCTCTGTCACCAGCCACTACATGCTACAATGTCTTCTGTGTCCTGAGAATTTGGACTGGTTCACTTAGACCACTGCAGAAAATAAAACTCTTTCTCTCTTTCAGGAAAAAAACCCAAAACCAAAAAAACAACCAACCAAAAAAAAAAAAAACAAAAACCACCCAAAAACCACAAAAACAATGAAATAAACAAACCATGGCTTTTTTTTTTTTTTAAATACAAAATTGGCTTTAAAAAGAGGATGTTTTATTTTACCTAATAGATAAGACTGCCATCAAAACACTTATGCTTCTCTAAACATATGTATGTAGTTTGATTGAAGGGTAGGTGGAATTCAGAAGTGATGCACCAGGTCAAAGTGAGGAGTAATTCAGACAGAGTGTCTCATAGTCAACCCCATTTTACTTACTCAGAAGATGAGAAACTAAAAATAATGGAAAAAATCCAGAGAGTTCCATAGGTTTATTTGATATACTCTTCCTTCTTTGAGTCAGCATGAGCGTCTCATTTGTATTTCCCACAAAAAATGTTTTTTTGGATGGCTTGATTCTGCTGATTTGAGAGTATAATGTCTTCATAAATGCATGGAGCCAGGCAGACCTGCAATTAACATAGTTAAATTGTCTTTGAGCTGAACTAGCCCACACAGAGCCTATACTTTTACATGGTTTATCTATGAACTTGCCAATGCAACCACAAATAACAGATTTACCTCAGATCTGCATCTACTACCTTACTCTCTCCCTCAGACCTCCTGTACTTAAATCAGAGTTAGCTCACATAATAAACAGCTAGGAGAAAGCATAATTTATTGAAAGAGATGCTTTAGCTTACGCAAGACCTTTCAACTACTTTGTATGAGAGTTATATTGTGTTACATTGCCTTTCACATTATGAAGAGCAGAGTATGAAACATTGAAGGAATTCAAGTGAATATTATGTGATCTGTCTTACAGCACCTTACATATCACTTCTGAATCTGGCTCACAGGTCCACTGCCTGAGAAGAGAAAACAAGACATCCACAGCAGCCAGCAAGTGAAACAATAGCTTAACATCAGGGAAAAGTATTAAGGCAGACAGTGTTGTAACATGAATAATTATGGAACAGTAACTTGATAGGGAACAGAAAAAACAGCTTCAGACTTAAGTGAGATAGCAGATACGTTAAGTATGACATACAGTTAAGGTTGGTCTTTAATCCCTAACTTTAAGGTAAGGGCATATTAAATTATCACTGCTAGGAATTACTTATTTGGAGAAAGTTTATTTACAGCTCTCAGTTCTCTTTCTCCAAAAGCAGAGCACATGGAAGTGTAGCTGGAGAACCTCCCTCAAAGCCTGAAAGCTGAAGCTCTGAGGTTTTGCACTAGGCCAGCTTAGAGAGCCACAGACATTACACTCACTGACGGCTGCCAGGACTAGCTTCAGAGGGCGTACATCCTTCAGATGACTGTCAGGCTCTTTGGTTTGTGTGACTATTTTAATACTCAAAAAACAGCCTAACATGAAGCCCTAGAATTATCACTTCCATTCTTCATTGCAGCTTATAGAAGTGTGTATGAACAAAATTACGTACACTGGAAAAATATACCATGTCACTTAATACCATTCAGTGATCTTCAGAGAGTCATGTGAATATAACACAATAGACATCCCTCTAAATAATTCACATCAGTAAACAGAAATGTACTTTATAATGGTAAAATGTTTAATTAATATAATATTTTTTCAATGAAAGTAGTTTTATTCTATGGAAATTTCATACAAATTTCTACAATACCTTAAATAGATAATTTACCAGTTGATGTGATTGAAAAAGTAATTTTCTGAAAATCTAATTCACCATTCAACTCAACATTTTTATATAAACAGNTTTTTTTTTTTTTAATTACAATACCTTAAATAGATAATTTACCAGTTGATGTGATTGAAAAAGTAATTTTCTGAAAATCTAATTCACCATTCAACTCAACATTTTTATATAAACAGCAGCAAAATACAGTTGGAAAGCATGCATCCTACATAATAATTTGTATGTCAGGGTTTCCATACTTACCTGGAGTGTTCAAATCTAAAGTTTAAGGAAAAATATTAATTACCAGGTAATGCAATAAGTGTACTACAAATATTCATTCTCGGTTAATAGTATTAGGTTTGACTTTTAGCAAAGCCAAAGAAATAAACTCTCAGGAAACATGTTACTTGACACTTCTGGCTAAATTTATCAAACTAATGAATGCAGGTTTCTAAGAAATGTATACCAGAGTAATAAAATAAAGCAGCTCACTGCCAAAAGTTTCTTGAAAGTTACTGCTGGAATCCTTGACTGTAAGAACTGTGGTAACTCTTATCTACTAAAGCTTTCAAAAATCTGACAGTTACACTGCAAATACTTGCCAGCTCAAATTATCATTGTAAACTAGAGATGGAATCCAAGTGGCAGCTGGACAGCAGTTGACTAAGAGGGTTCACACCTACTGAATTTGCATTATTTTATTGTTGTGCTTTGTTTCATATAATCAGTCAGTCAGATTGTGTTGCCTTGATTTACCTATAAATGTAAGTAATGTAACCCCCTATGAAGTGGGGTTTTTTGTATTTTTCCTTTTATACTTCTGCTTTTAAAACTCTTTTTTTTGTTTCTGGTAGCCTGTTTTTCTCCTGCTCATACTCGCCAAAATTATTTGCTACGTTTTCTGGTAATCTCTGAAGTTTGGAAGTAAAATATCTATAAAAGAAGCTTCACAAGTACTTCTAACAACTCAATAATATAGAGAGTTATAAATGTTATTTAACTCTTTGTGAATGCATTGTGTATGTCAGTTCAGGATTAATGAGGGAGATTAGATTGATTTTATTATTGTGTCTCTTTCTTTTAAAATATTTTAATTTTTTCCCACTTATTTCTTCTCCAACTTTTTTGTTCTTTACTGGTTTGATTCTTTGATATCTATTCACAATCCCAACACTCATCTTCAAAACCCATAATATGCATGGAAATTACTAAAACTGAGAGGATGAATTTTAAAGAAAAGAGTATATATATCTCTACCAAAATTTAAGGTAGAGAAATCTTAATTTAAGGAATGAGTAATCAAACAAACTAAGATAAATATTTTGACATTCTAAGTACTTTATTCCACCTGGAGGCAAGTTATAATTTAGGTGAGCTAGAAAACTCATGAGAGGAAGAGATAAAGGAGACACAGATGCCAAAAGTTTAGAGAACTTAGTTCCCAAAGTCTAGGATGTTTTATGGTCATATATTTGTATAGGTGTATCATTAAGAACTAATTTGTTCATAATCATCTCATACAAGCAGTCTGTATCAGGTCTGCTTGTGTCACCTGACACAAGCTCTCTGAGCTCAGAGCTTGCACTAAGGTAACCAGTGTAGGCAGAGATAAGGTTTAACATCAAATGGAGTATCTCCACCCACTGATTATCTCTTCATGGGCTATTTTGAAGCTGTTCAATGGACCAGTTTTTGGCTGGAATGCTTATGTACCCATCAGAGGTTTGAGCAAATTGGTGTGTATCTGTGTGGGGGCTTCTGATTTATTTTTCTCAGGTAGGAATCCAGCTTATGCGTAACAAAAGTACTCTGTAACCTGGAGCAACCTGTAGTGTTGGAGTGCACTAGGTGGTGGTAGAGAGGCCCCGAGGATCAGAGAGAGGGCCTCTGTCCTGGGCCCCGAGGTGACCCTGGGAGTGCATCCAGGTCACGGGAGACGGACTGAGAGAAGATTGTGTGTTTATGGACAGACTGGGCCTATGAGAAGTGTTAATTGTAGTTCGTAGCCTTATAGGGTATTGGTTACCTGTTACCATAATAGGTAAAATCTGTGTGATACCCCAGGTGATTGGGAGACACTGTGGTGAACATCTTTCCTGTTTATATGATGTTATTTCCTGTTGGGTGCTGGTATTTAAGGAATTCTGACTTTGCAATAAACGTCTTTGCATTTTTCCACCGGATGAGCAAGGTCCTTGCCCATGCGTCATTACTGCACTGTAGTAAGAGTGAATGATTTGCCTCAAAACCACATTACTGCATTGAGTCAAAATGCTAAAATATATGCAGTTGGTGTGGAATATGTGACAACTACGGATTGTCAGAGGATTGTACTTTGTCCAGGCTGTAGCAGAAGGATTATCAAGAGAATGGCAGAAGAATATGCCTCAACTTGTTTTAATACACTTGCTAAAATTTGATCCATACTCTTGATCTGCAGCATGGATTTGTTACACTTTTTAAGACGTATTGCACAACAGAAAGCAGGTCAGCCTGAATGATTAATATCTGAAATAGTTTAAAGTCAGCTAGATATTAACATTAGCATCAACTCTACATAGAAAGAGTGCTAGAAATCTGATTAGAGTTTCCAAAAACTAAAAGACAGGGAAATTGGACTAGCCACTCGCTTTTAGGTGTCATTTATTCAGTTTTTTAGGCAATCTAAGAATCGTTCCCAGCCTGCATGGTGCTTATTCTGAGCCAAATACCTTTTGCCTATTCATGAACCTGGGTCATCACTATACAGGAGGACTTGTCCCTTTGAAGATAGGGTGTGAAAGAAGTAAAAAAACTTCTGATTATTGTTTTGGAGCACAGCAGCAGGTGAGCTGGGAGATACAATACAACTGTTGTGCTCTTGAGCAGAGTTATAATAAAAATACTGCGTTATGTGAGTGTGCTGATCTGAGCACATCAATTTCTCTTGCAAAAGCATCCTAAGTAAAAAGTCAGAACATGTATTTTGAAATGTGTTAGAATATCATTAAAAATGCAAAAATTTATTTGTAATGGGGAAGATGTAATAATAATAATAATAACAATAACAATAAAGTAACAACTATAATAATAATAGTGATTTATAAATTGACCCCTAAATGAAATACTTTTATTTATTTTAGACATTCCATGGTAGAGAACCTGATGTCCGCGTTCATCTGTGACTTGCAGTGCCTTTGGACAATTATGCCCTTTGTAGCTTAGCAATGCTCCCAAGGGATCAGTGGTGAAACCTTCATTGATTTCAAAGGAGGAGATCAAGACTGACTAAACACTTTTGAGTATTCACTCAGACCTTCTTTGAACTGAGTTCTCAGATTCAAAATTGTAGGCATATTGCTTTCATATTTAGTGTATTAATCACTTTGGGATGTTAGACATAGTAATAAAAAATAACAGAAAAGTCAATCAGTTGCATGCATTTACTTCCATCAAAAACATAGGAGGGTTTTCAACGTTAAAAGAGTTAATTTTAAAATGTAGAGGAAAGCAAAGTTTTATGCGGAGATTTACTATGTGGAGCTCATTAACACAAGATAGGCATACAGCCTAGTAATTTAAAAAGCATATTTCAGCATCACAAAAATGAGAAAAGCATTCTCCTAGTAGTTCTAGTATAAAACTTCAAGGGCTAACAATCAAGTTTTAGAACACTTATTCAATAAATAGGGTCAGGAAGAAATATTTCCTTTACTTCCCTCCGGAAGTGTAACATTTCTGATGAGGACCATACTGAATTATTCAAAGGCAATTTTAGAACTTTACAGTCAGGCCACTTTTTGCAACAGCTAGGAAAAGATAGGTTCAAAAACTTAAAATAGTAGTTTGCCTTAGTTCCTGGTAGTTTGTTTTCTTTTGTTAAAAGCATGATAGACAGATGGCTAGAATATTCCATAAACTGATGAAACAACAGCAATCAGAAAATTAATCTGGACCAGGCAAGTATAAATAGACTTTCATTCTTTTATTTAACAGCTTGGAGAAACTTAGTTTTCTCTATTTATCACTGGCTATTTATTCACTGTGAATCATGTCCAAATGTGAGAGAAAACTTAAGTATTGAGCTTGCTTGAATTTGAGATATATAGTTGTGATATATGAGTGTGAATTTCCATTTGAACACCTCTTTGCAGCTGTAGAGGTATCCTACTGACTGCACTACATTTGGTAGCTTTCCAGAAATCAATGAATAAAATTTCAAGACTCAGTCTCATTTTTCCTCTTGGGTCAGGACGGGTTGCCATATTTCATTTGTTGTCTTCATTTTTCATTTGTTGTTGTGTATGGGACTTCTACAGCCATTTTCAATTCCTATTTTTTTCATCTAAAAATCTCTATCAGAGTTTTTCTTTCATTGATGCACTTATTTTTCTTCACAACTTGCTGGTGCTGCCTCATTTGTATAATGTTGAGAATCACTGATTTGTTCTGAGTTTCAAGTATGGCAGCAAGTTAATTGAGTTTTATTTTCTTCTCAGAAGCTGCAGATGGTTTTCTGAATTTTTTTTTCAAGCCACATAACATTTTAGCACCTTGCAATACACAGGGGCAGAAGAGAAGGGGAAAGAGGAAGACAATTTGTTTCTTCATGTACCTTCAAATATAATTTTAGGGGGTTTTTTTGTGATGACTGATTGTATTTTGGGACACTTTATTTTAATGCAGTTTAGGTAAAATCTTCTAATCACATGAGTTAAGAACTAGGTCCCCTATTACTTTTCTCGGATCAGCTTTGGTCCAGTCCATGGTGAAGAGGGAGAGGGAACTAGATGAACTTTAAGGTCCTTTTCAAGCCAAACCATTCTGATTGTAAGTGAAGAGTAGATATAATACTTTTATACAGTAAGGCAACATATATAAAAGTTCAACCCTTGGCAAATGTCTTATTAAAATAAATTTCACCCAGAATTTATGTTTTCAATAGTTTGTGTAGAATAGACTATTCGAAAGGGAAATTTTGATTGGATGCTCAGATCAGAGGCAGTTCCAATACTACTGAGGTTGTTTTTATATGCAATAATTCATCCATTAAAAGTGTAAAATACTTTATGTTAATATCATCCTGATTTATATTTGTTTTGTTTGTGTAAACCAAGTTTGATAAAATGGTTTTCTAAATAAAGTTACTTCATTCTGGTTTGACTGAATTGCATTTATAGCTGCTCTTAGCTAGACTTCAGGCTTCATTTTGTGAGATATCTATGATTTTACGGCATGAGGCAAAATAAATTCAAGGACAGAAAATTAGGCTTTCAGAGAGTTTTAGAGCTGATAGGGTATTTAAAGTGATGAGTTCAAGACCCACCAAAGCAAAAACATAGCAGTTTTGTTGGAGTAGCTGTCAAAAGGAATGACACATGATGATAATGGAAGTATCTAAAAGAAATCTGAACAATAGATTTGATTGCTTGAGACTGTAAACTTCAACTTAATATTATAGGTATTATTATTGAAGCGTTTTCTGGCAAACCCCAAAATGGTTTTTTGAAACTTATTTTCCACATGATTTATACTTTCACTTATCTGTGATTGTGTGATCTTTGATTTATCTATACGAAACCATTTAGACGCCAATTTAAAGCTGACTAGCCTTAAATTAATACATAAATATACATGTTTTTTAAACCCAAATATGGGTCTTTAAAAACCCATATTTGCACTAGATGTTTCCTTCTACGAATGTGGTTTTCAGGTTTTAACTTTCCTTAGCCCTTCAGGACAGCTATAAGGATTTTTTAATTAATTCAATCCTCCTTCTGAGGAACAGCAGATGTCAGATTGTCTTACCATTGGAGGAAAATTTTATATCTATATTATGAGTAAATTTAGTTTATGTTATTCTGTTTCCACACATTCACCAGAGCTGGAACAGATGCCATCACAAATAGTACAAAAATAAATAAAAATCCCTTGTCTGTTGAAATCAAGAATGACTCCAACTCTATCGTTAAAAAAAAAAAAGTATTCTTTAAAAAGCCAACTCCAAACTTCTTTCCTGTTTTCTCAAAAAAGAAAAAGTTTTTAATAAGATTTGATGAGAAACAGTAAAAAAAAAATGCTATCTGAAAAAATATTTTTGAAAATAAATGTTTCTCCTCAACATTTATTCATTTTATATGGTGATTGCTTTTAAAGAGCTACTATATTTATTCCTCATTTCATTCATGCTGATAGGACTATATAATGAAGTTTTAGTTTACTGATCTGAAAGAAGCAAAGACTTCCCCTGTCTGAAAGCATTCAAGTAGGATTATAGATGTTATTGCCTGGCAAATTAAATCTATGTCTTTTTACAGTCTAATCATTATTTTGTTACTTTTGGAGTATTCCAAATCACATTAAAATCCAGCTGTTATGAATTAATTTATAGATATGGCATTTATATTTTGGATTTAAAAGAAACATAAAAGCACAAGCAGATGTACATGAACAAAACAATATATGAGGATACTGACACAGTAATCTAGCTAAATGAATTAATTCAATTTCATCCAATAAATGAAATGTTGCAGTTACGTTGAACAGTTTATGGGCACAACTAAGTCCCTTAGGACAGCTCTCTAGCACTATTCTGGGAAAGGTGTTTTCATTGCTGTGGCACTTAAATGTTCTGATTATGGACTCCAAAGATGTTTTCTCTTCCAAAGGGTTTTAAAACAAAACTTCCCTCAGGCACGCATGACTTTTCCATAGATTATTTTATTACAATTGGATTGTCGAGTAAAATATCACTAAAAAAATGAATGAAGTGAATAAACTGAAGATCAGAAGTGATCAAAGTGAAATTTAGAGCTATTGCCTTCTAAAAGGCTTTTAAGAACTTAGCAATTTGTTCCAATTGAAATTTGGAACTCTAAAAAACCCCACTTAGTAGACCCCTGTCTTTATGTACCAAAATGTTCTTTAAAATCCATCACTTAGCTGCATCCATCACATGGCTTTCTAATAGCTTCCTCTCTCTGGAACAGAAATAGCGCTGAAAACTTAAAAACTAAAGCATGACCACAGGATAAAAGCCATTGTTGAAGGACAGTTTACTATCTTAGACTTCACACTGTAACTCTGTATTTACAGTGTATGGACAGCTCAAGCCTATTCTTGTCCATGAAGCTGCTCCTCCTTCTTGTGAATGTACATTACTCTGTGAATTCAATTTTGAAGATCTGCAATAGGGTTTTTTCAGCAAAGCAGACATATCTAATGACTGTCAGGGTATAGTGACATTAAGTATAACATTTCTATTGTTCTTTTGACCAGATAGATGCTTCTTAGGAGGGTATTCTCTACCAAGAACTGTGTTGTGGTTTAATCCCAGCCAGCAACTCAGCTCTACACAGTTACTTGCTCCCCCACCCTGGCGAGGGAATCAAAATTGTGAAACACAAACCCCATGAGTTGAGATAAAGCAACAGCTGTGTATGCTATCAAAGCAAAGCAGGGAATTAATTCACCACTTCCCATGGGTAGGCAGGTGTTCAGCCACCTCCAGAAACAGGGGTTCATTATGCATTATGGTGACTTGGGAAGACAAATGCCATCCCTCAGAGTGTCTCCTTCTTCCTCTTTCCACCAGCTCTACATGCTGAGCATGAAGCCATATGGTCTGGACCATTGGTCTGTTGGGGTCAGTTGTCCTGGCTGTGTCACCTTCCAGCTCCCTGTGCATTTCTTGTGGGGTGGGGTGAGGGACAGAAAAGACCTTGACTGTGTGTGACCATTGGTCAGTAATTGGTCAATAATGAAAACATCTCGGGATTATCAGCACCATTTCCATCACAAATCCCAAAGATTGCCCCATAGGTAAAGTACTGCATAAAAAATTTAGTCTACTTCTGCCAAAACCAGCATATTAACCACAAAAAAACAGTAGGAGTTCTGAAATTATTTTTCTCTATGTTAATTTTTGTGAAATATTAAAAAATAGTAGCATGATGAAATCTCTTTTAGAGCACTAGCTAGGACAAGGTTCAGCAGATTCCAGTTAGTTACCTAAGATTATATGTCCATAAAATCATTGATGGCAATTGAGTGCCACAGGTGTCATTGAAAATATAATCAGAAGACAATGAAGCAAAACATTTGTAATTGAGGTGTAATTTGATGTGCAAAGTCTTTATTAGTCTATTGAAGGAAGGAAACAGGTTGACTTTCAGGTTGAGTTTGTGTGGCTGGCAGAGGGGTTTTTGTAATTTTCACTGCTAGCAGTTTTAATATTGGAATCATTGGGACATAATGAACAGAGAATTAAATAATCACTTTCAAGGTAGGATTGAATTTAAAAAAAACCCTACTCTATTGCTGAGGGAAATTACACAAAATTTTGTCCTACAAAACCACGGTTTGAATAAGGCAGTTGTGAGTTTAAAAGAGGAAGGGAACTCTTGTGTGTTATAAGAAAAACTGTTTTCTTAGAAATCAGTCATACATGAAGGAAATGCTATCACTGCCTCAGCTTTGAATTCACCTTACTGATGTCCCTGCCTCATTGTGCACCTTTCATTGTACTACTAAGCGTTTTCCGCAGTCCTTCTTGTCTCCTGCTGCCAGGGAGCATTCAAACATCTGGTATGGGACAAGGGAAAATAGTTGGCTTTCTTACAGACACTTTGCTTACACCTTTTAAAGGAAACACATCTGTGAATTAAATATTTATGAAGTGCTATTCTGAATTAGATCCTGGGCTCTTCTAAACCTCTATTTGTTTTCTGACAGTGCAGAGTACTGGAGACAGTGACTAAATATCTGAAAGGGAGGGATGGTACAATCTGGTTTGTGAAAGATTCAGAATGAATTCCAATGATTAGAGTTTAATGTTAATGGATGAAACTTGATATTTTTTTCAGTCTCATTTTTTATAACTGTGACTGTTATGTCCTTTCTGGCCAACAGAAAATTTAATTAAGTGACTAGAATATGAAAATCAACAGAAATATTTGTTTTGAAAATGCTTCTCTTAATCCAGAAGAATGAAAGTCTCAGTCTGATGATTGTTTTTTTCCTGATGCAAATTGAAATTTCAGTGACAATTTTCTGAGGGTTATATTTATCAAATAATGGATTACAACTATAGATAAAATTATACTTAGAATACTTGTAGTAATAACTTTTTTCTCTATGTGTTATTTTATGTAGTGACTGTTTTTTATTCTTGCATGTATCATAAAGGCCTCAATTTACAAATGCTGAATGCCAGGTTCGTATTTAATAAAACAGAATTAATTCTCTGCTACAGTGTACAGCTGCTACTGAGATGGAGATTCACCTTTTGTTGGTAGGGTAAAGAAAGCTATCATAAAGACAGAGAAAATTGCAGAAAATGTTTGCTTTTGTGTTGCATTGAACACTTTTTCCTTTAAGGAGAAGTACATTGATTGATTTAGAAGTTATCAGTTAATATAAAATATGCCCTTTTTTCTTTTTTTTTAATCTTTTTTCCTCTTTCTCTTCCTCCTCCTCTCCCCTTTCTGTTTCATTTTCCCTTTTTCATCTTTATTTTCTATTTTCTAATTTATTTCCCCTTTTTGTTCTCCCTTTTTGCTTTAGATTTTTCTCCCATAGAATAAGACTATCATCTACTATGTGGTAGAATTCTAGCTGATGACTGGAAAGTTCCTAGGCATTACCATATTAAAAATAAGAATATCAATATGCATGGCATCACATGCACATTATTTCTGATTAATGCTGTCATGAATGGGTATTTTAAGGTCTCTTAAAGAATCACCATCAAAGGTATTGGTAAAAGCAATTGGTAAAAGCTTGTTTAATATACAAGCAAAAGCATGACAAAGTTAATTAGCAAGGTTCACTCTACTGCTTACTAAATGGTTAAAGCACACAGAGAAAAAAAACCCTTAAATCTAAAATCAATCAGTCTAAATCTAAAATCAATTCAAGAATTATCTATGTGGAAGCTGGAGGTGCAGGGAGGAGAAAAGGGTAAGGGTAGAAAAGGATAAGGATAAAAAGGAACAAGGAAGACCTCCCATTTAATCACGAGATTTAGACTAGACCTCTTTAGACTAGACCTCATTGTTAAACTGAGCCTCAGACTTTACAAACAGTTAAGGCTTAAAGGTTTAACAGCATTTAAAACAGCACTTAATTGATAGCTTAAGTTAAGTAGTTTAACAAAAGATTCATATTGAATTTACTATAGCTCAACAATAACTCACTGTAAGGCCTAACTTACAAATCTAAAATACTGAAGAATCCAGCAGAGCAACATTCATAGTACATTTGCTATAGCATAGTCACACTCACACGCACACAGATTTAAATGAGCATGCTCAGATTCAAAACAGGATATGTAGGAGAGTGCATGCACTTTAGAAGGTTTAAAAGGTGAGGAAAATACTAAGCCTGTGAAGAGTTGTTGCAGCTTTGGGAGTTTCATCTGACTCATCAGGACAACAAATTGTACCCAATGCAAACTGCAGTGTAAATACTAAAAAATCACTGAAGAGAAAGCAGTGGATATTGTTTACTGTGACTGCAGTAATGCCTTTGACACTGTTTCCCATAAATGCCTCAGAGAGAAGTTGATCTGTGGGCCAGACGTACAGACAGTTAGTTGGACTGAAAACTGGCCAAATGGCTGGGCCCAGAGGGTGGTGATCAGTGGCACAAGGTCTAACTGGAGGCTAGTAATTAGTTGTGTAACTCAGGGCAATACTGGGTCCAGTCCTGTTCAGTGTCTTCATTAATGATCTGGATGAGTGGACACAGTGTACACCTCAGCAGGTTTGCTGATGATACAAAACTGGGGGGAGTGGTTGACACACCAGAGAGTCATGCTGCCATCCAGAGGGACCTCGACAGAGTGGACAGATGTGCTGGCAGGAACTTAATGGAAATTCAAAAAGGGGAAGTGTGGCGTGTTAGTCACTATCAAGGCGGACAAAGAACACCACAACAATGAGTTTTCATCATCTTCGTCTGGCTTTATTGTAACATCAGCTACATTTATACCGGTTCATATAGTGTTCTAAAAATATATAGTTATATAGTGTTCTATTCATATATAGTGTTCTAAAAATAGCATAGCATTATTTCCAAAAATGGCATAGCAATAACTCATTAATTAGTTTCATCATCTTGCACAGTTGTCAGTTCTAACATCCTATCTTATCGTTCGCATCCTGTCCGCAGCAGTTACCCAACAGTCGGCCGTCCTGCTTCTCTTGGCTTGCTTCTGCTTTCTAGTTCCTCCTCTCGTCTCAGAGGTATACGATGATCAGTTCATGGTCAGAGGACGATTCTGCAAGGGCATCGGGCCAGCCGACGGCCTTCACAGGGAAGTCCAGCACTGGGGGAGGAACAACCCCATGCACCAAAATATTCTGGGGGCAGATTTTCTGGAAAACACCTTGATGTAAAAGACCTGGAGGTTCCGGTGGACACCAGGTTGAACATGAGTCAACACTGTGCCCTTGTGTCAAAGGTGGCTAATGAAAATATTGCCAGTAGGTGCCAACCTGCTGTTGAGGCTACACCAGGAGTACTCTATCAAGCTTTGGGCTTAGTACCAGAGACCCTGGCATACTGCAGAGAGACCAGTGAAGGGGCACAAAGATGAATAAGGGACTGGAGCATCTCTTCCATGAGAAAAGGCTGAGACAGCTGGGATTCTTTAGCCCAGTACAGGGGAAATTTTCTCAGAATATATAAATACCTGAAGGAAGGGTGCAAAGAAGATCGAGCCAGGCTTTTTACAGCAGTGCCCAGCAACAGGACCAAGAGGCATTTGAGCTTACAACAAACTCAGTATCTAATAATGATGCAACTCAGCAAGGGATGGTTTTCTTAGGTTCATCATGCTTGCCACTGTCCACCTTAGCAGTATCTCTTCCAAGAATTATGCATGTGCTTTCTTCGGATATGGGGCTTATTTATGCTTTACCTTTCCTATGCATTTCTCCCTTATAGCTTACAAGGCCAGAGTGTATGAGAACCTCTCTCAAATCTCTTGTCTCTACTTAAATCTGTAGGAATTGGGGGAAAAATTTCCTTCCAGTTCAATCAATCAAACATGCTTTTAAGAGCAAATGGCTAAATAAGAACAGTAATAGTAGAAAGATGGAAAAAATCTTGGAAGGATCACTGCAAGGTCACCTCAACCACTGTTCTGATACAACACAGGATTCTTTATGTTTATATTATTTCGAGTGCATATTTACCTAATTCCTTTTTAAACCCCTCAGTGGGTTGTGGTGGAGTCTCTAAAGTACGTCACCCCTCAGTGATATATACTTTAGAGACATTCAGCCAACTATTCTCATGCTTTATTTTTTTTACTTTTAGCTTCTAGAAAACCGTTTTTAAAGTTCAATCTCCCTTTTTTAATTTTTTTTTTTTTAATTTTTTTTTCGCAATTAAACCTATTGGTTTCTTTGGTACACAATAAACAGAAAACACTCTTTCAAAATCTTTTTTAACTGTAAATGTCTGGGTTTTAGGATAAATATTTCATTTTATTTATTTCATTGGACAACATTTGATCTTTTTTATTGTGGCTGTTGTTTTGTTGGTTGGTTTTTTCCCTCTGGACTGCATTTCCGCATACAACATCTTAAAGTTGACTGTATGAAAATGGATGAAATACTTCAGTTGAGGACCTACACAGAGGAATGGGGCAAAACTTCATGACTTTTCCAGGAAAAGTTCCTTTTTCTGTCAATGAGAAGGCATAGTGGCATTGAAGTCATTAACATTATTTTGATTTACCTCACTTAAGGTCTAGTAATTAATCAATACAAATGATTTAAAACATCTCCTAAGATAGCTTAACGATTTAGCCACATGTTTTGACCACGTGTTTCTTTCAGCTGAGTCATTTATGAATCTGAATTTATACACTAGCATGTTGAAATGTAATGACAGGGCAATTTCCCAAGTGGCATTGCATGCAACAAGCAGAAACATTATTTATGAGCAACCTGTAATCTCTAAGCAATTTACTGACAATGTAAATCATTAACTAAAAGTAGATTGGAAACCTTTAGAACTGTTCTGAAGTATGATGGTCTTTAATTGAATAGGGGGGAAAAAAAGGGGGAAATCTGGTATGTATGTTTAATTTGTGTAAATAAATCATTAAAATACTCTATTTACAGATAAGGTTAGCATTCAGATGGAATTACTGTCCATTTTTTGCTGCCATATTAAACTAAAAAGAAAAAAAATAATGCACCTATTAGCTTCTTTGAAGAAAATTTGACCAAATATCATAAAGAGCAACCTGTGTTTGGCTTGACTATAGGATATCTTGTCTAATCAGTTTCTGCCATGTCTGGTTTTTAATAAAACTATTCTCACATTCAATCTTTCCACTTACTCTCAATATTCCTAATCATCAAATAGACCCATACCCATTTCCAGCCAATTATCCAATAGCTAGTGATATAAGGGTATAACCCGAAAATTGCTGTGCTCTCCCAAGAGTTTGAATAACATCATTTGTTACACAGATAGTTTTTTGATGCTTTTTCACTTTTAGAAATTTAAGTGGATTTCCTGAGAAAAACATGCAGATTTCTAATGCCTAATCTGGTAACCTGAAGTTAGAAAAGGCTAGCATGGCAACCAGCTGGAAGAATTTGTAACACAAGGATAGGTGTCTCTTACATAGAATTCCTGTTGTCTTCTATAGAAGATGACATGTTCAGATTGAATTATGGTTAACACATAAGTAAGTAGGATTTAACCACTTTACACAGATGGGATAAAAGGTTTCCTTTTTTTTTAAATAATCTCTTCTTTCACTTAAGTTCTATTTTGATGTGTAGATATCCAGCATTCTGAGTTAGGAATGCATGGCAAAAACATGTAAGACATAGAAAAGGAGCAAATGCTTCATAAAGTAATTTGGAAATCTCAGTTCCAACTTTCTCGTGGTGTACAACTTGCCAGACTGTTGCAGACCAGAAATAGCTTCTGCTTCTAAAATCAATATTGCATTGGGTAAAGTACACGCTGAAGCATGATTGTGAATTGATTTGCTGGATTTTTTTTTCTCCCATTACCAGAAGAGCAGACCCTACTTATTATAGTAGCTAGGTGAATGAAGTAACATGCAAGCTTGTGACAGGATTTTGGATAACCAGAGATTAATTGAGAGCAAAGAAGATAATTCTGATCACAGTGTTGAGTGTATTAAGGCATTCTGGAAAATGTGGTTGCTCTTTTTCTAAGATTCATTACTATTTTTGCCATCACTTTTGTGGAGACTCTGTTAAATTAGTTTTTAAACAAGTTTCGGACTGTACTTGCACTGAGTCTAAAATCCAGGCCTCAATAACTGGCTTTTATATTGCAAGGCTTTAACTTCAGTGTTAACTCCATAACAAGCGTTAGGTTGCAGCCAAGCTAATACACCCAACAGGGCCTCTGTTATGCTCATTCTAACAGGGACAGAGGAAAAGAAGAGAGCCTGGGAGCTCGCTGGAATTCTCTCCTTTCTGCTTCTCCTGACAACATTTTTTTGCGTGACTGCTATCACTCCAGTATCTCATAAGCCTAAAGAGTTATCATCTTCCATTCCAAGAAAGGGAAAAATTAATTATCTGATTATTTACTGCCCAAAAATTCATTCTTGTGAATGCTCTTTATTTGCTTAATTTTTATTCCCTGCTTCCAGCTGTGATCTTTTGGTCATCTTCTGGCTCACTGATTTTGGAATTAGCATTTTTTTTCACAGTCTTCATTACCATTTTCTTAATCTTAAGCAGCTCATGTCTGTAACACTAATACTTAATCTCTTAGAGAATCTACAATATCATTTTTAGCAGTCACATTATTTTTCTGAGGACCTTAACCTGCATAAAATCTTGGGCAGTGGAAACATCTGGTATCAAATCAAAACATTCCTATTGTTTTTGAAGGAATGATACTAAATTTGTTTATCAAATTGTCACCTTGTTTCCTCCATAATTTATCTGTTTCTTGTTTCTTGTATCTTGGAAGATCTTATGTAGGATACATACTTCTGCATATAGAAATCTCTTTTTTTTGGATGAAGGTTTCAAGCAGTGAACCCACTCTAAAAGTATTTTTGATGCAAAGAGAAGTGCAAAGCCTTCAGTTGGAAGAATAATGTGAAAAAGGTTTCACACAGTGTTCTTTGTCCTTTAGTCCTTTAGTGTGCATTAAATGATTTGCAAACACTGTGTCTTGCAACAGCAAACATATACATTCAAAAAAGGTACAAAATAATAATCTTTAGACCTGTATCTTTTCTTAAATAAAAAATAAAAGGTACAGTAAATGGAAAGTTGCTATTTCAAACAATGAAGGCCACATAGGTGTTTTTTTCAGGACACAGCTGGACTGATACACAGAAGGCTGCTTTAATTATAAAGAAGCAGACTCTTCCCATTAAATGGTGTATGACCAAACAAGCTGCCTTCATTTGACTTTCCAGACAGCTGGAGTTGAATTCAGAGACAGCTAATTGCCGTGGGGACCTTTCTTTGGCAACTAGCCCATTGGTACTCTTGAGGGGTGGAGAGGCTTCACACAGAAAGCTTAAAAGCATCTGGGCTGCTGTTGTGCAGAATGCAACTGCTGACAGATTTACCATCTGTCTTTGAGAAAGACAACAGCTTGGGAAGCCCAGATACCACTATTTTTCAGTAGAAAGCCCTTTGTCAATCAAATCCTCCTCATTAGAGCAGAGAGAACTTGAATTACAGCTAAGTGAAAAAGAAATATCAAGACATTAGTTTACTTTTATTTGTGTATGGACAGATGAAAAATCCTGGAACATTAGGAAACAGCAAAACGTAAACACATTTGTATTATCCATCACATAAACTTTCTTCATGAGAATAGTTTTATGGATGTACCAACAGTAACCATGTTCATATCCCCACAAAAGAGTCATCTTGTAATATCACAGAATACTGAATTCATAATATATACTATACTATAATAAATATTTCAGATATTTATTTTTTGTAAGTTGTCATTGACTGTAAAAGGTAATTACTTTCATTCCTATGGTTGTAGGCAATAGAACAGATTGTATCTATCTTATAAAGGAACTTCAAAGCTCTAAACATCGATATAGGAAAAAGACGTGCAGTCATCCCTGAATATTGTGAATTTGCTTATACACAAAATTATGTCTATGGCCTAGTGTAATTTGTTAATAACCAGTCAAAATTAGGAACCAAACATAGATGTTTTCTAAAAAGCTGCAGTACAAATATTTTCAGCACACAAATGCACGTATATAAACATATGTCCATGCATAATGCCTGCAGGTCTGAAAGACATTCATTCAACCCAACAGCTCATAAAACTGCTAGGAATTATGAAAAATGGAATTATGGATTCTATAAATAGTAGTCTTTCTTAAGCCTTCAAGTGAGTATACACAGTTCTATAAGACTTAAGTGCCTTCATGAAAGATGTAAAAAATTTGCCCAGTTGCTCTCCCTGTATTTTTGTGGTTGACCAGTGTGTACTGCATGTTTAAAAAGAGTAAGTACTTCACGGCTCATGTTCTTAAAAACCAAGCTACAGTTTAATGTGAACATAGAAGAATGCTGCACGTCATATAGTTGTCATCTAAAAGTTGAAAACACATGTATTATATAGGTGTGTACGTATATTGTTGATCACAAATATATAGATAGATGGGTACAGGTAGCTGCTATAAAATTTTTTTTTTGTGTGCGAGCAATTTCCATGGTTCTTTTTACTCCAAGTACTTTACCACAAATCTAGAGGGAGAGAGGAGGAATGTATTCCAGGATTTTCCTTCAAGATCCATGACTGCAGAATTCTAAAATCCAACTTCTCCCTCTACATGCAAGCAATTTAGAAAGAATGTATTGCCAGATGTAGGAAAGGATGCAGTTTAGTAATGAGGCCTGAATGCTCTACCCAGCATATTGATACGGTGCCTCTATGAAACAAAAATTGCACATTATTACACTAGTGACTACAGCTCTCCAATGAAAATCTGACTCCTGGTTTCCAGTCGCCTTTCTTAGGGTTGTTTCTGTATTTTAATGCAGAATGCTTGCCCTCTAAGCTTAGGGTTAGGGCACTCACCTAGAAGATTAGAAAATTCAGATTCAATGTTCCACTGCTGAAGGAAGGCCCTGGGTTCAAACACTCTAATGAAATACAGCTTTACCACTGGCCATGTTTTAAAAGAAAAGGGAATTTGGCTGCTCTTCTCCCAGGAAAACAGCTGTGTTTCTTACTTCAAGGAAAAAGTTCAGGACTTCAGACTGCAGCCTAAAATAAATACTCTAATGTAAAGTTAATAAAGACCTAAATGATTCAGATTAAGTAGTGTATCATCATCAAATGGATCAAAATGTTGGCTTATTTTTCATGCTGAGACACTTTCAGTACAGAGCTAGATTATGTACTTCTACACTCTGTTGCAGTATACAGAGCCGATATATCAATGTCAAAAAGAGGTATGAGAGTCAAATGATGTGCTCTCTCCACCATTTCCTGTTCTCCAGTTTAAGAATATCCCTGGTTCATCATGCTGACTGCTATGAATCTTCTTCTTGAAGGGATAATTTCCTTCCGGCATGGCATAGAAAGTTTAGTTGGAGCTTTGACTTCCACTTCGGTGGCAGCATGCCAAAATCCCTTTAAGGAACTAGCTCTAAAGGTATCTCTCCATTTCTGAAACGGCCATCACAGTATTTCCCCACTTCAGAAACGGTAAATGTGTTTCCACAGTTGTGGAGATCAAATAAGTTGATTGATAAAAGTTCTCTTGCATAACACATGAAAATGGGAATATATTATTATTGTGGAAGAGATTTTAGCCACAGTAATTTAGTCAGGTAGGGACTAGTTGTTCCATTTCAATCAAGTGTGTTGGTCTAGTTAAACCATTGTAAGTCTCTGTGACTATATGGAAATTAGCTGCCTGCTGATGTATGACAAGTGTGTTCATGAAAATGCTTTATTTAGCTTTCCTTTTTTGGTTAAATAGCACAGAGCAATTAAATAACTGCCATATTTGTGCACAGCTGAGGTATAATTTGGGAGTATGTAGACAGGACTTCTTGTAAACTGGAAATGCTGACATTTATACCAGGGATACAGGACTCCACCTCTGACCTTTTACCTATGTAAAATTGAGGGCATAAAGTGAAGAAGAGAAGACTGAACAGGTAAAAGTGAAAGCATCATTTAGCTTCCAGATGGTAAGAAGGATATTTCCAGGTATCCACAGGTGAGTGATTAGGACTGGCAATCAGAAAAAATGTCTCTTGTAAACTAAGCTCATTAAACGACTCAGTCAGTGTAAGCTAATAAAAGTAGAACTCCTCAGTTTGCCATTTTGGAAGGTAAAGTAGAGTCACATTTAAAGTATTCTAGCAACTCATTGTGATATGAGCTTTCGATAAACCACGGCTGTTAATATTTCCTCTGAGAACATCTTACAGAAAACCATGTGAATCACAGCAGCGTCATGTTTTCTGCATATTTTACAGACTGTAAGAATTCTATGCAGATTTTGTATGAAGGTTGTTAATATATAAATTGAAAAGAGTATTTCTAAATATCGCTAACATCCTTAATGGAGATCTCTGATTCAGTGCACATCTGGTGTTCCTTTTGCAAACCTTAAGAAATATATTATTTTTTTTCACTATTTTTATATATAATACAGGT
Source organism: Struthidea cinerea (assembly GCA_013397865.1). Lineage (NCBI taxonomy): Eukaryota > Metazoa > Chordata > Aves > Passeriformes > Corcoracidae > Struthidea > Struthidea cinerea. The sequence goes on along the minus strand of VZTI01001215.1, from coordinate 135,652 downwards.
GTGCGTTTTTTCATTTTTTTTTGGTTGTTTTTTTTTTTTTCCCTGAAGATAATAACCCAGATCCTGAAGGTGCCTGCTACAAAGAAAGTGTATTTCAGAGAATGGAAGAGACATGGGGATTTGCAAAGATCCATTTATATCCTTTGATGTGTTGTTAATGCTATTGCCAATGGCACAAAGGCATGATTCCGGAATTCAAACATCATGGAACATAACCAGGCTATAAATCTGATTGTCCAGGTACAGCTCTATGATTAGATTCAAGAAGAGACAGTAAAACAGCTATTAAATTATCCATCATCTAAAGTTTCCTCAAGGTAGGCAAAATAATCTCTGTTGCTTCTTTGTGATTCTGTTGGTTTGTTTACAGTAATGAGGCTCTCTGAGTGATGTAAATGCACTTAATTTCCATTAGCACTAATAAAAAATCAGTGAGCAGATCAAGAAGGGAATACATATATTTGCAATATGTAATGTACCCTTGGATAGATACTTAGTCCAAAATATATTTGAAAATAAATGTGAGAGAGAAACATGTGGAATGAAGTGAAAAACCTGGAGGTAAAGTGCTAATTCTTTCATGACATCAGCTCAGTTGGGGTTATGAAGGAATATGGGAGATGATTATGACGTTAGGTTTGGAAAAATATACAAATATTTAACATTCTCAGCTACGTATTGTAGGATTTAACAGAGCATGTATTTCCAATTAAATGTTTTATTTTATCTGCAACTTGTCTGCCTTCAATATAAATTTACTGGAAAGTAGGAAAAAAAAAAGAGCATCTTTTTTTGATGTTTAATCCTATTAACGATTAGTATTTAAAAGACCATTGTGAACATTATGCTCAAGAAATAGTGAAGTGGATGGACAGAATTCATAAAAGACATGAGGTCAAGAAGCTGAGGACGTGCTGCATTGTAAGTCCATATATAAAAATAACTTTGTTAAGAAGTAATAACAATGTCTCTATTATCACTGGCCTTAAGCAACACATTAAAATCAATGTTCTTATGTGAAGCCTTAATGTTACCAGTCAGGGATTGAAATCCTGCTCTTCTACGTAAACATTTTAGTCCATCTACTTCTAAGGCCTGTGGTTTGATGCTTCATGTAGCAAGAGACATAACTTCTTACTCTGAAATAAGGATGTTTGGGACATGGTAGGTGTTGAACCACAGAAGGATTTCTACTGAAGGCTGTCATCTGCAGTCATAGGCTTATGAAGTGTATACTTGCAACATGGATAATGCAGACATCTTCAGTAATGGTGTAAAGGAGAATCCGGGCAAATACAGGCCACACAATTTCACCCTAGATGTGAGTCTCTATCATGGAGAACTCCTCAATGTATCACTCAAAGAGTCACTAAGGTAATCAGGCAGATGGAGACGTGCAGGGAGACAAGGCAGAAAAATCTTTCTCTGTGAAGGAAGTAAAGCACTGCAACAAATTGCAAGAGAGGTTGTGGAGCCATCCAAAGCTTTCCTGGACGTGGCCCTGAGTAATTGGCTATTATTGACCTGTTTTAAGCACATTGCACTAGTTGCCCATGGAAGTCAGTTCCAATCAACAAGATTCTATGATTCAAAGTCTAGCTCACAGTGGATGTGGACCGATGGGAAAAATGTGATGAAATTTCTGAACCCAGTATCTTCAATCTGCTACTTACCCTCCTATACTCTTCCATGTTCTTATTATGGTTTGCAAACAGCCAAGATTTACTCCTGAAAGCTCTAATACTGCAAAGATTGAAAAAGGCCGGCCCAATTTCAGATGTAGACCATAAAAAAAAAAAAATTCATACGTAGACTGTAAATAAAACAATAGTACATTCATTGCAGCAACAGCTCATCAAGAAGGCAAAAACTATTACAATAATTTCCTTAGATTTTTAAGAGGGAACATAACTTCACAGGAAGAAAAAGAAGACTACTAAAAAAAAAAAAAGAAGAAAAGAAACAACATATAGCTCCTGCATTTTCTAGACTATGAAAAGATTTTCATGAATTATTTCATGTCTTTGTGAAAGACCACAACATAGTGTGCTGGTCCATCTTTTTAATTTTTCACCATTTCTTCAATGTACAGGAAAGCAAATTTACTGCAGAGGCTTTTACTATCAGAAGAAACCAAAGGAAGCTGCAGGTTCTGCTTACTTGAATTACTTTTATCAATACATTATGAGAAATTGAAGCAGAACAAGCATGCATAACTTGTTAGTTGCAAGTACTGTTTCTGTTTTGGAGAAACCACATGAAATGGTGCAGCAGCTGTGTTATTGCCACCTAAATTCAGAAGAGGTTCAGAATTGCAGAGCATAATTTGAAACCATCGCATGTGGATACACTTGCTGCAACCTTCCTTCCTAAAAACATACCTGAAAACTTTGATATAGATGTGACTTACATTTGAAAGAGACTCCATTTGTAATACAGCAGATTTGTCAGTGATCTCTAAATAATGTATTTAAACCCAGGAAATTATTTTTTAGATTTTTATGTCAAATACTTCCTAATGTGAAGTCATGCTTTTAGTGGTTTATATAAATAATGCCGTGTGATAAATTATTGGCTGTATCTTTCACACATTCTTTGCAAAATCCACTTGGATGCAAGCCAGCTGTTGGTAACTGGATCTTGCATGTTATTACACTTGCATCTTTGGTATCACTCAGCCTTTTTGCATTCCATTGCTGAATTTCCTTCCTTTGTGCTGTGGCTTTTTCACTGCATGTTATTTGTGTTTTTAAAATGAACCATGCAAAGAAATATTTCCATAACCATGGTGACACTGTAACACACTTACAAAGATACTAAGGTAAATCTACCAGACTGGTGTTTTCTGTGACCAATTACTGGAAAGGTAGTACATCTTTTTTTTTAAGAGAGAGAATGGAATGTCCTGAGTATTTCCAGATCGGCTTACACTAGAGTAGCTATTATAAATTAATACAACACTTTTTCAACAGAAGTGATGAGCTGCGTGTTGCTGTGCCTGTTTTACCTACTAGTTTTTCATGAATCCTGGCATATGATGGAGGGGTTTTTTTGTTTTTGTTTTTGGTTTTTTTTTGGTTGGTTGGGGTTTTTTTTTGTTTTTTGGGGTTTTTTTTGTGTTTTTTTTTTTTTTTTTTTTTTTTTTTTTTTTTTTTTTTTTTTTTTTTTTTTTTTTTTTTTTTTTTTTTTTTTTTTTTTTTTTTTTGTTTTTTTTTTTTTTTTTTTTTTTTTTTTTTTTTTTTCTTTTTTTTTGTTTTTGTTTTTGTTTTTGTTTTTGTTTTTGTTTTTTTAATATATCCATGCTTCTGGACCCATGTGAATACATAAATTTTTCAATAATTAATTTTTATCATCTATAGTTCTGTTATCTTAGGAATCTATATATTTTTTTTCTGGTAGTATTTTCTAGTAGTAAGTAAGAAGGCTTAACATTTTTATTTTTATTTCTTACAATATTTGAAAATCTGCACTTTCAGCTGGGAAGTCAGGGTACATAGAAAGTGGGCCCAAATACAAAAAGGCATTTATATACCTTATGCCCACTTTCATTGATAGCTCTTAATTGCTTGCATTTCTGACCAAATTGAGTCTATAAGACCTAAGGTTTAAAAAGAAGCTTTCCATATAGAAAAAAACCCTTTCGTTTTATCTTCAAGATCCTACACTACTGTCCCCAGTAAAAAGAAAAGAAAATGTTCCTAGAGACTGCCAGAACAAAAACCAAAAGAAATACAAAATGTACATGTTATCTGAAAAAAAAGAAAGTCAATCTTGTTATTTTGAGAGTCTGACTGGTTTTAGATTATGAAAAGGACAGTAGCTGTGGGCAAGGATTTGAGCATTGGCTTCTTCTGCTAATTGCAGGTCCAGATGCATAAAGGCAGAAAATTACAGACTGTAAGCCTACAGCAGTTCAGAGATGCATGTTTGCTAAAAAGCCTTGTCTGTTCTCCCTAACCTTTTCTTCTCTGCATGGCTCCAGAGAAATCTGAAAACTGTTAAAAGCTTGTCTTAATAAGCAGAATGCTTACCTGCAATAGGTGAAGCATATTAGTTACCACGATAAAACAGATGTGATAAAAAATTCAACTGTTCAAATGTTCTGTTAAAACCTCTTTAAAACGCCTCCTGCTATGTCATTGCCAAAAATTTACTGCTAAGGTACTACACTAGATAATCATTTAAAGCCTTTTAGGTTTCTTTCTTCTCTATCTTGACTAAACAGAACTTAGAATTAGACCCCTAGAGCACAGGGTTCCTATTCTATCTCTGAAGTTCACCAGAAACTCTCTAAATAGCCAACATTTTAGTGTTTCAGCATGCACCATATTGCCATTAAATCTCAATAATTTCCTGGTGTCTTGATGTTACAGAAAATATTTTACAATGCTCATGTTCTATCCATAGCTTCAAGGAACACAACATACATGTAATATTTAAAGATCCTTGAAGAATGTTTGGTATGCCATTTTACAGCTGACTTGTGTACAGATTTGTGCAACAGAAGAATTGTGGAACAGAATGATCTGTGCAACAAAACAGCTGAAACATAATTTTGATAATATTAGCACAGCTTTATCAGGTCATGCAACTTTGCTGGAGTGAAAACCATAGCACTATTTCTAACTAATTGTGAATGCAGTTGTTTTCAGAGCAGAAAAAATATTCTGTGTTTTGAAAGGGGTAATGATGATTGTCTGACTACCCTCACTCCCATGCCTATCTTAAAAAGAAAGTTTAACAACTACACATCTCTGGGAAAGGATTTATGAATCTGAATGAATTGCTAGCCAGTAAACCCACTCTAATCAAGAGAACAATATTGTTTTCAGGAAATGGGTAATAATAAGAGAAGTTAGCAGCTGGGCTTATGTTTCATCCAAATCAAAGTGGACAATTACTGATTAAATATCACATAAAGATACATGCATTCTGTCTCTCAGAGCGTTTGACTATTCCCTCAATTGAAAGGTTATTATGCAAATTAAATGCAAACAGAAAGGAGGCGTATCTGAAACCAGCTTTACTAATATGTTGCATTCTGTAATTGATTTGATCAACATCAGACTTCTTGTTACATGAAACCAGAGGCAATTTTAGTAAGGTGTTGCACTCTGACTGATACAGAAAATATTCAGTGAACTCCTCACAAAAAAATACAGTTTTGAAAGGTTTTGATTTAGTACTTTCTTAAAACTTTCTTATTACTTTACTTAAAACTTTCTTTTTACATGGTAATGTTGGTGAGAACTGCACACTAAAGTAATGAGGACCTCTAGTCAAAATTGTCCTTGCTTGAACACTTGTTTTCTTACTAGAAATATTTATTAATCTTTTTACACAAATATTTTGCATAAGGTAGGTTTTGAAAACTAGAAGTTTTTCTGCTTTCAGATTAATTCATCTCTCCAAACTCTTTTTAAAAAAAAATATTTCCTTTTCTCTTAGCCACAATATATGTAACCTTATTTTGCTCTGGTGCTTAGTAATGTTAGATATTGAATCAAATTTACACAAGCATAAGCCAGGCTTGGAATGTGCTAACTTTACTATGTTCAAATAAGGTGCGTTCAGACTTACAGTTCAAGTAGCCGTCTAACTGATGCACTTCCTAGTAACTGAAATCTCATTCATAAAAAGTCTAGTGTTTAACTCTGTTAATCATTTTCCAAGATATCTGAATTAGATCAGTAGTATTTTCCCTATTTTATATCAGGGAAAATTGTGGTAAACATTATGGACTGATCATGACAGGTGTATATCTAGATTTCAAGAGCAGAATATCTTTTACTCCTGGCTATCAGAGGTGTTATTCAGAGTTGAAGTAGAACATAGCCAAAATGACCCATGTTCATGGATGTAACAGTTTTTTGTCTGCCTCTTAAACAGACTGACACAGTCATGCACTGAACTACAGTTTTATTTTTCTCCATCCTGCATTTCTGTCTTCAAGGTGCCATGCTCCATATCCCTTGTCATAATGATCAGCACATGGAAAATCATATTGAATTAAGATGGTTTGAAAGCTACTTTTTTGCTTTTTTGTCCCAGACATGTACTGCCCATGAGTGTAATGAACACATGTATGTCTCAGATCTCCTGTTTCTCCAACTTCCATGTACCTATTAATTAACCTCCATTTCACAGGTTTTAAGAAATTGCTACCACCTAGTCAGTATCTTTAAAACTCCCGCTTCAAAATTTAAAATGTTAGCAGATGCTCAAAGGAAGTGTATGAAGTCTATGTAAAGGGTACAGAATAGCTTTCACACCCACTAGAATCATGTGTCCTGCTCATGTGGTGAACACATGTAGTTTGTTGCCTCTGGATTTAAACTTTGGCTTGCCTTCTTTTTTTCTTCTCAGGAACATTCTGAGTTTGCCCTTCATTTTCACTCCACAGTTTTCTTTCCATGCTGATTTGGTACATAGTATTTTGAAAAGAAAAGACCAAAACCCCATATATTAGCCACTTCTTAACTGTGGTAAATATATTGAAAAATGTAGCAGTGGAAAGTCTCCATCAGGTTAACCCTCAATATGCTCACAGATTGGATAGCTGAAAAACCTTTGACATTATTTACTAAGTAAGTAGTTCATAGTTTGCTACAGTTTCTTTAAGGAATTAATGTCTCACCCTCGGAAAAAAATATAGCAAAAACAAACAACTAAATAAAAAAATTAACTTCACAAAAAAGAAGCATATTCAAAGGCTGAGTTTCTGCACCCTGAATGCTTTTTTGGTTTTATGGCTTCAGTAGCTCCCCCGGCTCTAAGCTTAACAATGCCATTTAATCAAAATAGATAGCTTTAGCTGTATATTTAAAGGAGAGTGTTCAGCGGTAAAATGGTGAGCAGATTCAGTTGATTAGGCCTCACATTTAACACTCCATGGAGATGAATGGAATCATTTCACAGTAATCTTCAAGCTAGTGTTTGTCTATACTTGTCATAAATGTGCATCATTCTGCATTTTCAGGGTTATCTAACTACACAGAAAAACTGTTTCAGGAGAAAGACTTTATTGTTGGAATCCAGAATGCAGAGAATATCTCTCTGCCTGTTTTGAAGGATTCTACCCCCCTGGACAACACTGTCTTTGACCTTCGCCCATGGAGAAAATTACCTACCCTTTGGGAAGACTTGGAATCTACACTGGTGTGAACTAGATGATAGAATGTTATGTAAGATTGTCACAAGGCGAAAATTTAGGGTCTTTGGGCTTGTTAATATAGTAAATAGATAAAAGTAAGAAACTTCAAAATGGAGGATTGTTGTTGTTCTCTAGGCTTCTTGTTCCTTCTTCTATTCCTCCATATTCTGGAGTAAAAGTAGTTTAAGATGATTGGATGGAAAATTCTGCAGTTCCGATGTACGTGACAAAGTGATTTATTGAACATTGGTGGAAAAGTGAAAATATCTTTCGTTTTATGTTTTAATTGGATAATTTACCTTTAAAAAGGTCTAATCTTGATAATGCAGACTTCTCCTGCATTCTCTGCCCAGCTAGCTCAGTCGGTAGAGCAAGTGACTCAGTTTCTCTGATAAGACTTAATAAACAACTATCTGAAAGCAGAGGTTTGAAGAAGTTTCCGTTTGCCTCCTGAATTCCTGGCAAAGACGCTAGACCTCTCCCCCATCAGGGGAGACATTACTTAAGGCACGGAATGTGTCACTTTATGGTGGGGTTCTCTTTAGAAACACACACAGGAAGAAACGAATTCCTTGGAATTAATGAATTTTTCACACTAACAAATTTCTTTTGGTTTTGCACATGGGCATTTCATTTTTTGCCTGTGTCTAATTAACAGCTGTTGTGAGTTTCTTTCTTTCTCTTTTCCTATTATAGGAAAGCAATTATTTCAACTTTCTTTTATTTCATATTAATAGTTGTCAGTGTCTTGACAGGCTCCATAGAATTTGCACAACAGTTAACAATCGGATGTTCTTGCTGCATTTGATGGTTCATTAATACGTGAATATTTTTGAATGATAAACAATTTTAAATGTTATTACTCTTTATAGGACAAGTAAAAAAGGAAATACTTCAGTGAGAGAGACAGCTAAACAACTGATTATAAAATCATTAAATTACACATCATAATAATGAATTCTTATGCAGATAGAGATAATGGCCTGATTCTTTCAAGATAGTAGAGTTCTTGCATGTAGTTAACTCTTCCCCAGTTTTAGATTTAAGCCAAATATAGAGGGTTGAATACATGAATGAGCATCATGGGAAAATTATATCTTGCTTAACTGAACTCTCTAAAGCCTAAGTAGCTACTTTTAAGATAGTCAGGTTTGTGCTTTTAGGGGCTGATTAATCTCATCCATCTGCCCTAAAATAGATCATATGCATCAAACTATACAGAAATTGCTTCTCTTTATTTACTTAATTACTAGGCCAGATTGAGACTACTGGGTGAGAATTGTAATGCACTATCAGTAATGTAAATGAGAAAGTCCAAGTAACTTTTGAAATAAAAGAAAAACACCCATACTTAATGAATGATAAACTGGGATAAATGACGTGGCACATGATATGCCATGCCATGAGACTGCAAAAGGATCTGAAGAACAGGAGCCTTGAAAAAAATCCTTTTTCTGCAATGAGTACATTTTGTAACAAATAGATGCACATACTTGCTATACTTGCTCAAAAAGGCGAACTGGAACTCCATGTAAAAAGGGAAATCTTTTTCAGTGGGCTACATCAAGAGATCAAATCAGATTCTTTTCTAGAAAAACAACACTAAATAAGGCTCCTATTGCATGCATCTCAGGGACACAAGGCAAATAAACATGTTCTTAACTGAAACATCTAAGTCTAAAATGTCACAAGATTAAAATTTCCTCAATTCCATTCAATTTTTATTTCAAAGCATAAGTGGGAATTATGTGAAGTTATTGCCTCTAATAAGCACAGTATATCAGCAATTGATTCTGCTTTCATTAGTGAGAACAGACAGTATCCCATTTTCCAAAGGTCTAAGGAAAAATCAAGCTTTTATTATGCGCAAGATCAATACAGTTACTTTTCTTTTTCTAGGCAGACTGGATTATTTGGCTAATCTCTGGCATATGTTTCTACTCATTCATCTTCTGGACACTGAACCTGTAAAGCCATATGCAATGCTCAACTTGATATATTGAGCACTTTCCAGTGCCTTTTTTTTCTTTTTCTTTTTCTTTTTCTTTTTCTTTTTCTTTTTCTTTTTCTTTTTCTTTTTCCTTTCCCTTTTGTTTTAGGTAAGTTCTTGAATTCTCTTCTTAATGTGCAGAAACTGTCTCTAGGTCTGTTTTCAACAAAATATTGCTTTCACCTGTCCTTAAAACTTCAGAACATTCTTCAGGGGGTTTACAATACTTTTACTTGCCATTGGCTCTCAATCCCAATGGATAACGATACTGACAAGACCAAAGTGATGTTAATCAATCTGTTCCTAGAAAACAGTTACATAGGTGTGCCAATGAGACAAATAGTCAGGCGGCCAAGAGAATAATGTTGAAGTTACTGCACTTTTCTAAGAAAATGTCTTTCCTGGAGATACGTGCCTTAGCAGTCAAAGTCAGCAAGCTCCACTTGTAACTTATTAAGTTAATACACAGGAAAACATTAAACTGTAAGTAAGTTACTGACAGAAATCCCCTTTGATTATATTGATTACAATTAATTTGGCAGAAACTAGGTAATAATTATGACTGACTGGGTTCAATCTCCTGTTACACTTGTGCCAATCCATGATCATCCTTTTTAATAAATATAATAATCCATGGAAAAAATTATGTCAATTGTTCTTTCTTATGTCATTTCCTAAGAGGCATAATTATTCTGATTTTAATATAGCATTACCATGTCAGAGATCATTGATCTCAGAGATTTGCCTGAAATAATAATGAACCAAAGGTACCTGAAAACACTGAATCATGGTGCAAAGATTATTGTCATTAACTCTTGTATCTGTAGCTAGTAACATTATGTAGAAGTTCAGTTTTTTGGTTCTCATTAAATGGTATGCTCAGTTTGCTATAAGATTCTTCTTTCTCCTAGAAAGTAGGGAAAGAGGAATGATGCCTGTTTTATGAACTTACATGTGGTTGTACCTAACCAGACTTGGCATATGTGCCTTTTCAGTTAGTTAACACGGTAAAAGAAGATGAATTTTGATCCATTCATAAGTGAAAAATAATTTAAAAACACAATTAACTGGCTGCATAAGCCAAACTCTTCTGTGAATGTAAAACTTCTATTAAGTTGAATTTGGTTAGAAAGGTACTGTTAATGACTTAGGTAATTATATTTCAATACTACATATGTATACATAGAGGCAATAAAGAAGCACGTTGGGACTGGAATACAGGGTCCGTAATTTGAGCAGCAGAAGTGTCCTGGGACAGTCCTGCTAACTTCAGTGGAATTTCACAGAGAAGAAAACACCCTTATGTTCATGAACTGATGTCTTAGATTTCCCCTTAAAGGCAACATATGGCGAGTATCAAAAAACTATTTCCTCCTAATTTTCAGCTTGAACACGGGAGATGTTAAATGATATAATACAGAAATGTGCAATACGAATGTATTGGCTTGCATTGCTCTGCAGACGTCAGGTCAATGAATGCTGAAGCGCATCTTCAGAGAATAAGTTATTGTCTCCCAAAATTATTTTTCTGAGGCAAGAAATAATAAATAATATCTGCAACTTTCTAAGAAACTAAAAATTATTGTTAAAGAATGGTACATGAATATACAGTAGATCAGAAATTTGCTGGAATTGCAGAAGATTTTTGTTTGATTTTCTCTGTGATCTCTCTAGATCACATTTCAAAAAGAAATTTTATTTTCAGTCCTAGAGTACAATGATAATTTTATTGACATTAATGACACTGTTATCCTAGCCAAACAATTGTTCAGGTGATACACTGCTAGACCACACTCTTTGCAGTGGCTACAGATAATAGCTAAACTGTCACTTTGTAGAAATACTTTGCCAATGGCACATAGAAAGAGCAAAGAGGGTATGATTTTTTTGCAGTGCCCCAGACACAGATTGTAACTCAGCCACAATCTACCTTCTGCCATCACCTCTGGGTAGAACAGACGAATACAACAGCTCTATACTTCATGCAATTATATGGCCAGGTGCCACCGTGTTAGTGCAGTTACATTCTTGGGGAAAGAAATAATATCAAGGCTCAGTCCATTCTCTTCACACCATTATGGAAGGGGGAAGTAATGGCTCTGCAGAGGTTGCTTTCCCACCTCATAAATGAGGATGGTTTCCCACCGGTAATGTAGACAAACTTGTCTAACAGGCAAAAAGGAAGGTTACTGAGGTAATGTTAAGTGGAGCTAAGCAAAAATTAAAATTACTGTTCCTTGGGGAAATTCAGCTATTTCAACACTTGGTTTTTGTACCTAATTGAGTTGAAAAATTGCACCTTGTCAAAGACCAGTATACTGTAAAAGCTGCTTTGGTTGTGAGGTGGTTACATTTCATTTTGAGTTCACACTGCATTAAAATGCAGTTCTCTATTGCTCTATGTTTCTGTATACATCTTACAATGTATCTGAAGGTACATGTTAATGATAATGCACCATATGCTTCCATCCAGTATAAGCTTCCACTGGATTATAGATTTCAGAGGGCATTTGACCATTATATAAACAGTCAAATTTTGATGATAATAGTTGTCTGACAGTATCAGTAGCAGGCAGTCTATTAAGGAATAAATATAATTCGTACAAACTGTTCACAAAAAGTAATTATTAGTGTGCATTTGAACAAAACCTGATTAAAACCGTAAGGTAGTAGATCTTCATATAAGAACTGTAAAAATACTCAATAAATGATCCAATGAAAATCCTTAACTACTTCTGCCAATTCCTTCCTCTACTCAGACTTAATTGCTATTAAATATTTTAATTTAAATATCTGGATTGTGCTTGAAGGCCTTGTTTCTTTGCAAGGAGGTGGAAAGAAACTACAACCTCATCCTAACAGACAGTGGTAAAATGAGTAACAGTACCATTAAAATCTGTCACCATGCTTACAATCACTGTAACTGCACCATAAAGAACTCTGAAGAGCTGTGCAGTAATAGCATATCTTAGCTATCTGTGAGTAAGATATCCAGTCAATTTTTTAGCCTGCTAAAAATATTCCTAGGAAAAAAGCCATCTGGTTCAGCAAAACCACAGGGGAAATAATACTTTTTTTGTAAATTATTCCTGCTAGAAAAATAGCAAGGCCTTCTGTTTATCATTATACTTATGAGGTAACTGCAATGAAATCATAAAACTATTATCTTATGAACTGAAGAAGCTTTCATTTATTTTTTCACATCACTGAACGGCCCACTCTTTCAGGTGTATTGCAAAAATGGAGTTGATTTCCTTCAATGAAATCGGGTTAAAAGGAACGAGATGGTTAGGTGACACATGGGGAAAAAAGAAGATTTTTGTATAGATTACTGCCAGCAGTTTCTCTGAAACTTTTATGAGGGACATAGCATTCATTTAATGAGCTCAAATAAAGTTTCCCTTGTTATATGGTACATAATGATGAAGTATATGCACAGATTTTAGATTTATTTTAATGTCCCTATGTATATGGAAACATACATAGGGACATTGCAGATGACATAATCCATACAAATATCAGTAGCAATTTTACTGCCTTTCTTTGTCTCTGTCTCCTGCCAAAAAAAGCACCTAATTTCAGAATGCCTTCCTGGGAACAATTTCTTTATTAAAAGTGAATGAAAAAAAAAATAAGGTGACATCTACAAAGCAGTATGCCCTCTTGGAAAGTTAAATGAGAACATTAGGGTACCAATTTAAAATCATCTGAATAATTTAAGAATGCAAAACACCCTCACAGACTTAGCTTTTATATTTGTGACTCAATTTTATTTAAAATAGTAGATGAGTTACTGGAATTAAGTGGCTGTGTTTTTCAGAGGAGAGGGTCCTGCTCTGAAGATTGTCAGTGAGGATTCCAGATTAATTAACTATCTGCTGGTAGAATTTCCTACTCAGAATTACTTTTCCACAGAAATAGTTAGTCTTCTAAGTACATTCACTAAAGAGAGCTAAAGACTGGTTATAATATGTTATCTGACTGCTGACAAAGGAAAGTGACTTATTTACTTTCAGAAAATACAAATGACTTTTCCCCAAAATGGTTTTGCAAAATGTTTTTTGCACTTACAATTGAACAGTTATTAAAAAAATGGGTTCTGCGAGTTAGCTGCAGATCAAATTTTGTGCCATTATGTCACATTGCAGGGGTTGAAGAATACAGATGGGGGATAAATGTAGAATTGGAATGGTAATAAAAGAACAAATGGGAATAAACAGGGAATATTTAATCTGGGAGCTAGGCTTTGTGTTGGGCAATGAAGAATCACCACATTGTATGAATGCCTGAGCCTCTTTAGATATAAGTGGAAAAAAGTAAAGTAGAAATGCTGTAAATTACAAAATATAAAATTCCTAAAGAACAGAAGAGATTTGGAAAAGCAAAATTCTGAATGTTTAAAGCAGACCTCACCAGATCACTCACCTCTAAAATGCCTACTGCCTCTCATGAAAGGCTGTCCATTCAATACACAGAGTGAGGAACTCTGCTTCAGTTCAATACATTTACACCTTCGGGGAAACATGAATGATGAACCCCACATCAATGCCTGAATGAATCTAACGAAAAATGAAATCTTAGGGTAGAACTCATCCTTTCATACTCTTCACTTTCTTCTATAGCCCTTGGAAACTTTATGTAGATACTAAGATAAAAACAATTACTAACTTTAATCTTCCTTTAAGTTATGCATGGATAGCAGGGGTTGTCTGGAATGACTGCACCTCTAAACACTTCTGAGGGTGCCTGCCCAGAAAGAGTTTGAGAATTCAAATGTTACTGTATATTCACAAGTTTTTTCTGATAAAACTTAAAATCAGATGAAAGTAAGTTGAGTATATCTTCATATTTCTTTATTGTGCCTTTGGTTAAAAAGAATGTATTACAGATTTTAGTCAACTATTTTGTAAATTAATCAAAATTTTATTAGAAATATCAAAAAGAGATTTGCCACTGTATTTCTCGATTATTTCTTTGGAAGTTTGAATGAGTAACTATGTGGCAAACTTTTTGATGACTAAGTGTAGGCTATAAAAATCTGAAACTGAATTGATTCGATGCATATTTGCAATAATTATCTATCCATCTATCTATCTATCTATCTATCTATCTATCTATCTATCTATCTATCTATCTATCTTCAGCCGCAACATTCAAAAAGCCCTCAGAACTAGCTGCACTTATTAAAAGAGACTACAAAGACATAAATAGACAGCATGCAAACAAACCCTGAGAAAGGGTTTGTGTTAACTATTGCCTTGTGTCTATAATAACATTGCTTCTTGTTTAATTGCTGCTTCATGGATATTTCTCTTGGTTTTTCCATGTAGAAACAATTGACAGAATTTATTTGTTAGATCATATATGGAATGGTTAAGTCATCTCCTAAAATAAAATCCTTGGTAATATTTCTCATTATAGAAACAAGGGATCTCTCTCCACATCCAAATGCAGAGTAAAAAATAAAGTATTTTCTTTAAGACTTAAGGATCTTATGACTTTTCATTCAGCTTCTGAGAATCAGAAAAATTCTGATTGCAAATATATATAATGTTCCATACTTATGCAGGCAATAGTAGCAAAATCATTATGAAAATTATAGCAGCAGTAACCCTTTAGTATTTTCTTGCAGTCAGAATCAAATGTCAAAGTAGTGGATATTTTTCCCATCATCAAGATGGAAAATAAAATATCTATTCAGCGCCTCAAAATGTATTACAAATAAATATCAAATTAAATGAATAATTAACAATGAAAAAATAAAACAGCTTTCTTTTTCCCCCAGTACTGTGAGACTAAAATAGCTTTGTGAGACAGGTTTCAGGATTAAGTGTCAAATGAATGGAGCCAGATGTAACAAAGAGAGGAGCTGTTTTATAGTTACTCTTGCATTTTGTAATGCAAACATGGAAATAATCCCCACAGCTATTGAATTTTGGATGAAAGTCAAGAATATTAAAGTGATTTGAAAAGAGAAAATAAAAGTTACAGTCAGAGTATATTTAGAAGTTTTGCTGGAAAAGAGAACTGCCAAAGAACATCTCATCTGTCTTGTGATGCAATATGTAATAATGAGCAATATTTGTGAGGTAAATTGCTTTGTTACAAGAATGAAATACTGGTATCTCTCTGCTAAGTCTGTCTGCAAGGCTAGATTAGTGTGTGCGTAGAAATGACTTACAGGTGATGGTACAGAAAGCCTTGAGTAGCAGTTTAGGTGCCATCCAAAGGCATAGTATTATTTGAAGTACGTGGGATTCACATATGCGATACAATCTCCTGTTAACTCGCCCGTCTGTTGCCTCCAAATTGGTAGTCATTTATTGCTTTATTATACAATGAATAAATGAGCATCACTCCATCTCCTTCCTATTGGCTCTGCAACTGTGAGCTGAGTCCAAGATTCATGTTAACCATTCTTTCATGCCCAGTTGCTTTTGAGGTAAGTGAATGGGTTATTTCTTTCATTCCAATGTGTGTGGACTCAAAGTCTGTGAATGAGAAATGTAAGAAGAAATGTAAGAAGAATATTTTTGTCTGGTATACTACTATGGGAAAGAAGCCCTAATTTATAGTCAGGCAGGTTCCTTTAAAACACCAGTTTTACTGTACTGATATTGTTCAGACATTGTGGAGCAATGGATTTTGAGGTGGCACAGATTCTGCAGAAGCAAAACAAGCTTACAGAAACTCTTTCCACATGTAATAAATACAGTGCATGTCTTTGCTGCTTATAAAGGAGAAGAAACAGATGGTGTTTCATGTTTTCAATTAATAATTCTGAAGTTCTGGGATCCACCTTTAATTTTAATACACACAAACCCCAAATATCTCAGTTTTGTCCTATTTTATTAAATACATAAAGTAGTCATATATTTGTGTTTTGTGTGGGGTTTTGGGGGGTTTTTTGGTGTGTTTTGGGTTTTTTAAACTTAATGAACACATAGAGATGGTTTTCCTTATTTTGTGCTTCCATAGCAAAACTCAACGGGTCCTGTAGGAATACTATCACTTAATTATGGCTAATTATATAATGGCTGATAACGTGTCTGTTGTGCAACTTAGTATTCTGTTGTAATTCATATCTGTTTATCAAACACTGCAGCAAGGGTCTGTAAATAGATTTGAACAAATTTCCAGTGGAAACTGATATCAATTTCACTAATATACTAATATCATCAGTATATTAGTGATGTGTAGTAGATCACTAATTAGTGATAAAGCTTTTAAAATATGAAAAAAACCACCCTATTTTTAAATTATAAATAGTTTCAATTATTCTTGGCAGCAAATATTGAGTGTTTAAGGGGTATTGCTATGGAATAATTTGTACTGAGAATTTTAAAAGGATAGTAATCATGAAAAAAGTCAAGTTCACTGAGAAGCTGAAGTATCCAAACAATTTTTAAACACCATTAAATATACAAGTCAGTTTTGTGTTGGATCTAATGCTTCTCTGCAATGAAAGAAAAAGATGAATTCTTTTGTGTATACACCACTACTGAAAATACAGGGTTACTAAGCTGAAATGATAGAAGTCTAAAAGAGTCCAGCATATCTACTCCTCTGTCTTTGGCACCCACTAAATTTATATACTGTGCTGATAACAATGCATGCACACAAACCTTCATTTTCCCTCAAGTGTAGTCATGCTATCTGTAATAAAGAAAAATGAGGCAAATGTACCATAAATAGACAGAAATGAAGCCACCATTTAAAGATTAGAAGAAAAAGCTGATTCCAATGGGCCTTAAAACAGAATTGCTTTCAAAGTCACAAAGTAACATTAAATGAGGAAATAAAATGGCTTTTTTTTTGGCAAAGAAAGATATTTTCTAATACAAGGAAAGAGCACATTTTGTATTTATGCACTCTTTGGTCTTGAGGAATTTACTACAGATCTTTCTCTCTTCTCCTTTATGCCTTTTCTGTTGTAAATAGATGTAACATTTTTGTTTACGTAAGAATCTGTTTTCAAATTTGTATGTCTTTTTCCCTCCCACCTCTTCTTTAGATATTTCTGCTTTTGCTTTCTGAAGAGTCTGATGTTTCTGTTTTCCTTGCTTGCTTTGTTTCAAAACAGAAATATCCACTCCATCACTTTTATTACAGCTCACATATTTATTTTTCCTTTTTTTTTTTGGTATTATTTTCCTCATCTTTGTTTTGGGGTTGTGTTTTGGGTTTTGTTTTGTTTAGGTTCAGATTGATGATGTATTGTACTAGACATTACTCCAGATTCCTTTACCAGCATATCCATAACATTGTCTGTCCAAAGATGAGTACCAAATAAGTTTAAAACCTCAGCTCCTCCACATACCATTTCACTACTATTTTTCTCATGTTTTACATGTCTCTCAGCCACTATCCTTGGAGGGATCTTGATGTATAGACCCCTGCCTTGCCTTGTCTTGCCTTGCCCTTCCTGCTGTTTTCTTTCTCTGAAGCAAAGCAGTATTCTGGACAATTCCAATGTATGTGGAAATTACTACGGAATTAGATCTTATTTTACATTCTCACTAAAACCAAACAAGTTCACCATGATTCCTGTAAGTATACTGCTTTAATAGTTTATAAACTTTTGTATCTACTCCAGTACTTTTTAAAGTAGTAAACAATTATTACTTCATTATTCACTGAGAAGGATCATGGTGAATGGAAGTTATAAGGGACACAGATAGAAAGTAATTCCATGTTAATGTACTTGTAAAGTGGTTAGAATTATGTTACTACTCATGCCAACTTTCTTTTCCTTTCTTTCAATTAAAATAAATTGAGCTGATGGTAAGTCTGGAGAAACCAGACTGTGTGGTGCTATGTGTGGGTTTGAGAATATGAAAAAATTTGAAAAATAAATGGGTTGAGGATGGAGTTTGCTTGTGCTTGTCTATGCCTGTATGTGTGGTCTGGAGGAAGTGGGGATGCGCGAGGATGTGAATAAAGGAAGAGAATATAAGTATGTGCAGGAGGTAAAAAAGGATGGAATATAGGGTTAAAAATAAGGGATTACAGAATCGACTATGAAGAAGACACATCATTACCTGACGTATTCTTCTTAAATGTCAATAGCATGATAATCAGAAAGCAATAATGCATGTTACTTTTGATTTATGTCTTTGGTATTACTTTTATGAAATGGGTATTTGCTTTAATAAACCTACAAGGAAATACTAGAGGCAAACTTTGGTCTTAAATTTTGGAAGATATTATTTTTTTAACCTCAGAAATATATACCTTGCTTGAAAAATTAAAATATTCTTTTAGTAGAAAATATATTCTAAAAATAGAGATGTTCTGAAAAATTTAATTTATTTTTCATCTGAGTAATAATAAACATAAAAAGGATAATGGCTTTGAGGTTATAGCCACTCTTTTAAAAGTTGCATAGATCATTGCTTTTTATTTCACCTACATGTTAAAAGTTTTTTTGTTTTTTTTTTCTGAAAAAGTTTATATACCCAGTCACTGGTTTCTTTGAAGGACAGGTGAATTTAAACTCAAATAGAGTAACAGGATCCAAATGCAAGAGAGGAAGAGTCTTCAGTTAGTTTTAGAATGTAAAGCAACCCTGTGTAAAGTACCAAAAATTTATCAATATTGTCCTGCCAAAAGTGCATGCACCTGTGAAATCACTGAAATGAGGTACATCATAGAATCACAGAACAGCAGTGGGTGGAAGGCATAACTGGAGATTATCTATTGCACTGCACTGCACAGAACAGGTGCACCGAGAGCCAGTTGCTCAGGGCTGTGCCTAGCATGTTTTTAAATATGTTTACGTATGGAGACTCCACAATTTCTCTGGTCAATATACTGGAGTTACTGTTGGCATTCAAGTTAGAGGATAGTTTCTACCACGTGGCCATAGCTCTTAGAACTGGTGAATCTGCAAGTGTTAGTTTGCTCTTCCATGTTCTTCTTGTTTGTGCTTCCATGTAAAGGAACTGTGACTTGGTAAAGATTAAAGTTAAGTAGAGGTGGTTTTAAAGTTTTTTGACACGGAGATTTGCCTTGACTTCATGCTGGCAGAATAAGCTCTGCCTCCACCTAGATCTCACCGTCCACTCAGTTTGCACTGTCAAGGGAAAAAGAGTTCTTCAGTAGAGGAAGAAACACAACTTTTGATCTGTTCATCCCCCAGCCTGAACTGATACTGGGAGCTGCCCCAACCCAGATGCAGCACCTTGCACTTGGCCCTGTTAAACCTCATGAGATTCTCATAGTCTCACTTCTTGGCTTGTCTGGGTCACTCTGGATGGCATTCCAAACTTCAGGTGTGTCAATCACACCACTCAGCTTGGTATCATCTGCAAATTTGCTAAGAGTGCACTCAGTCCCTCTAATTAAGATATTAAGTCATTAATTAAGATATTAAATAACACTGGTCCCAGTGTGACCCCTGAGTGACACCACTTGTCACTGATGTCCATTGGGACTCTGAGTGATTGACCATTACCCTCTGTATGTGACCATTTCATTATGCGCTGAACAGTTCACCTGCTGAATCCAACTCTCTCCAGCTAAGAGAGAAGAATGTTGTGGGGGACCATGTCAAAGGACTATAATTTCCCATAATAGCACTCCAGTCCCAGAACTCTTCCATCAGGCCTCACTTATACCAATGATTCCATAGCCAAAGCTTTACTTCCTCTTATTTTTTCCTCACATTGTGTGAATTATTGTCCAGGTATGTCTAATGCATTCCAGTGTACTCAGCATACTGTGGGACACACTGTCCCTCAAATGCTGCCATACTGTCCCAAAAGTTATCACTAGTATGCCTAATTTTATCCCTTTCTTCCTTTTTAACTCTTTAACTCTGTACTTTTACATTATTTCTCCAGTTGTATGTTGATGGGGACAAAATGCAAAGTATTAGTCACTGTTATTCTGATTTTTTTTCCGGGCCTCTGAGGTCTTGAAAGGATTCAGCAAAATCCTTCCCTTTTAACAGCATGTATTAAAAACATTTAATACCATATTGACAAATATCATGTCTAAATATAAACCATTAAAATTTATAGACCTTTCTAAGCAAAGAAAGTAATTTATTAAAAGCTAAAAATGAAGACAATTACTTTGTTTGCAATCTGCAAGTTGAAATGCTCTTTTTTCTACCATCAAAAATCTAACTTCTTTGATATTGACAGGGTTTTATACACATTGCAAATTTCTCTTTTACCTTCGTATGTTAAAATGAAGTCAAGAAACTAATTTACTTTTGTTGGAAAAGAGCCAGTTAGAGTGTTTACAAGGCTAGAAGGTGAAGGGTCTCTGTGTAAAAGGAAGGGATGACATTTCTGCTCATGAATACAAGGATTTAATTCTTTGACCTGCTGTTGGCAAGAGCTGGTGTATGGTGAACACTTTCAGGTCTGACACATTCATTAAAATAAAACAACCTCCAGACCCTTCTCTTGGCAGAAGACAAAGCTGAATGTTTAACTTGCGTGAGAATCCCCTCCCCTCAGATGATCTGTAATGTGACTTTGAAGGTTGGCTTAACAAAAAAAAAGGTAAGAAAAGGAGAATTTCTTTGCTGACCTTCCCTGTCTCACAGAGGCCGTGCAAAAAAAAAAAAAAAAAAAAAAAAAGGAAAAAATTTTGAAAGGCTTATAATGTAAACACAAGCAGCTGGTTTAGACAATGCCACATGTGCACAAAAACACATCAGAAAATCCATGTTGAAATTCATTTTTGTGGCCCGGTAAGAAAGGTCAGTAGGTTTAGATGTTAAAAGTAAGTTAACTCTTTGCTTATTTGACCATTAAACTGTCAGCATGAAACTATGTTTTAAACTTATGATGGTCTGAAATCTTAGTGGTAAATGAAGTCTGAAGACCTATTAACCTGCCCAAGAAGTGAACCAGAGGCTGGTTCAGCTTCACTGCTAACTGCACTAGGGCAGAGGAATGGATGCTAAGAGGTGGAAAAAACATCTGACTCTTATCTTTGCTTGGCAAAGTTAAGCGGCATAAATAATTGTCCGTGCCAAACTTGGATTAATAATATATCTTTGTGTATCTTTGCATTACTGTGAGACTAAGTTGATTTCACACATTCACCTATAAAATGCTTGCAATTTTCTTTCTATGCATTCATATTTAATGTATGTTATGAAAAGGCATTTGAGTAGCTAACTCAGTTCAACCTATTTGCTTTCGAAAATGGTATAGAATTTTCACTGTCAGTTCATATCATGATAAATTTAATTGCATCTATTAATTGATAAAATTAGAATCTATTAATTAAAAACATTGCTGAATTCTTTGGGTTTGTTTTTGTTCCCCCAAGTTTTCATCTAGCATTGAAGCATATTGTTTAGGTAAAATGAAGGCCACAAAGAAGCAAAGAAAATGGCTATCCTTACATAGTGTTGTATATGACTTTCTCTGTGGTATGTCTTAAGTTCCAGAATATAATTTGTTTGGTTTGCTATTTAAAAAATTATAAAAACCATGGCTATTAAAAATGATGCACAAGTGCATGTATTTTCTTGCAATTACTTAGGTTATTAATCAGAAAGCCTAAGCAAAATATAAACACCAAAATACAATAAACATCAAAACACAGTCAAATAAAAGGCAAGTACAATATCTAGAATCATTCTCTGTGTGTAAAAGTGATGGAAACAGATTATTTATGGTTTTAATGCATAAGATACAATTATAATAAATAAACCAAACTCATAATTAGAAAATCTGCAACACCTTTTTTGTGTACTGAAGCTTCTAAAATGCCCTTTAAGAAACACAATTGCTATATATAGTTCCTTTTGTCATTTTCTTAAGTGCCTTTGGTCAAGCTGTCTGCTTGCCCTGAGGCATGGCCTTTACTGTGTGTTAAATCTTTACTCTCACTGGCAGAACAAACACTCAAATGCCCCATCTTGGGTCTTGTATAGTAACATTTGCACAGCATTGGACTGCCAGCCAATTGAACTCCTGGTTTGAACTGCATCATTTCAAATGGCTTCATTGTCTTCAGGAAGTCAGTATGGATGTGTATCAGGATGACAGTGAAAGGGATTTTATTCTTTGTAATTATCCTAATCCTACTTTAATATATCACTGTCTAATAATTTCTGGGTTTGGGTTATTTCTTTGTATTCTTTCCTAAATGCTCTAAAAGACTCTAAACTGATCTAAACTGACAGAAATCACTAATTGCCATGAAGAAAAACAAATGGTTTTCTTTAGGAAGTACCAGGAATGAAAGGAATGAGAGACTTTATAAAGAGTGTAACTTACTTTTTAGTTAACTATTCATTCTCCTGGCTTGACAAAACCTGAGGGATTTACGGGGTTTGTGGGATGTGTATGAAAAATACCATTCATTGCAGTCATGGTGATCAAGGACATTTTCGTATGACATGCACTACTTCCCAATACTGAATGAAATTAACCCTGGATTGAAGAAGCACAAAAACTTTAATCTGTCTCAAAATAGCTTTTTGTTTTGTTTTGTTTTGTTTTGTTTTGTTTTGTTTCTAATACTGCTGATTTCCTGCTAAAAGGTTCTGTCTTTCAAACTCACAAGTAAAACTGTGCTATAAAGCAATTATACAAATTTCACCACCCTCAGAAACTTCTCAAGTAGAGGGACAAGTTTAGCTGAGTCTTAATCAGCAAATTACACGTGTCAGAGACTGTAAATTGGCACTGATGTCAGTCATCACAGACACAAAAACCTCCATGTCATAAAGGTCTCTTCTCTGTAACACAAGAAGCTCCTTGCTGGGAATAGTTAGTCCATGACCTATACTAACCCTTGAGTTGTGCCTGAGAACTGTTTCTGTCAAAACCTGCTATGGGCTGAAACTCTTTTCGGAGTTGTTTCAGCAATTTAATAGTGAGGACAATCAAGTTTCAGAGATGGGAACATTCTCTGACACTGCTTAACTTATTATTTATGACATCATCTTCAGTAATGCTGCCTATAGAACTTTGGTTTGCTGTAGGCATTGGCTATATGTATGAAAATTAAAATTGTGATGATGATGATGATGATAATAATAATAATAATAGTATTTTGGGCTGTTGGACTTCCCTCTGTGAGAAGTTAAGTACAAATAAAGCCTCCGACTTCCTAAGCCAGAGTGTCTGTAACCAAGATGCCCTTTGAGGTTCACCAGTCGCACATACTATCCTCCCAAATGTAGGCAGACAAAATATAATAAAAGTATATATAAAAGTTTTCCTCATATGAAGAAAGATTTTCTTCTTTTCGAGATAGGACTTTCTGGTTTTCAGATCCCAGAGTGTTCAGAATTTCTTGAAATTCATTGCCTCATTCAGGTCAAATCTTTGGAAAATTTTAAAACTTAGTTCCTCTAAGATCCCAGTTCAGAGGAAGCCAAAATGGGTGCCACTTATAAAAGAAGATACCTTGATGCCAAAAATATACTCATAATTTAATCCATCCTTCCTCATGAGAAAAATCAAGAAAATTAATTAATTTTGCTTTGGAGTAGTAATAGTTATGCCATACAATGTCTTTTCACTCTGGTTCACTCTCTGTTAGCGTCCACTCTGGAAACTCAGGTAGGTAAAAAGTGAACTATTTTCCATATTGAAACTAGGCCTATTGAGAGTACTTCTGCTGTCTGCATGGACATACCTAATACAATCAGTAATTTCTGTAGATATATTAGCCTTTGTGGTTTTGGTGATGACACTAATAACACCTCCTCTTCAAAATCTAAAAATGTGGCTTTCACTGATTATTTTTAACCACCTGAATCAATGTAACATTAATTAAATAACAAATGATCCATGTATTTATTTCTCTGCTGACAGTTTTTCCCCCTCCTTGCCCACAGTGCTTCCTCACAGACACCATAAACATCTTTTTTTCTGGCTAGTGTTTGACAGTAAGTGCAAACACAGCAGTGGAATGTCGGTGAGTCCTTTTTAAGTATTGGAAGTGCAGTCTTACTTCTTCAGGTGACAATAAGGAGATACAGAAAAGCTATGAAATAAATACCTTAAACAACCTAAATCTATGCAAATGTTCTTCAGCTTGCAGCAGTGTTTATCTTGCTTTACACTACTAGAATATCCAATAAACAAACAGAAATTGCAATCATTAAAAAGCATATAATTTTAGAATATGACATAAATAAATAGAGAAATATGTACCATCTGAATTTCCTACCCTGAATATAGAATTTGGCATTTTTTATTCAGAATATTTCAGCATTGTTCATTATTGCTGTTATGGATTAATGTTGTTACTGTATTAAAACAACTTAAACTGTTACCAGATATTCTCTATTGACCTCTACTTTACTTGAACCTAAAATTCAGTGATTTGATTTGAGTTTCTTTGGATATTTGACTATGCTAAAGTAAATTAAACACTTTATTTGAAAAATAAACGCTTTTGAAACTTTTTATATCTTTAAATAAACACCTCACATGCACTAAAAGCTTTTAGAACATTCAGTCTTTCTGAAAAAGTGACGCCAAAACTAACCTAATAGTTCTTTAGAAGACTGTTCTGCTTTCTGTACAGTTGATACAATACCTCAAGGTTCTGTTTGCACACTATTCTGTATTTTCACTTAATCCAGACCTGTTTTATTTCAGAGTGCAATCCTACAAAAAGGTAGCTCATAGCAGTGAGGCTGTCACTGAGTCCTAAATTAATTGCCACACAGCAAAACGAGTGTTTCCACACTACACAGGGAGGCTTTTTGCAGGAAGGAGATAAAGATGAAACCTATTTACAAAAGAGATAAAAACCTTTTTTTTTTTTGGTGACCAGTTCAGAAAATGAATGAAGTTTATAGTCAGGACAAAAATATGTTCATACTAAAACTTATGATTTTATCATAAAGCAGGAAATGCATATGAGTAACATTAGTATGAAATGATTTACTTACATTTCCTCATATTATCTTTTTCAGGAATAGTATAAGAACTTGGTAAACATCCTAGAAATAGTGACTTTTCACATCCTTTAGGGGTGAAACACAATTCTGTGTGATGGCTAAGTCTTTACTTCCTATCCTATTTATAGTACACTATTTTTTCTTATTATCTTTCTTCTTTCAATACCTAGTTTTTTTGGTGTTTAGATGGAAGAAACATCCATAACTTAATTTTTTCTTTCTTGTTCCCTATTATGTACAAATACAGCTGACATCTGGACATAAACAAATTTTCTCAATGTAATTTAGCAGAGTTCCTGGAAAATGTTTAAATAATGGAAATAACCTTCAGTTATATGGAAAACATTGAAATATCCTTCAGTTCTAAAGAAAGGGAATTGTTTAATGGACATGTATTGACTTCATATTTGTACTCTGTGAAGCTGCAAGTTTTTCTTCCTGTCTTTTACTTTTAAATGAGTCCCGTCATGGTGGATTGTGCAATAGAAGCATAGAAGTCTTAGAATTGATTCACAAGTTTTCTTTTAACTGAAAGACTTTTAATCTACCATGTGTGGTATCGGGAAAAACATTTGAAACTAAAAAAAACTATTCTATTAGTATTCTGGGTTTGGTTATATGATTTAATACTAGTAAGTTATGAAAAGTTGAATTTGTAAGCAATTCATTTACTGCTCACTAAACTGAATATTTTCTTAAGAGTGTTCACATTCTGTCTCTTATACCTCTCTCTTCGTATGCTTTTGGATTCCACTTTGAAAAACATTTAAATCAATGTGGCAGTATTGTTAATATAGTTGGGAAATGTAATGAGATTAAATAAATAAAAACGTGGGAAAAAAGAGATTTATTTTACGCATAGATATTTGTACTGAGACTGACAGAAGATGCTGAAAATGTTGCCAAGGAACTCTTTGTAATCTATCAGTATAAGAACTGTAAAAAAAATACATAAATACCTTAGAAATTTCTTTAGTGAAATAAAATCTTATCCAAGGTGTGCAAAAACATTAGAAACAGGTTGAAATTCTCAGAATTTCTGGATTAGTGGAATTGAGGAGCCTAATGCCTATTTTCAGTTTAAATACTTCAAAAATTCTAGTGATAAACACTACTGTATCCTTTATAACTGTACTGCGTATTTCTGTTTTTCCTAGCAGGATTTTGACAGACTTAGAGATTTGGGTTTACAAAGCCTGGCTTTTGTATTTATTTTAATCAACTTTTTGTTCTATACATTTTGCAAATTAAATGTCTGGGGTTTGGGTTTTAGTCCCCCTAAAAGTAAGACTATCCTATATTTTGGTTTTGCTCTATACTTCGTAATATTCATATTCATTTCAGTTAAGCTATTTTTTAATTCTTCCTTTCAAGAAAATTCTTACCTTTACAGACAAAATTATAATCTTTTGAATTATTTTCCTTTGCTATGCCTTCCTTTGTCATAACACATACTCTGACTATTTTATCATTCTTCAGTGATTTTTACTTCTGGCACTGTAGCGAGAGAAGGAGGTTAGTCCATGAATCCATCAGCTAGGCAGAACAACCAGTCCGGATTCCCATGTAGACCCCAAATGGTCATTCATGCTATTGTAGCTTCTACAAAAACCCCTGTAGGACAAAATTCTCATATCTGATGATTGCATATGAGCTCTGCTGACTTTTATGGGAGGTTTGAGAAAAAAAGAAAGAGTGAATTTGGCTCATTAAACACAATATTTAGAACACTTCTGATGAAAATTAGCTGCTGAGTATGCAGCAAACTTCGCAAAGTTTAATATCTCATCCATATTGTGTATTGCTTTACTGCCAAATCTTGTACTTTAACTAGAATGAAAATATCAAAGAACCATCTGTAGATCTAAATATTTGGATATGTCTCAAACACATTCTGGATTCAGCGTTGCCAATGCCAGTGATCGTTTTGACAAAGCTGGCACTTAACTAATAAGTGTAGTGAAACGGGAGCACAATTCCACAGACGTAAAACAATACAATTACAGTCAGTTTTCATAAATTTTCTGAAACTGCACTCTACTACAGGTGATGAAAAGTTAAATATTTTCTCTTAAAGAGAGTATATTATAAAATAATCTCAGCAAATAGAAGTGACAAATGCTGCAAGTTCAAGCTTTGGGTCAATAAATAGACTGTTTCTTATCATCTACATCTCCACTATGTGTAATCTGCTTTACAGACTTTTTTGGATGAACTAATTTCATAAGACATGTATATCACACTTGTATCTTCTACCTATTGTAGGCAATATAATTTTTTCCATTGGATTCCTGTTAGACAAGCAGTCCATACAGTAAATGATTTTTTTCTGGCCAGTTATATCTCAATGTTTTGCTAATTAAGAGAAAAAATATTTTCGTACTAGCTGGTATTAATAGTGCATAATATCCTTCATTATGCAACATAAAATATCAAAAGGCATGAGCCAAGGAAATGCTTTTGAAATATCTGAGGGACAAGAAGATGATTGCAAGCCCTCAGCATGGATTATGAAGGGGAAATCAACCAATCTCATTGCCTTTTCTGAAGATATGACTGGCTTGGCAGATGGAGGAAGAGCAGTGGATGTGGCAGATGAAGGAAGAGCCATGGATGTTGTTTACCTTGACTTTAGTTAGGTTTGTGACCTGGCTTCCTCCGAATTTCAAATTGATACTGGACAATAAACCCTGTGTCTAGTAAAAATTGTGCTAGACTCTGAGGCACCATAGACCATGAGGTGGATTGAAAGCCAGCTGAATTGAATATAAGAAAAATCTTTTTGTGGTGAGGTTGATCAAACCCTGGAACAGGTTGCCCAGAGAGGTCATGAAGTCTCAATTTTGGAGCTATCTAAAACCTGACTGGATGCAGCTCTGAGCAGCCTGTTCTACTTGCTCCTGCTTTCACAGCAGAATTGGAATAGATCGTCTCCAGGTGTCCCTTCCAAACTCAGCTATCCTGTGATTCTGGGACTGTGTGAAGGACTTTTTTATCCATCGGTTGCTTACCTAATCTTGAATATAGATATTGACATAGTAATTTTTATTTACTTAGTTTTGCTGAACCTGCTGTTTTCTTGTCAGTAGTAATACTTAAAGCCTATTTGCTCTACTGCCTGATTGAAGTGCTTCCAAAGGCTGCGCACAAGCTGGTCAGGAGAGACTGGTGGAGGCTTTCATCAGAACATCATTACAGTGCAAAGTAGATGCAACAGTGTTTTCCAATTTGTCTAGGATTAGAAGGAAATCCCTGTTTCTGTGATTTTTTACCATTGTCAGGTAAGATATATAATGTGATACTGCTTGTGTTTCCTCCTTGTTTGAGTACACAAAGATTCTGGCATGAATATTTTACACTTTTCAAATTGCCTTCCCAAACATCCAGTGCTCTGGAAATTGCTTTCCTACAATTGTTAAGCTGGTAAATTTGATCACAAGGCTACTCAAGAAAAGTAAATGCAAAAGTTTGTAAGTATACCTGAAATGCATTAACTTTGTGTGAATTTTGGCACCCCTAGTACAGTAATCAGTATTGTCAAAACCTAAACTTCTTGAAAGAGAGTATTTTGAACAAAACTATCATTGTCCTAGAATTTGGGTAGACAGCTAATGATTTTGGAACATCTACCCCAATGAAAATCAACATTTTCATTTTCAAGTATGCCAAAGCTAGGCAACTTGTAATTATGCCCTCAAATCAGTGTTACTCAGTGCACAAAACCTCTGCAGTTTTGAGAACAGAAATGCAAAATGGGTTGTGCTTCTCTTAATTTTCCTTATGAAAGGTGAAATGATGCTATATTTTACAGGTGTTTTAAATTATATATTTTTTGCCAAGTGCATAGCAATTATCACGTCAGTGTGTAGTCAGCTCTGTAGAGTAAAGCATTCTCCTAGGAGAATAATAAGGATTATAATGAGGACTCCAAAGAGGATAAATTTTTAAAGTTGGGAGCCTGCACCTTGTTTAGACTTTTAGAGTCATATTTACCAGATCTCTCATTTACGTCTGAACATGAACTACAATTTCCAGGCAATCTGCCTGCTGAATGAAGTCCAGTTGGCCCCCCTTCTGTGCAAATTCTTTTTTTTCAGACAGAGAAATAATTTAATTTCAAAGTGAATGTCCAAACTAGGACACCCTAGTCACTAAGTCACCCCAAGACAGTGAATTTTCATATATGCTATATGATCTTCCTGATCATTATGAAGAGGAAAAGAAACACCTATTTATTGTATGAAAGCCTACAAAAATACTGCATGTAAAGAATGGGTTCAGTTAATATTTTTTTTTCAAATTAATTCAGTGAAGGAATAATATTAATCAATTTTATCCTTTCCCACTGGCACCAAAATGTAAATGAGCTAGTTATGGCCTTCTAAATGCAATTATTAATCAGTTTTGTTGCCACATGTTATTTAGACCCATATTTATGCAAATTTTCAGGTTTGTTTCCCAGATGGTTTTCATCAAGTCACAGCAATCATACAAGTTGGTCGAAGTACCGATCTGTGCTATCTTATGCTGATAAAAATACACAAACATCCCAACAGAAAAATAAAAAAAAGCAAACAAGCAAAGTAAACACAGAGATGCACGCATATGTGTGTAGACACATACCACATGTATGAAATACCCAGACAACTTGTACTAAAATAATATGCAAGAGCTGGTATAGACCAGATGGACCAATAATGCTCTAGGACATTTTGGTATGCTATTTGTTCCTTTTCTTTTGTTTTGTTCCTTTAAGGGAAACATGAGGTTTCTCAGTAAATTTCATTTTTGTGGAGGAGGCAGTGTCTTTAGACACCATCAAAATTGTTTCTTCTTATTCTTCACAGACTACTTAGATGAGAATCCATGTTTTCATGAAATATTTTTAAACATTTTTCTATATTAAAATAATGCACTTCCACCATACAATCGAGGAAATGCTCTGTGCAAGTCACATGAATTATGGTGTACTCAACATACTACTTCTCCAAATGCACCTCACGTAATTTATACCCACAAAATTAAAGCATCTTAAACTTTTAAACTTCAAAAGTTTTCCTTCAGCTGTATCCAAGCAAGCCTGTGGACTGTGGTACTGTACCGTAAGGTGAAGGGTAAAACTAGGTCTGACATTTTTATAATTTGTTCTATTTTGAAAAGGTACATGTGAATGCACTTCTTTTATATATTTCACAGCTTCCTTGACTCCAACCAGTGAAACGCTACCTAATGGAATTTGGCTCATGACACTCCAAAATTCCTTTAAAAATTCAGCCGCTGTGGTAGGTCAGAGACAGTTACTACCTCCTCTGGTAAGCTTCGGTAACAAGCTTTCAATTTATTACCTCTTATAGGCGCCTAATTTCTATGAATTGTAGAACCAGCTGTCCATAGTATTAAGATCTAGCTTAAGTTAACACTGTTTAGAAACTCTCTGCATGAAGATGGCAATCTCTCAAAAGTTTTGCATTTTTGTGATGATTGAAATCTCACTTAGGATGAAATACTATAAAGTTATCCAGTGGCTGCAGTCTTAAAGATGTTGTGTTATAGAACTATTTTACGTGTTCAGCTCTTGTGCTTAACGTAGCTGAGACTATTTGTCAAAAAAAAAAAAAAAGAAAAAAGAGCTCATAATTAGCTTAAGGTGAAATAAATATGGCTTCATTGTCAGAAAAAAATTATCACAGTGTACTTACTTGATCTCTTCTGCAAGCGACAGACTTTCTGACACAGTAATTCTATCAGTAACTATAAAAGAATTGATGGATATTTTGGCAAGCTGTTCTTTAAATTTGCTTAGCCTCAAGGAATTATTTTTGTATTTAAAGTTTGTAGGAAATCAGTCTCTAACCATGTACTCCAAGTGCTAAAAAAAGCATTTAAAATCCAATTGCCGACAAGGGATGACTAAGAACTTGTTGCCAGCTTTTAACGCACAAAATGTTTTTGCACAAGAGAAGAAGTAAGTCAAAGGTTAGAAAAACTTATTACCCTTCATAGAAACCCAACAGGTTTTTTACAACTTTTAATCAAAACCAAAATAATGGACCAGATACGAGTACAATAGAGCTGGTATGACTGTACAAAGAACTGGTGGGTAATCCCCGCTGAGACTTCATTCCTTAGAATGAATCTTGGCTACACTGGAATTCATAGTTCAGTACCAAAATTTATAATAGACATTTTTTTCTTATTTTAACTCAGAAAACGAAAGAAAAAAAACACTCCCTGAAAGATTTGGAAGCTGGTACTGAGCTACATAGTGAAGGATGAAATGAGTAGAGGTTAGAATTTTATCCAAGCCAAGCCTTGCAGTAGTTGGCTGCCTCAGACAGAATTTCAGACTTAACTCACAGTGTCACCTCTGGAACTGTCTCCGGCTTCTTAGTGTGCCCTAGCAGCCCGCTGACCTGTGTACCCGCTGGACATTTCTCAGTATACTTGGTCTTATCTCCCAAGA
Organism: Struthidea cinerea; assembly: GCA_013397865.1. Lineage (NCBI taxonomy): Eukaryota > Metazoa > Chordata > Aves > Passeriformes > Corcoracidae > Struthidea > Struthidea cinerea. Next base: position 104,151 of record VZTI01001215.1, on the reverse strand, counting down.
GATGACCCACACATTTCTTGTGTGTTTGGGTTGTATCATGGAAGGACCTACCTCTCACTACGTGACCGTGTGTGCCGGTCCCTGTTCATTAGGGACAACCCATGGAGAAGGCATGGCTCTGCGCTTTAGGTGAAAGATGTGCTTGCTCATAAGCACCTGGTTCGCTGGGCCTGGATACTGGGCACACTCCCCTTGCTGTTGTTTATCACTGACATTTGTTGCTATTTATCTCATGTAATGAGAAAAATGAAAGTGGCAAGGCCTATGGTTGAACACATGTTGCCTTTGGCTGTTGGAGTCAATGCAAGGAATCAAGTATTAAGAGTTATGAAATCGTTAAGAGACAGCCTCAAGAGACAGTAACTTTTATCCTCTTTTCTGTTTTTTTCTTGTGGTAATAACTAAGCAGGGCTAGAACTGTAGAAGTCACAAAAAAGATGAAATAGACTGATTTATACTTCCTTTGGCCTGCTCAATCTCTCAGGGAACTCATTGGGAACTTCAATGTTTTAGAGCTGTAAGAAAACACTCCTTCCTAAAAATGACCAGCCTGCTGAGTTTTGCTTTGGGATATTTCTGCCTGGATAGAATAGTGTCTTGGGGTGACTTTATGATGTGTATCCCCTATTGCTGCTCTATGCCCAGAAATTAATTTTGTGCCTTTCTGTGCCTTTAAACTGAGCCTGAGAGGGGGGAGAGGAAAAAACCAAGCAAACTTTTCAAAACAGTTGTTCAAGGACACCGATACACACTCCTCTGCTTCTGCAGCAGCAAGAACGCAGGAAGCACCCTTCTTGCTTTTCAGCCAGCTTTCGGCTCCTTTTCTCTGGAGGGAGACGGAGAGTTGAACTTTGTTTTCCTGGGACTTTGGTTTTTCCCTTCTTCTCTTCTGGACTGTTTCAACATCGGAACGCATTGGGAGAATTTTCCACCAAGGCCCCAGAAGTGGGCCCACACTGACCCAGCTCTGAGGAGGAGGAGAGAGACCACACCTGCAGAAGGACTCTGAAATCTTCCCAGGTTTCTCTCCACAGTGACAGGTTTTATTATTTAGCATTATTATCCTTTTCCTGTGTGTTTGTTAAATAAATAGTTTTTTATCTCTTTCACTTTCCTCTGAGGAAAATTTCTTTTTTCCCCAACCTGGTGGGGGAGGGGTGGTTGTAACCTGCCTTCCATCAGAGGATATTTTCCTCCAAATTTGTCCAAACCGGCACAAATGGCTATATTAAATTCCACTTTATTAAGCTCCCACTTTCTGGGAAAATATGAGTATTAGCTAATCAGCTTCCGGTTTTGAACTTAGAAAAGAGTTTGGGAGCTTGAGGTGCAACTCCTGCTTTTAATTTCTTAACCTTAAATTTCAAGTATCTTCTGTTTTAATGCAATCTTTTTTTTCTCACATGCCATTTTTTATTATTGCAACAGAGCTGTTTTGAAACTCTTCATTCATCATCATCTGTAACATTAGTTTCATTTCCTAAGAAATTGTTGACATCTGTTTAACACTGATACTTTGCCATTTACATGGATATTTAACTTAAGCTTGTTTTTGTGTCAAATATACTAAGTATTGAAAGGATATCAGTTTTTAAGGCTTAATTATAACTTTTTAAGCACTGATGTATTAGCATGAGATTGAAGCATTTGTTGCCATATCATTTCCACACAGGAAGCAGGGCTGAAGTTCACTGAAACTGCCACAAAACCAGATGAGACTAGCTAAACTTCACAAGGTGTCTGCCACCTCAGAGAAGGAATACATGGACTGAAAAGCTTTATTTTATTTGTAAATCAGTTCAGTTTTGTGGGGACATTGCTGGGGACCTGGTTCAGCACTCAGCATGGTTAATACCAATTAATATTTTTATTTTAATGGATTTTTGATTAAGTGTTAGGATGGCTGAAATTTTAAAAATCCCAAAGGTAGCCTTTGACAAAGGAAAATGTCATTTACCCCTCATGTTTTAGGTATCACCTTCAGGCAGTAAAAAATGCCTGAAGCTATTTAAAAGTTACAAAGATAATGTATTTACATGTGTCACTTTTTCTTAACTTCTCATGCTGTATTCTTCAAAAGACAGAACAAATATAGTAATTGTTGTCAAAGAAGGCATGTGTTGGAAAACTTTACAGTGAAAACATGGGAACTTTGTATGTTTAATTTATTTTTTCTGACCAGAACTATTTCAGTGCTGATATTTGCAGTTTCTGTCTTATGTTAGCATGACAGTACTATATTTCTAAGTTAAAAAAAGAAAACAAAATACTGTTCTTCATTGTTTCTGTGAGGTACTTTTCATTAGCATTTTATATAGTACAGATGTGTTTGTTTGTGATCTGACGAAATAGAAAAAATCAGGACAAAGTTTTACACATGTGCTGAGTGAAAAATTCACTAGTTTTAGGTTTCCTAACTAACCATAAACTGAAGTTGTTGCCTTACAAGTTAGACATTGTAATTAATTGTGTAAGCACTACTTTGTATTAATACAGAATGAGTTTGGGTTAAGTCAGTACTACAGGTAATCAGACTTAATGTGTCACTTAGCAGTGACAGATGGGTAGGAATGTGCAAAAGATCATTTGAAGCATTTGCACTGTGAGATCTCTATCCAACTGTTACCAGATGTTGTCTACACCTGGTGAGCAAACACAATGTTTGTTTTACCAAGACCACTGGCCTATGGAACTGCACCGTGCCCACTGTGCAAGAAGGAGAACTGGAAGTTCACCAGCCCCAGTGGCCTGCCAACTCGCCTGTCAGCTGTAACATTGGGGTCTTCGACCACTAGGGACCACCAGAGAGACCCCCAGGACAGAAGAACGCATGCATAAAGGGGAGGGAAAATATGTTATTGATTTTGGGGAAATGATTATTGCATGTATGTTTGGTCCGGGACAATCAATGAACATATATGTAGAATAGAGTATATAAGCAGACGCTTTCTTGTACACAGCATGCATGGATTTGGGAGGAACTACTTCCCTGTGCATCCAGCCGAATAAAGAATGCCTGCTTCTTAATGCTACATTGGTGTTAAGTTTTTTTAATTTTACAGACTTTTTGGTAACACAACAGCTGAAAGGATGTAAGGAACAGGGTCATCACTTATTGAACAATTTTCAGTTTGATTCACAGAGCATGTCAGTAGAGGGTATTTTTTAGTTTAAGTAACCATCTGTCTGCATGATAGAAACAACTCCCCATTAAAACATGTCCAAAAGAAGAGGACAAATCCTTTTAGACATGGTTGATACAATACTTTTAGAAATTGTTGATACATCAGAGTGCTCATGGGTTTGGAGTCATAAAATGTGAGCTCTTATGATTAGTATGGCTAGATTAAAATCCATTTTAACTGATCCTCTTGTATAGGGTAAGTCACCCAGTAACCAACCTCCTGTGGTCCTGACATCTCCCATTTTGTGTTCCTCATCCATCTCCTAATTTCTTCCTCTGTTGGATTTCATTACACCTTACTCTGAGATTTTGACAATGTAGATTCTTTGCAAAGAAACTGAGAATGAAAATATATGCAAAGAATTTAACTTGGAGAATGAGACTGAATAGAAGTGAAGTAAAAATCATGATACACATGCAAAATTTTATAGCAAAACAAGATCAATTTCTTTTGCTCCTATTCAAACAGTACTTCTGAATCACTATCTTTCAACTCCAGAGTCCTTTTCAGTGCTTCCTTTTTTAACCAAAAGCTTAGTTTTGTACTTGACAACAGCTCTTAATCAAGAAGGCAATTAGAGTTTTACTTTGCAGATTATTTTTCTGTATTTTTCAGTCAGAATTAAAACTCATTTGATGGATCTCTTCAACCTGATATCACCCAATCTTCAGTTTTCAGCATCTTTACTTCTGTTTTGATGCTTTCAGTTTAAAGCTTTCTCCCTTGTCCTGTCACTACATAGTTTCATAAATAGCCTCAGCACAGAGCTTCCTCTTTTTCCAGGTTGAATAAACCAAATTCTCTCAGCCTTTCCTTTTAGCAGCTATCGGTGATGCAGCCCTCTAATCATCTTGGTGTCCACCTCTGGAGTCTCTCCAACAGGTCCATGTCCTTCCTGTGCTGGGTACCCCAGATCTGGATGCAGCACTGCAGGTGGGGTCTCACCAGAGCAGAGCAGAGCAGAGGGACAGAATCCCCTCCCTCCCCTGCTGGCCACACTGCTTTGGATGCAGACCAGGATACATTTTTGTTTTCTGAGCTGCAAGTGCCCATTGCTGGGTCATGTCCAGCCTCTCATCCACCAGCACCCCCAAGTCCTTCTTGGGCAGGGCTGCTCTCCATCTGTTCATCCTCCAGCTTGGGTTTATACTGGAGGTTGCCCTGACCCAGCTGCAGCACCTTAGACTTGGTCTTGTTAAATTGCATGAGATTCCCATGGGCCAGCTTCTCAAGCTTCTCCAGGTAACTCTGGATGGCATTCCAAACATCAGGCATGTCAACTGCACCAGTCAGCTTGGTGTCATTTGCAAATTGCCGAGGATGCACTCAGTTCCTTTGCCTATGTCATTAATGAAGATATTAAGTAACATTGGTCCCATCTCAGTGATCTCTTAGTTCTTGCTTTCTGGCCTCAGAGTTATTTTTCCAGCTAGAATAATTTCAAATAAGTAAATTAGAAGCAGAATCTAAAACAATTGTCTAAACGTCCAGACCTGAAAGCCAAAAGCTTTTTTTATTTTAGATCTTTCCATATGATTCTCAGATGCCCTGTTGTACAAAGCACTGCAACCAGTATTACTCTATTGCTGATCCTGAAGGATCTGCTTGGTCAGATAAAATTATTATCTCCCTACCTAAGTAAGACCTGATGACTGAATCTTGAAAACACCCTTACCATGGTTTCAGTTTCTCTGTGTGAAATTACCTGCTATGTCAGCCAGAGGTCAGAGAACTTTTGTCCAAGCTTCTTATTCATTATTGTTCTGCCCAAAACTGTTGTGTTTTCATAACTCCTAGTGGCCTGAAATTACTACTACTATGTTTATTTTAAGTCTCAACATTGTTTCTAAGTTTATTTTTCCCTACCAGAAAAGTGGAGCTACAGCAGTAACACCATTCCACGTAATAAGCTAGCTGGTGTTTGGGACCCTCCTCAGCATTTATGATGTTTGAAAACTCCATTCAGATTTCAAACATCACAATGTATCCGTCTCTGTAAAACTAAATCTTGTTTGTCTGTCTCTGGTACATCCAGAAACATCTTCTACTGTTTTGATACCTTAGGGAAGTCTGGTCTTGTTTTGCTAGGCAAAAGACTGAATATATCTAAAGGATATATCAATAAAGAAGAGAAATTTGACCAGTGCAGCCTTACTAAACGTTATTACTAAGACAATTTAATTTTTAGAACTGTGTCAATTTTTTTTTTCCTTTTTTTAATTATAAGTAATTTTTGAAAAGAAGAAATAAGAGAAAGCTTTTCCTTTTGTTGTTGCTTCTTGGAAGCCACACATTCCTTCTAGGTCTCGTTTTGTTCATGTTTCTTTTTTATTAACTACCACCTATTCCTAAAATTCCTGTTGTTTTATATTACTTGATGATTTTGTCACCCTAGATTTCAAACCTGCTAGCCATCTTACTCTATTTGTAATGCTGAAATGAAAATGTCTAAAAACAGATTTCCCGGAATCCTTCCAGAATTTTCTATTACAGAATAGAGAAACAGCACCAAACAAATTTCTTTTTAAATTTTCAATAGTTTTTAACACTTGGATTAGAACATTACTAGGAATACTATTACTTGCCCATACACAGACAAAAGGGAAGAAAGCTTACTTTTTTTTTAAAGTTTGGAAGACCTTTACACATCAACTGTTGTGATTTAATATTTCAAGCAAGTTGCATTTCATGTCACAAATTATAAAATAACTTCTAATAAAGACCTATACCTGCAAAAGCAGGTTTTTGCCTGTGCAGTGCTGCTCTGCAGTAGATGCGTTATTGGTATCTGGTCTGTAATTTTGCTTTTTTCCCCAAAGTTTTCTGAAATTTCTGAGTATAAACCTAGCAATATAAATAATAAAATTCTTAAGTAACCAAATCAATTTGGTGTATTTCTGTACAACTGTGGTTAGATGAGACCTCTAACTCCCTAAGCTGTTTGGATATAAACCAGGATTGGATAAAAACTTTATAGCTCTGTTATCACAAAACCAAGAGTTAATCAAAATCCCTACTACTGAGCCCTGAAATAAAAGATAAAGTACATAAAGTATAGCACTATGTTAATGCAGCTGTCTGGGAAGAGATTAGTTTTATCTGTACATGTGTGCACTCAGTCAGATGCTCAGTAACATTAAAGGACACAAGTTCACAACATCAATCTTTAGATTCTCAGCTAATGTACAATCTTCACCTACAGACGGGTTTATGTTGCTCACCCAGTTGCTGAGTAGTGTTAGATTTTGGTTCCAGGATTTGGAAACTGACCCTAGAAACTACATTACACAGTTTATTTTCTGCAAAATGATGGAAGTATTTCTTTGCAGAATTAAAAGAGCTCTTAGTTTTGCAAACTGGATGTATTTCAACTCTTGCAGTATCTCAATTATAATAGCATTGCTTTAAAAGGTTTTGTTTCTTTGGTTATCTACATAATACAATTAATGCACCAATAAAAAGAATTGTGTATTTTTATATTTCAGTGACAGAATTTTCTCATGGTAAAATTTACTTTAAAATCTTGCTATTTTCCTGGTTGCATTCTGCTTTAAATCACAAAAACCTGCCCATATTATTTGAAAGCCCAGGTGGATGGGAAATGATCAGTCTCTGGGCATAACAACAAACTATGAAGGAAAAATCTATTTTCCTTTGATTACTTTAATTCAAATGGTTTTACTGTGTGGGCAAGAATTGTGAATTCATACCAAACAGATAGTTTATTTAACAGCAATCATCCTTTCTAGCAAATTTCCTTCAAGTAAATGCTTTAAGTCTGACACAGTGCAATAGAAGAAGATGCCAGGTGCAAAGAATTTCTGCAATTAGACCAAGATATCTTTGCATCAGTCTCTAATCGAGTTTCTTGGAAAAGCAAAATATCTTCCAAGTAACTGTAAGTTCAACTTGTGAGACACCAAGAAACACAACCATGCAAAAATAACCCAGATTCATAAAACCAATCTTCTTAGAATTTTCCTTAGAAAAGCCAAGGATTCCCAGTGGCTTTTGGGATGGCATTTCTGATGGCAGAATGATTTCTGTTATAAAGTCATCTTCACATGACAAAATTTTAATAGCTGCAAGGTTATAAAATGGCTATTTCATTCTTTTCCAGGAATCCCTGAACCACATAATGTCCCAAACAACATAGTTTTCCAAACCCTTTGCTTGTAGTTTCAGGTAATCTTTCATCATTTTCTACAGTTTAAAATTTAAGTAAATATATTTTTCTTTTCTCTCTCTCTTTTTTTTTTTTTTTTTAAGGGCAAACAGCCTTTATGTTTGTTTAGTGCATTTAGAGAAGATAGGACACAATTCCCCTGTTCGTACACATGGAAGAGCACTCAAATGGAACTGCTTACTTCCTCATGAGCCATATAGTAGAAAGCACCCACATCTTCCAAGAACTGTCTTGGCTCAGCTCTGTTCAGTTTATGAAATTTGAGAGAGCACAGCAGGTGTTAATTGCAGGCCATTCTGGGATGTTTACTTTGCGTGACTGTATGGAGTAAATGGAAGAAACACAACCATGCTAGAAATTTCCAGTCCAGCAAGCCAGAATTTCAAATCATTTACCTCAAGTTTTGTGGCTTTACAGCATATTGCAAGTCCTCTCTGAGGTTAAATTTACACGTAAAATTCTCATCTTTTATACAGCCATCACAGATAATTTAAGAAAATTTAATGCTACGAGGTCTTTTGAAGCAGTATCTTTTATATTCCCAAAATTACAAACTATGACATTTCTGGGTTTTTTGTCCTGAGATTGTAATATTTTCAAGACAAGTTAAATGTGTTACATGCTATATCATTTGTTATTGGTGTCATGTCTCACCACAGGAAAAATAAACAGAAATTTTGGTTTTATAGGAGATTTATAATCTACTTCTATTAACTAGAAGCTCTTTGTTTTCATTGTAATTTAATTTATGATTTCCTACATTTTAGCAAAGTCTTATATTGTCCTTTCCTTAGAAATAATAAAGCAGACCTTAGATGTGCTTAATAATAAAGCTCACATGTGCTTAATAGTACTCAAGGTTTTACTGTCTGCCCAGAAAACTTAAAATTAAGTTTAGCATGGAATTAAGAAAGGACAAAGCAATTTGAGCTTTGTGCCTTTAGAGAGAGGATATACAGACCCTAAATAATTTCAGAAGTATTTGAATATTTCCACAGTCCCTCTTCCTCTCCTGGGAACATACGCTGCAAAGACTTTCCCTTTAGGAATTTCTTACAGACCAGCTCTGTTAAACGCACTCCAGAGGAGACACTGAAAGACAGGATGACTGTTTTCTATACTCTTGAATAAGGTTTGTCATTTAATTACAAAGCAATTCCTCTTTCCTTCCAGTACTTTTATTCATTCGTTAGTGCCCCAGAAAAACAGAAGACATGAGTTCTGAAGCGATGCAGCTTTGCCCTGTGGCCTTTCCAGTGTACCAGACCACTATTACTGATAAAGACCTCTTCAATACAGATTTACAAAATGATTGCCTTAAAATCATCTCTTTCTTCTGCTGCCAGAATTTAAGGACTCAGTTTCTGAAAGATGTTCAGCAAATGCAGCTCCTGTGAAGTGAGAACTCTAAATTTTACAGGAATAAGATGTACCAGAGGACAGAGGCTTCTTTTTCCTGAACCTAACCTTAGTAACCAGAAAAAGATGCACACATTATGCTTAAATGCATGATGGGTCATATTCTTGTTGTTTTCTTTTGAGTTTTCTGTGTCATGTTTTCCATTTTGCCATGTACCACTAGAGTCATTTAACCTGGAAGCTCGGAAGAGAAGGAATAAACATATTCCTCAACAAAATCTTATTATGGTAACCTTATGTTACCTCCATAATTTTTGTATAAAATGTGAGCCTTCTAATTGCCAGTATCTTAATCAGGGCTTCAAAACTGGAGAAAAAGCTCCTGGACACACAGAAGAACTGAGAAACAATTTCAAGAAGACTAGAGCTGTGGTTTTCTATATATTGGTGATATCTATCCTAGATGCCTGACTTAGCCCTTTGGAAATTTCCTCTGTCTGGAGTAAGGAAAACTTCTGAAACTTTGAGTCTAACCTGGCAGGAAGTCTGGATTTCCTGTATTTTTTAACATACAGCTTTACAGTTATTCTTAGGACACCTACTTGATGAAATGAGTTCCTAAAAAAGATAAAGGCATAAATGACTTGATTTGATCCTGGAGCCAGCAGGCTGTATCAGGCAAGACAGAACAGCAGGAAGCTTCTCTCCCCAATGCTGAAAGCAAATGGATTTGGTTGCTTAATGGATCATCTGGGGACCATTTGGAATGCCCTTGGAATTATGCTCTTTTCCCTCATCAGAGTCTGATGCTGCTGCTGAAAAAGCCGTGTTGGTCCAATGAAAAACACATCTTCCACTGACAAAATTTTACATGTTTCATGTGCTTTTTTGAGTACCTAGAATTTCACCTGTATTTCATATAACCAAGAATTATGTTGTACTTCAATCCCAACAGCATTTTAGAGTTTCAGTGATCTCCTTCCAGGCAGAAATTTAACAGAATAGTATTTAAAGCCAAAGGTAACTTTAGCCTATCTGAAAAGCACTGCATTTGACAGCTTCTCAAATGAAGGCTTTTCTTAAGCAGTATACATGCTTGAAAGAATATTTACAAAACACAAGGAACTAATTTACTCTTTAAATAACTAGAAAGGTTACCTAAAGAGAAAAAGGGATATTTTTAAGTTATCCTTATAAAGAGGTTTAATGAGTTTAATGAAATCATAACTCTTTCCCGCTACCATGATTTGTCCAAAAACTTTGTAGTGATACTATCCTTACCCCAATTTCACTTGTTCTATCTTTGAAGGGATAGTAAAATAACTAAAGATTCAGAAATGATTTTTTTAACATTATATTAGTTTCCTAATATGCAAGATCTGAAGACATTACAATTAGTTTGTTGGGAAGGTCTAGAAAGATTTCAACCATCCCTCCTGAACTGAATTTTGACCCTCATTCATCTCTTTTTGATGCAAATATATCAAGTGCAGGCTGTTCAAAGAATATAAGATTCATAAGGCTTCTAGAACAAAACAGTTAAAGTAATAAAGTATCTTTAAACAAAAAAATCTGTTGGATAGATACTGGTAAGTCTTTTATGTGGAGACAGAAATGCTGTAGCAACCATATTGTTTGCTGTTGTGCAGAGACACTGAATGAAGATGCCTCTACTGGGAGAGACTTTTATACGGATTTCTCAGATGACACACATAGCTTTTTTTCTGGAGAGCAGGAAGTAATTGTAGACAGTCTTCTAGTTCTTGCTCCTATCAGCTCACTAGATTTTGCACTGCACCGCTTTGATTTGTGAAATGTAAACCAGCAACAGGAGTTATAAAAAGCTCAATAAATTATAGAAATTAAAACAGGGGAAAATCCAGGATGCTGCATGGGAGAGCATTTGTGTGGGTCCAATTAACATTCCTGAACATAAAAACAAAGTTAAAACATTAGGCAACATCAATACCTCCAATACTTCTTCCATATGCTGTTTGAGCTTATAAATATTGGATGTGACAATCTGTTCAGACACAGCATACGGTTCAGTGTAAACACAGCGCTTAAAGCAAAGCTTTAAACTCAAGATTTCTCTTTGAAGTGAACAATGTGTTCATAAGTGAATCAGATACTTACGTATTCTGTGCGAGTTTCTGAGCAACCCTCCATGTTTAGATCCAAAGACAACATTCTCACAGGGCTCTCCATGGGAGCATTCCAACAGAGAGGGAAACTACGTGCAATTCAGCCACGTTGTGGAATCAAACCTCTGAACGAGCCTATCTGGATGACATTTCAGAAGCATCTTGGTCTTGCTAAAGATAATGTGAAACTCCAGATGATGTCAGTGTAGAATGGGTTTTAACTGTCAATTTTGTAAAGATTTATTTGCTGAATTTTATATTCTAAAATTATAGAGCTGTATTCATTCCTGCCCGAAGACATACCCCTCCTGAGGGTGCACTGTAGACAAATAAACAAATACTTTGCTACATGAACAATGTAATATAATCATGCTTAAAAAGAAATAAACCAAAAGAGGAGAAACCAGAAAAAGCAGAAAAATGTGCCTCTGTATTCTAGCCATCCTCCTACTTTTTTCTTTGTTTTAATTTTAAGGAAGGAAGCCTTTGGGAAGGAGCTTGTTGCTCATTTTCTGTAACACATCTAATATTACATTGCCCAGGTATGTCACCAATCAGGTATTCTTGAAATGAATCTAATAATAAATAATTTGCTAAAAAATTCTGGATATTAAAAAAAAATAGAAGTAATGTATAATAAAACAAAAGCAGCCTTTTTTTCTTTTTTTAGTGCACCAATAAAACCGTGAATTGTTCAGGGTTCTATATTTTGCTTTAGTTTTTTTCCACCATAGTAGGATGAAGTGTCCCGGGATACAGATTAGTACGCATGTGGAAGCACTGAAATATAATTTATTTTTAAGGCAACTACCTTAGTTTTTGTAATTCACTTAGGAATCTGTGGAAAGGTTTTGCATGCATTAAATTATTTTTTCACATTTCATTCAACCCACAGCGGGACAATCAGCTTCAGGTTTCAGCTACGATTCAGTCTTGATCACAGCACATTATTATACCCACACAACCGTCATTTGCTTTTCTTTCTCCAGCTATAGATGATTGGGTTGCTTGCAGCTTTCTTAATTAAAAATCTGCTTATTTTTACTAGACTTAGGTTAAGAAGATTAAAGGATATGATGAATATACAATTTATGACTGAAATGGAAGCTTATCTGGGAAGTAAAATAGAAGTGAAATATAAGAATACATTCTGCAAACATAGCCTGATACAGAACAGATCACATTTTCAATGGAAACTTTATTGCTAACTTCAGACATCTACTTTTGTATTTGCACAACATGTTGACCAATTCAAGGCATTATATGTGCATATAGACAGCCTATAAAATAGCATGGATACCGAGAGACCGACTGAACACAGACAGCACGCCTAACACATAAAAAGAAGGAATACACTGCTTGTAACTCCCTTCAAAAAAAGCAAAGTAATGTATGGATAGGTATTTTATTTGGCATTCCTTTTGTATCTATAAGAACAAAGAAAAATCATAGCAAATCACTAATAAGACTCTGAGCACACAAGCCACGTGGAAAGATTGAATGAAGACAACAGACTAAGTCACACTTCCACTTGTTAAGTACTTGTGCTTCATATGTGGGACGTGAATTCATAGCTCTCTTCTGCTAGAAAATATTGAATCTGGTGAGAGCACTCAACTGAACTTATCAATGTCCTGGCATAACTCAGGGATGGATTGTCTTCATCTGTTCTCTGCCCTTCCTGCTGGCAATGCTGTAGTTTATTTGAACTCTTAAATATTTCCTACAAACAGTTTTGCATGTTGGTCAGTTTATTGCTTTCAACTCTATTCTCCACTAAAGCTAGGAAAATCAGTTGGGTTTAGGACAAAAAATTACTAAATAGTCAAGATAATAAAGATACCTGAAAGGAAAAATGCCTCTACTTTATATGGGAGGTTGCTTTTTGGTTTCATTTTTTTTCTAGGAATAAAAGTTAGGATAAGATATAAATATGTCACTAGACTTTTTTCATGCAGATATAAAATTTTTAAAGGTTTGTACAATTTTATGTCAAGAACAGATACCACCTTGATTAAATTCGGAAGACAGACTGAATAATGAGATACACATTTCAAATTTTGCCCTATTTACGTAAAATAAATGGTGACTTAGACAAAAAGAGTGAATGGATATTTTAAGAAGTTACTATGTTGGATCAGAGATTTTGGACAAGCAACAGATGTGAATCAGTTGTTTATTTAAACCATTGGTAAAAAAAGCTTCTGATCAGCAGGAAGAGGATGATCTTTTCAGCAGCAGGTGCTACTTCTTAGAATTCCATCACTGACTGCTGTTATGAAAACAGCTGCTAAAGTATGAGAACTAGGGACAACTGGGGACAACTGGGTTTGTTTGTGAAAAAAACCCACTTCATATCTGAATTTTATATGCTGTCTTCTTTTCCTATCTCCCCTTCAATTTGAGTAATGAGCCAGATGGAATTGTGTCATGAATCACTGGTGGGATTGCATGACCTACATCTACAGCATTAAACAGAAACTGCTAGAAATGTTTGAAGATTCAAGCACATTTCATGTGCTATAAAGCTGGTGACATGATTAAAGAAAGAAAAATGCCAGGAACTAAGAGGAAAACTGTGTATATTTAACAGAAATAAATACATACAAAGGATAGAACTGAAACCTCTATGCTAAATCTACCTAGTAATCAGAAATAGTGTAGAAAGAGTTAGTTTGGAGAAAATAGGTCACTGAAAGTTTCTTTTTCTTTCAAATTATTCATAGCATGATTTTGTATTGATTTTTATTTTTTATTTTGTTCTCTGTGTACAGCAAATATTCATTGTGCTGTGAAGACCCAGAGTATTCTCCCTTTGAGAATTTTACCGACAACAATTTATACTTTTAAACTTTCATCCAAAAGCTCCAGTCCTATTCTTCACACACACACACACACACACAGAGTAACTTACGGCTGCTTCTTCACAGCTTCCTTGCTTTTTCTAGAAAATCTTTCACCACCTATGGAAGGTGAATTAGCTCAGCACTCTGCCCTGTGCTTAGAAGGCCCTACAAATGCCAGCAGTTCTCAGGAGCAGCACTGCAGCTTTGGTCATTAAACTGCTGTAACAAGACTGATGAGACAACGTCAGAGCCCATAGGTGACACAACACACGCCAGCATTCTATGAATGTTTCTAAAAGTCAAAAGAATGTTTGTGGAGACCTGTGGGCTTCAACTCTCCTTAATCTTGAGTTGCAAGAAAAGAAAGTCAGAGATGGATATAGCCGATGTTCAGTTGTTTACTGTTGGGAGATTATTTTCACCTTTGGGATTACATAGATGCTAAGTGCTCCAGATCATTCCATCAGTCAGAAACACTCTTCTCGTCGTATTGGAGTTTCACTTAATTAAGAATCTCCCACATGAGGAAACACAATATTATCCATGGAAAATGAAACTGCAGTACAAGTCAAGCAAAAGGGCCTCCAGGACAATGAATTTGCAAGTATCTTCTGATTTTTGTGGATTTCAGCCAGTAAATGGATTGTGCTAGGTTGTACTCTGAAATAAATATGTTACAAATATGATGAATTTAGGTGTACCTCCGCATCATGCTTAATTTTTTAAAAAATGCCAATATGGAGACTTACAAGTTTGCTACTCTCAGGCTGGTGATAAATGAACCTGTGTAACACTGCTGAACGTGGTTCATCTCAGCCATGAATGTAGGTATATAATATCATCTGGGTAACCCATTACTGAGTTACATGCAGAATATTAATCAAGATGGAAGTTGCTGCTGAACATTTTAAAAGCAAATGAATTGATTTATTCACTTTATGAAAGACTGAACAAGTGAATGCTAATTTTTTTACAAATGTTTTAAATAAACTCTAGTTCCTGTCAGGGAGAAAACCTACATTTTAATTCTAACCTTTTTCACAGAATCACAGAATGGACAAGGCTGGAAAGGTCCACAGCAGGTCATCTGGTCCAACCTCCCTGCTCAAGCAGGGTCTTAGATATCTATCTGCCTAAAAATTAATAAGGGAAGACAATTTTTTTCATCAAAATTTCAGCCTCCATATTAAAACTTTAAATACACAGGATTTTCTCTAAAAAAAACCCTTAAAGCCACACTGATAGGACAGGATCTATATATTCAGTTATTGAAAATCTGTCATGGATCATAACTCTAAAGATTATGGTACTTTAAAAACTATTTAAAACTGAAAGCAATTTATTTTAAATTGTTTACATCTAGCTGTCCCAATGAAACCGTGTTATGAAGTGAAGACTAATGTTGCAATTTTCACAATTATTAAGGGACCTACAAATGTGGTTCCCACAATTTTTCATTTTTTTCCTGTGGATTTCACAAAATTGTAGTAAAGAGAATAGCGAATATATGGAGATTGAAAAGTGAGCACACTTTGTGAGATTTTTTTAAAAAGTGTCTGAACTATTGAGACATTTCATGTTTTATTCAACTTTGGCTACCTAAGGACCTCTCCATATCCCTTAGGCAGCTTTTAACATTTAATTCTCCACTTTCCATTTCACATTACAATTCAATCTTTCAAGAAATAAAAAATCTGTAAAGCAATACTAACCTTTACAAAAAAAATAAACAAAAGTATCCTCCTAAAAGCCTTCAGAAAACTCTCTCCTCGTACTTCAGAGCAAACACAGCAATTTATATCTCTACTCACAACTTCATATATCCATTTAAGCAAAGTTTCAGATTCAACTTTTATTTTGAAACTTTTTGTAATATTCTTAGATCCCATCCAAATTAATAAAATTGGAATAATAGCTAGTGTTCTCAATGTAATATTTGAAAGAATTTCTTTATGAATTTATAGGCATATCTCCAAACAATATTCCTGGTTAATTTTGAATATATCTTTTAGGAATTCTTGTGTCTGACCACAAAAAAAAAAAAAAAAAAAAAAAAAAAATAAAAAATACANAAAAAAAAAAAAATTAACATATACCAGATGTCAAATTACAGGTTATATATCAAAAATACATGGGTAAATATGTTTTTGAAAGGGCTGCCCTACACATTTAAGAAACAGTGTGTTATGTTTACTAGAAGCATATATTTCTGTTTTCTTCCAGTGCTTTATGAAAGGGTTGGGAAATTTAGATAACAGCTCTTTCTTTTCTTCTAATATATGGTTGAATAATTATTTGATGTTCTGTTTCTTCTATGCCTGTTCACTCAGAAAATTTTGCTGCTTGCAACAATATATGAATAAGAGATGTTTTGTGGCTGACTGCCACAAATTCTTTTACTTTATCATAATATTAGCATGGGCAAAATTAATGGTCCTTTATTTCATGCTCCAAGACAAACAGCCTTGCAATGACAAGTGTTTAAATTTAAAAAATGATAGATTGTACTTATGTTGTAATTTTCTGAAGGGTATTAAAACTTTTTGACAACTGCCTGTAACCAGTTATTCCTACAGTATCACAAACTTCAATTTCAGGGAAAAGTGGTCTGCAAAGGATGCTTGTTTCACTGATCAGTTTTTAACTTCTCTGGATGTTTGTGCGCTTAATATAACTTTGATTGCACCATAAAATGTAAGGTATTCCATATCTATTGATAACAAAATGGCTATTGTTAATCACAGTGAAATATTTAGCCAACTTTTCAACTTCACTTGGTTACTTTGTGTTTTATTCAGAGATTTTCTTCTTATAATAGGCACAACAGAAGAATCTGTGTGACGGTCTTCACTTCTTACTGCTTACTGCCTGGGGTATTATTTAAAGCAGTTTGTTTTAGTATGTTATGTGCTATGCCAGCCAGGAACCTGCTGAATACTAGATTTATGCACTTGTTTTATGGGCATTACTTCTGGTATCTGGATGGAAGTGAGCTGATGGAAGTAACACCTTAAACCACTGCAATTAACACAAAGTTAATTGATAAGATGATTATAAGAAACACAAAGCTCATTAGGCTTATAAGATATAATGCTGGTTATTCTTTTTCTCCTGGTGCATCAGTCATACTGATGACACACTGATTTTTTTTTTTTTCAGAATCTCAGATACTTTTGATTTGTATGGAACTTGGTTGCTCCTTTTTCCCCAAACGAAACTTTACAATTTTTTTTTAAATAAATCTCTTGTATTCATTATTCTTGAGATTTATTTTGTGTAATTTTAAATGTCTCAAAGATGTCATCAGAGTGTTGAGCTACTTTCTAGGCTGTTTTAGACCAGGGGAAGAAAACAGGCACTTGAAAGTGCTGTATCTGAGACATAGAAATCTATCAAGATATGACTTGCACATATGGGTGACAAATGTGTTTGTGGGAGGCACTTGAAAACTGTCAGATATACAAGGTTACCTCAGATAGAGTTAATCAAATATCTGGGTCAAAATATTTGAGTCCAGACTCCCTAGCTGAATGGTTATGGAATATCAAGAAAATTCTGCAGTTTTTGCACACATCTGTCTTGCTGTTTTACATTAAATATTGTTAAAAGAACCACACAAACCCAAACAAACAGAAAGAAAGCCAAATCAGATTAAACTAAATTTGCATAATGGTGTTCAAGGAGAGTGAAAAATTAGGTCTGAATTCTCTCAAAGAGGGGAGAAAACAGGAATTAGGAATGCCATTTTTTGAAAAAGTGCTGCAAACCGCAGGAAAGGGTGATCATGAAGTGAAAAGAGAGGACATGGCCTTGTGCAATTATTTTTTTACATCCTGCAGCTACCTAGGTGTCAAAGATATCCTTCAGAACTGCTGGATCCAACAGTGGCTTGTTAACCGAACAAACCAGTTTTTCAGAAAGAACCTCAGGTATGATTTCTGGGTGCTTTTAGGTAGGTAGGTAGATAGATACATGGATAGACAGACAGATACACATATGATGCCTACTTGTGTATCTAGGTGCATTTTTGCAAGGAAACACCACTTACCTTGCCTATCTCTGAGTACAACAGCTGCTGGCCAGCTCCGAAATTATTATATTGAGGAGAACTCTGAGCCTCTATGAGAAATTCTTCCTCTACTTTTTAAAAGATACATATTTTCCAGTTTTGCCTAGTTATTGTTAGAAGCAAAGAATGAGCTAAAGCTCAAGTTAACAGAAAGAATAAGTTCTGCCTTGGCCTCATACAGTCACTATAACCCCATAGCAAATGAGTCAATATTCTTAGAAATTTAAGTATTCAGATATTACTTCAGGATAGTTTAGTGTATTATGCTATTATGAATATATATTGGAATCTAACTGGACAGGAAATAGAAAATTAATACATTTCCAAACTACATTAGCAACACTGTGTCTTGATATTCTTGGACAAATATTTTTTTACTGCTCAGACGCATTGTCTGACATCTCCTGTTTTCTTTCCCCACCAGGAATTCAGACATTTGGTTGGGTTTTCAGAATGCCAGGGCATAGCAGCAGAAGCAGCAGCTTTGATTATCCTTTCTGACCTGCTGCCATTTCATGATCCCAGATCATCTGCACAGTTTATGTGTTCTATCTGCCACATCAGAAATAATTCATATGCTGAAGAGTAAATAAAAATAGACAAGAGGCCTGTCAGTAAAACACAAACCCTTCTGAATCGACTATAATGAGTCAGCATTCATTTTGAAGTGCTCTGGATATGTTGGATCATCACAAATGTACTGTGAGTTTATATTTCTTTTCAAAGAAAGAAATAGTGTTACCTTAAAAATATTGACTTCTGTAGTGGGTTGACCCTGCCTGGATGCCAGACACCCACCAAAGCAACTCTAACACTCCCCTTCTTAGCTGGGAGAGAAAACATAGAAAAAGGTCCACAAGTTCAGACCAGGGCGGGATGACCCATCAAACACCATCATGGGCAAAACAGACCTGACTTGGGGATATTAATTGAATTTAATAACAACAAAATCAGAGATGCATAATGATATATAAAATAAATCTTAAAAACATCTTCCCCTTACCTCATTCTTTTGCTTTATCTCCTAGTCCCGCAGCATAGGGAGACAGGGAATGGGGGTTTTGGTCAGTTCATCACAGACTGTCTCTCCCACTGCTCAGGAAGAGGAATCCTTCCCCTGTTCCAGTGTGGAGTCCCTCCCATGGGAGACAGTTCTCCATTAACTTCTCTAAAGTGGTTCATTCTTCCACAGGGTGTGTCCTTCAGGCACAACCTGCTCCAGTCTGGGTCCCCCCCACCACAGTCACAAGTCCTACCAGGAAACATGTTCCAGCATGGACTCTTCTATCCATGAGTTCACAGGTTCCTACCAGGGACCTGGTCCAGCACAGATTTTTCATGGATTTCCAGCCCTCTCTCCAGCATCCACCTGTTCTGGTGTGGATCTCCTCACGGGCTGTAGGTGGATCTCTACTGTTGATAGAGACCTCCTCTGCTGATCTCCATGGACTGCAGGGGAATCTGCTTTGGTGCCTGAAGAACTTCCTCCTGCTCCTCATTCACTGACCTTGGTGTCTGCATAATTGTTCCTCTCACATGTTCTCACTCTGCTCTTCCCTGTCCACAATTACTTCTGCACAATACCTTTTTTTCCTTCTTATACATGTTATTACAGAGGCATTACTATAACTCCTGATTGGCTCCACCTTGGCCAGAGGTGGGTCCATCTCAGAGCTCTCTGTCGTTGGCTCTGCTTGACATGGAGGAAGGTTCTGGCA
>VZTI01001215.1:6786-80627 GCA_013397865.1 Struthidea cinerea | reverse complement strand
TTTTTTTTTTTTTTTCTGGAATGGGTGGGTGTTAAAGAAAAATGTCCATCTAAAAGAAATTCAATCAGTGATCCTTGTCCTTCACTAGTGATGATTTAATACACATCTGCAGAAGATCTGGATGTAGTTAAATCTCCTAATTGTCCTGTGGTGCACCAAGTCCAATTCCTATTTGAATGAATTGGCACTTCTTTTATAAACATTTCAGATGTATAGTGAAGACCTTTTTGTCATCTCTGAGGATTTACATGATTCAGCTGGTAGCATATGGAAATATGGAAATAAAAGATTGAGCAGTTGCGGACATTTTGAATTAGCCTTCCAATGACTTTTATAAACATGAAATCTTCTAATTCTGGCTAAATTCCATGAGATGCTCAGGCAGTTTGCAAATCTTAAGCATAATTTTTTTTTTTTTTTCAAAATTATGTAACTCAGAAAATCTCATTTTATTACTCTAAACTGGTGTAGCAAATAATTTTCTGAATCATTGCACACACATAATTAAACATGAAAAATAAGCAAACAAGGTTTTTGAAGCTCTGTATGTTCTGAAATTGTTATGTCTAAAGGAGCATCAATAACAATCTGTAAAATCCAAACAGGATCCACATCCTCTTGTTGTAGATCTCAAATGGGCATTCGAGAGGGAACAGTGTGTCTGCAGTTAAGGGAAAAGATTACACTGAAGTCCTGTATTATACTGTTCTCAGTATAGGAACATCTGGACCATCCCACTTTGTATCCTATCATTATAGAGTTTATTTGTCCTATATTTGACTCGATGTGGATTCCTGGCGCTTCTGTTCTTGATTATGCTATACAGTTTGCTGTCATAATATGGTAAGACCTTACAAGAAAAGTTGCACTTGGACTTTGAAGAAAGCTCAGTAGTGGATATTGTAATATAGTTTTATGTTTGTAAGCTGTAACTCAATCTAATATTTCTAGATGGGAGAAGATAGAATATGACTGACAAATTTTATTGAAGGAATGGAAACAGTTTAAGCTGATTGCTTTCCAGACCAATGTCACATCACAGATTTTCCCACCATATTTGTTTATCTTCATTGCCAAGTTAACCCTGCCTCCTTTGAACCACCTCTAATACTCTGTCTGAAGGTCGTATCCTTCACGGATGAGATGATGGACCAGTTTAGTCATAATGACCCTGTGGAAGAATATAGCAAAATAGTCATTTTGGAAGCATACAAACATTTTCACATTTTGAAGCCAATGTGAAAAATCTGCTTCTGGCATACTTCACAGTAAATGACATTCTGAAGAAAGAAGTTTCCACCTGTATTTACTGCAAAAATTGAAAAATGAAAGTGCAGCCAAGTTGTCAAAATCTATATATAGTAGAGGGATAAGCCAATTTTTTGAAAATTCATTGCACCTATTTTACAGTGATTTTGTACTGTAATATTAAAACTAAAATTCTGTATTTCATGAATAGTCTTAGATTGATGAATAAGACCAGGTTCCTCAAAGCCCCATACAGTCTAGCCTTGAACTTTTGCAGGGATGGGCATCCAGCCCTTCTCTGGAGAGCTTGTTCCAGTAGCTCACTACCCTCACAGACATAAAGTCTTCCACAGTCTAATCTAAATGTCTGGTCTTTCAGTTTAAAGGAATTCTCCCTTGTTCTATCATCATCTACCTGTGTAAAAAGTCACACTCTTTTTTTTTGTAATTTACAATTTATACACTATCCATATTTTCTATAAAATAATTTCCTTTTTAATAAATGAGTTTATATTATCTCAGTTTTGTTGAATTTTGCAGATTTAATTACTTATAATTTTAATAGATCATATGCTGATCATAGCTTTATAAGGAACGTGGAAATACTTGACCCAACTGTTTTTTTCAACAGTGTTGTGAACATTTACAAATGCTTTTAAAGTTCTGGTAACTGTATCTTCCCTATTTTAAAAGTATCTATTTTGCTATTTGTCTTCTGGAATAGAAGGCAGCAGTAACTGTGGATATAAAAAATTATCAGACAAGAAGATAAGCTCTAATAAGGAATTACTCAGTCTCCATGACACAGAATAGATCTGTATGTAATTCAATAAAGTCATTCATCGATGCAATAAGCTCCCAACCTGCAGTCTTTAAATTAGGATATGTGTAATTGAAAACCAAAACAAAGCATGTGGACTACTGGGCTTGCTTTCTTTTATATTGTTTCTGTGACTTAGTGACCACTACATTGTATTTTGAAATAAATCAATTGTTCTCTTTTGGAGAGCACTTAAATAAATTTGGAGTACTATGAATGAGAAGATGGATTAGTCGCTTATCCTCATGAGCAATCAGCTTAAGCCCTAAAGCCTGAAATGTGATTACTCACATCATTGTCTAAGCTTGCGTAGCAACAAATTTTAATAATGGTTGTAAAACCATCCATTCATTTGTTAAATCTAGTCATGTAGATGACCTTCCATGGAAAGTTTTCTCCACGTGTTGATTATACTCTGGGTTAGGAAAAATCTCCTTTTTTTTCATATTGAATTTGCAGTTTAATTTTATCACATCCCCTTCTTTCATATGATACACTCAAATTTTCTCTCATTAAACTTACTGGAACCTTTGCCTTTGAGAGTACCCAATGTAAGTATTATGCATTTATTTCCATCTGCTTCTGAAATCACATACAAACCTGTCTAGTACAAAGAAAACTCATTTCTCTGAGTTTGAGTCACAGGCTATTGAAATGATTCATTTCAGTGGGGTCTGAATTATATCCTTTTTCAGGGAATAGTCAACAAACTTCATATAAACATACTTAGCTATCCTTTTTCTATCTCAGCTAAAAAGACATTATGTGGAGTTACAAATTTCAAACTGACTGACAAAGAGCAGTTTCAATATTGAGATACTCAGATGCAGCAAAAATATGGCTTTCTTTGTTCTGAAAACAGTCCAAAATAAAAAAAAATGTGGAAAAGTTATTGAATTAGTTCATGGATGTGAAGGAGAGAAAAAAGTCAAAGATGGTTGTGAGGTCATTTGATGTCTCTGTTCTTTGTTTCACAGAAAAAAATTGTAATATTTTATCCTTCTTAGTATGCTCAGTAACTTCAACCATGTGAACTCTATTCCTGTCTTTACTCGAAGGAAATAGCCAGATCCTGTTAGTCACCCAGCTAGCACCAAGCTAAGCATGACTAACTCCACAGTACACCAGAGAGCAATGTGACCTGAGTTAAATCATTTATAAACTATATATTTCTGTCTTAATGAATAACATTTATTTCAGTCACATGGGGAATAAAATCAGCTTTCTGGTTAAAAAGCTAGTAGAGGCAAAATCTAGACAGACCACAGGACAGAGACCGGAGCCATGAATGAGAATTCCCATCCAATTTCGTAGGGTCCTGTCAGTGTAAAGGAAGTACATTTTACAGAATAAGCCTTCTGTGTTGGTCATTGGTTGATTCTTCATGGAGATTTGCAGAAATATTGTTGAAGTGAGAGCTTTATTCCTACCAGTTCAATCCCTGTCTAAAAGTGACTGTACCAATGCATA
The DNA here is from genome assembly GCA_013397865.1 of Struthidea cinerea. NCBI lineage: Eukaryota > Metazoa > Chordata > Aves > Passeriformes > Corcoracidae > Struthidea > Struthidea cinerea. The sequence goes on along the minus strand of VZTI01001215.1, from coordinate 77,089 downwards.
CTCTTAGTCTGTGGCAACTGAATTACAATGTTTAACTCTCTTTCAGTAAAGAAAACTTATTTTTATTATCTTGAAACTGCTGTCTACTAGGCTGTAAAGTCCTAACAGCGTCTTTACATCTTTGAGACAAAATTTAAAAAAAATAACTTAATAATAGGAAAAGTACAGAACCAAAACAAGTAACTGTGTTCTTTTTTTCTTCCTGCCTCTTGTTTATTCTTTTTTCTTCGTATCAACTTATTTAGTTATCTAGCTTATTTAGATATAGCTACACCTGGACTGTGCAGTGGGTGATTGATGCACTTGATGACAGTCTCTTGGGTTTTTGGTTGAGAGATTAGGTCTCTATGAAGCTTCCTCTGTGGTAGTTCAGTGGACTGCAAGACAATCATGTCCTGGTGGACACGTCTGAGATACATGCCTCAATTAAGGAACTTGAAATTAAGAAGCCTATTTAATATATTAGCTTTCTTAAGAAGACTTCAACTGTTAAGATATAAAGTAATGATAATGATAACATCATGAGTTAGTATTACCTACACAGGTTTGAAATGCTTAATATAGTATAAAAATAACAACATTTAATTATTTAAAATATGATAATTGGCTTTAAGGCTAATGTTACTTTAGTAGTAAAACCTTGATAATTTAAAGACACTATTGCTTAGTACAGGATTCAGATTGTGGAGGCACAGAGTATCTGTTGCTTGTTTATATAAAGAGCTGGCCCACTATGGGGTGCTAAAAATGTGCAACTCATGTCCTAAATGATTTTGGAAATGAAACTATTACCCATGAAACAGTTTGTGAAGGTGATTTTTACCTTCCATAGAAAAAATTATTGCTATAGGTTACTGCACCAATAAATATTCCTGAATTTTTTTATAGCCAGGCTAGGGAGACTGGGGAATCCTTTTAGATGTGTAGTAGTGAAATCTAATTGTTTCCACCTAATGCTCCAACACTCTGTGGATTTAATCCATGTCCTCTCTAGTCACGGGGAATTGACATTAGCTGAGTATGACCCTTGGGATGATCAAAGGTTCAATACATTCCTTTTCTATGTGATTAAAAGTATTTATATATTAAATATAATTATATTATTTGGTCTTTAAGTTACTGATAGTAACTTTCAAGAACACATTTACATTTATACATTTAATACATTTTCTATATTTTAAGTTGCCCTTCTATTTCTATTGAAAATTATAATTCTAATGTTATATAATGTGGAATGATTAAGTATAAAACCAGAAGATTGAGAAAATGCAGTTAAGTAGTTCTGAAAAATATCATCTGTATTCTCACTTTCCATAATCTGATCATTTTTCTTTCATATTACTGGCAACCTGCCATAATGTGAGGCAATAGAGGCAGTGAGCAGTTGAGAAAACTACTGTTGAAAAAATTGCTGTTGAAAATGAATCACTGCTCGGAAGCCATGAGTGCTCAAAGACCATAGTGTTCGTTTTAGCCAGCCCAAATTCAAAAATGAGCACCCATGTGTTTTCCAGTACATTTCACTGAATCCTTTATGTTTTGATATGCTATCTTTTAAACCCAGGTCTGCATGTTTTCGTTATCTATTCCAAAGGCTTAAAACCCCAAGGGACTGCTTGAAAAAAATAGTCGCTTGTATTCTACTGATTTCTGACTAAATAAAGCTGAGTCTACCACCCTCCTGAGTGTGGAAGCACACTTTATACTTTCACAACCTCATGAGTCCACAGCTCAATAAAACCTGGATATATGATATTGTGGCACACACATTAGTCAGGGCAGCCTTAGCAGTGTAGAAATTGAGAAGGGTAAAGAAGTACAATTGTAAGCGGGCAGTATACAAGGGCAGAGCCCATTCACAGACAGCAGCTAGTACATGCATAAACACTGAAGTGCTATATGACCCCGAAGAGTCCCTGGAAGCAGCTTCATGGGGTTCCATACTTACTACCTCCAAATGTGTTCCAGATTTTTATAAATACAGTGTAGATGGTATATAAAGTTAAGTCCTGCTACATTCAGTTTTGTTTTACCTTGGATACTTCTAGAATGCTGCATAACAATACAATGTGCTCTTAAATTCAGGGTGATAGATTGACAACATATAAGAATTTGCATTTACAAGCAGGAGATAGATGAATGATAAGAATAATGGTCACAAATTTAATAAGTAATGTTAGAAAAAATGGAAAAACACTGCTTCTTGCCTTGAAATGTTGCCTTCAGAAACAAGAAAATCTGCAAAGAGAACAGCCAGTGTTGAAATTTTAATAGAATGAATCTTTGCAATATTTCACAGAAAACACCAACCACATTGAAAAATCAATTTTATTGTGTTTTGTTAAGTCACATATAGTGTTAGGAAGATTATCAATCTATTGTTAACCATCTTGTGAATATACTCTATGATTTTCAGGGGAACATGCCCTCCCCCACACCATCTTGAATGAATAAAGATGTTCAATTATAACCTAGACTGCAAACTGATATATTAATCAAATGATGACAATTTGATAAATTCCACCCTTTTAATTATTCATACTGGACTGACATAAGCTCTTCTCAATTTATTTCATATCAGGAAAAGGAGTTTTGTTTTCCAGAACAAGAGGTTTCGAATACAGGGTCAGAATGAGACAGGTCAGAGCACAGTAATTACACTTACAGGACTCAGTCTACTCAGAGATCACAAGAATATCCAAATGCTCTAATATTTTGATCCTGTTGAAATCCATGAAAGATCTTCATATCTTACTAATATATCTATAGATTTGAAACAAGGAAAACTACAGACAATCTCTAGACATCAAACTTTGGACCAAAAAAATATGACCCTTACAAAGATGACATTCCCAACAGACTTGAAATCCATTTCTATAAGCAGGCTGGCAAGTCATGGATTGTTATTTGTGAAAAGGAAAGTGCAAAGTCCTGCACCTTGGGAGCAAAACCACCAGATACTAGTACATCTGAAAAACAAATTGACAGAAAAGGACCTGAGGCTCCTGGTAAACACTAAGTCGAACATGAGCCAGAAATGTGCCCTGTTGGAAAAAAAAGGCTGACAGGGTCCCAAACTTCATAAGACAAAGCATGGCCAGCAGATCAAGGGTAGATGATTCTTCTCTATTGAGCACTGATGAGGCCACAACTGAAGCACTGTGTCCAGTTCTGGGCTCGGCAGTACAAGAGAGATACAGACATACTGGATGTGGTCTGGTGAAGGGTCACAAACACGGAGCATCTCTCCTGTGAAGAAAGGCTGAGACACAGGATTTTTTTCATCTAGAGAGGGCTCAGAATGGATCTTATCAATGTATACAAATACCTGTTGGAGGGCTCAAAGAGGATGGAGTCAGGCTTTCTTCAGTGGTGTCCTGTAACAGGACAAGAGTCCATGGGCACAAGCTGAAACACAGGAGGTTCCCTCTGAGCATCAGGAAACACCTTTTACTGTGAAGGGTGACTGAGAGCTGGCGCACGCTGCCCAGAGAAGCTGTGGAGTCTCCATCCTTAGAGACGTTCAAAAGCCATCTGGAGATGGTCCTGGGCAATTGGTCCTAGATGTTTCTCCTTGAGCGCGAGGGTTGGACAAGATGACCTCTAGACATCCCTTCCAATCTCAACTATTTTGTGATTAAGACAGTACTCTTGCTTTGGCTCTTCATGGTAACTTCCTAAAGGGCTTATCTAATGTTTCTAATATCTAATCAGGTACAAACTGAGATTTTCTCTTAGTTCATGTTTATGTAGTTCACATAATGTGCTTTCCATTTGTGTGACTCATCATTTATTGGTAAATTGTGGAAGTCACAAAGATTTACCAGGAGCAGTACTCTTACTCATGCAAATTATCCTCATGGAAAATAAAAAATTACACGAGTGTTTAGCCCTTATGGAACCATTCAAAAGTAGTTGTCTTCCATTAAGTTTTTGAGAGTCATAGATATAAGCTTGATATACAGTATCTATCTGTGTACTTTCCATCAATTACAGCAGCTTCTGTATCATTTTCTTTCATTTTAGTTTGCTATAGTAAGTTTCCCAGACATCTCCCAGCCTAGTGCAAGGACCTTCCCCTGACCTGGCTATAATTGCTGCCAGTTTGGAAAAAAAAAAAGATAATACTTTTTTTTAAACACCTAGCTGCAACAAAGAAAAAATTATTTGCTTAAGGGAGAGATGAATATAATGGCTTAATTATTTCCAGATTTTCACATTTGGAAAACATAAAGATAAAACCCATTATGTTTTAAATATATAAACCCTAAATATTAAGCAGCAGAATAAATTCTTACAACAACCAAAGTTGTGTTTGTTCTGGCTTTTCCAAAATTCCAGATATAATGTATCCTTATGTTCTCATATTATTGGTCAAATGGATTTGAAGTTGCTTTTTATTCCCCCTCTCTCTCCTTATATTTTCCACTTTCAGTCTGTGAAACATTTGTATATTGTTAACAATGCAACAACCCTTGACTTTAAGCCAGGATTTTTGATACCCAGGAAGAAAAGAGTAGTTGACAAAGAATTGCTCTTAAGACTAAATTGTTTGAGACTGTGCTGTTCAAACCCTTTCTGTGTATGATAGAAATCTGTCTTTTTAATTACACCTGTTTGCTTTCAGGATAGTTTTGCATGGTTTCTTATCATTAAATCCTTCTGATTTCACATTTTGTTTTATTTACAAACAAAGGAAGCTGGAATAACAATAAACCATAAAATTCCAGGGATGATAGTATCCCTATCTTTTTGTCATGGTTTTATTTTTTTGCTTCCCTCACCTTTAATTTATTCAATACATCCTTTAGTTGAATCCACCGACTGCCGCCAGTCCATTAATTTAACCATTTAATGAGTGTATTTTATTTTTCCATATATGAAAATATATACTTTACAAAGATTACAGCCACACACCCCTCATTTGATTAAAAAAATCTTCATCCTCTAAATGGACTGAACAATGTCTTTATTTCTGTTAATATGAAGTTTTGATGCTGTCAAAATAATAAAGTGTTAACGTTAATGACAAATTTCTTTATGATATTTCCTATCTTCCCATTTCAGAAGACCTATGAATCACTCGTATTTATCCCCAATAGGAAAACCTCCTTTAAAACCAATAGGAAGAGTAACTCTATTTTTACTTTAAAGAGAAATGTAGACCCTGGTGAGCACAAAGCAATTTCCTGAAAGACTCCACAGTTACTGAATGTGAAGTGACCTTGTATTGGCTTTTGAGGTAATGTTTGGAGGATTTGTACACCAATTAAATATGCTGATGCATTTGCGTTTGTCTTATCATGCAATAAAGTTATTATCATACCAGTTTTTACATTTAGCTAATTGAATAAGGTTCTGGAAGACTGAAGTGTTTATGCTGCATTGTTTATACAAAATCTGTTGCTGCCCTATTCTGTGATTCACAGAGCAGTTTCTCACATCTTAGTAATTTTTGCATATCTGACCAATGACAGACCAAAGTTAGGCTAGAGGAAGAGAGAGATAGGATGCTGACATATTGATCTGAATCAGCAGATATTTTGTCATATAAGAAGGAGGAGAAATTTTCTTATAAACTTGTGCCAACTGACTTAGAGTACAAAACTTGGGCTTCGTATTTATTAGATTATTTAAAGGTATTCCATTTCTCAAATGGTAGGTATGTAGGTGGTCTTTGCCAAGTGCAGTAGCAAAGGGGAAGAGTCAAGGTTTCATGGGAATCTACTGGGACTCCTGAAAATATACTTTACTGAAATCTAAAGTCGCAAGTATTACACCCAGTAACACCGCAGGTTAATTGAATAAGCACAGTGACTCATATCATTGAAGGACATGGCCTGTGCAATGAAATGTTTGCATTTGGATTAAGACATTTATTGAATTGTGCAATGACCATAGAACTGAAAAAAACCATGAAGATTGGCACATATGTTGGAGAAAAACAGAAATATTATGCTTGCACATGGAATTCACCTTGAATATTCAGCGTTCTTACACGTGAAACCTTTGTACCACAAATCCGTCATGTAAGACCCAAAGATGAACAGGTTTACAATCACATTTGGACTCATATAAATCACGTTGTATTCTCATGTTCGTGCTTGAGGCATAAAGCACATCCTGTTTTAGGAATTGAACTTCCTTCTTCTTTCATTAGGTTTTTGTTTATTTTGTCTTCCCGAGTATGGCATACCAGTTTTTTGTTTGTTACTTTTTTATTTTTTAAACCATCCATAGCTCTTCCATTCCAGAATTCTATTAAGACTTTGCATTTGTCATTCTTAACTTCACACCAGAATGTGTCTAAAGTTTTTGTTGAATATCTCTCTTCTTATAAATTCAGTTCCTCTATGGTGTTGAGAGGTTAAAATTAGTAGTGACATATATAGAAATGTCATATATAGAAATAGTAGTGATTTTTTTTTATAGAAAGGCAATGCAATGCACAGAGACATATTTCTTTTTTTCTTAATTTTGTCCTAGATTTACTTAACTGGAGATTTAAATGATCTGGTTTTCACTTTAAGCCATTTTGTCTTATAATTGGAATGAGAAGTCTCTCTTAATGACATTCTTTTCCCATCTAGATATACACTAGGATTAGATTTCCTCTTACTGTTGTTAGGATAAACAAATTTACCTCCTTAAGTCTTTCAAAATAAGTCTAGTCTTTTAATCAATCAATCAGTCTCATGCTTCTTCTTTGAACTCTCTCCAACTGATCAACATCTTTCTAGACCTCTAAAAAGGGGATAAAACTTCACAATTGCCGTTTCATGATTGCGAGATTGAAAGGTAATGTATCCTTCCTAATTGATAGTCCTCTGTTTAAACATCCAAGGTTTACCTTAGACCTTTCAGCTATATATCTGTAGTGAGAGCTCACGTTTGCCGTATTATCTACCACGACCTTTCTACTCCCTGACAGAACCCTTGCCTCCCTGGATAGATTTCTTGCTTTACAACTCATCATATTAAACCAGAATTTGTATATTTATGTCTACCTTATCAAGCTGTCTGGATTAGTCTGGTTTGTGGGGTTTTTTCCCCTCCTCTTTACTCGCTTCTTTTGTCATCCATTTTTCTTTAACTTTAGCAACAAGAATATATCAGATTTTCCTGATGTAATTTAAAAGAATTAATCAAAAGAGTACATAAATGGATCCACAGGAAGTGCACCTGTTTCAGGGTGATTCCTTATTAACAATTAATTTTTGAAACATATCAGCCAGTTTTATAATACTTTTAATATACACCGTGTTGTTTTTGTATCAAATGACACAGTTATGGGAAAGCACAGGACACGAGTGTTACAGGAAGGAAAATGTGATTTTTTTTTTCCACACATAGAGTATTTGTTACTCTTTTTCAATTAGTCAAAGAAGCACCTGGGAAAAATTACCAAAAGTCACACCATGTGTGGCAGACAGATTTCTGCTTCTAGTTCATTTGTGGCTTAAAGATTTGTGATAGCAGTTTTACATGACCCAGGGTGAACCTCCATTAACTGATTTCCTGAAGGAATAATTAAAAGGAAATGATTTGCTTTTCTGGTCTCTGCTTGGAGTTTACCTTAAGTCTCAAAGGTGAAATGAATAAAAGTGGAGGAAAAATACACAAAGCTAAAAATAACACAGAATCACACATTTTCTTTAGTATTTCGTGCGTATGTAATTTTATGGGATGGAATTAGGGAGTACTATAATTAAACTCATTCAAACCCCATTGGAATATTTGGCAAAGAGAACAAAACAGTTTCTAAGCCTAGTATTTTTTTTTTTCAAATCTTGACCTTCCAACTCAACAAGAAGAGTGCCTTTGTTTCAAAGTAAAATACTACTATGACATTAAAGATTGCCTCTTTTTATAGCCCCTTCACTCAAACAGAGCTTACTCTAGTTTCCAGAAACAGTGCAACTACATTTGTGCTCTGCAGACTTTTTACTAGATCCTGGAAAATTATCTTTATTTGTTTTAACCAGTGCACCTCGCTCGCTCCATCTGCACCTATGTGAGGAGAACTGTACTCTGAGAACTCTGTTTGAGTGTATGTGGTGCATGTATGCGTGTGTTTCCCTTCTGCCATGTTCTGAGCTCTGACTGTGCTCCCTTAGCTGGAGGGAAACTTTAGAAGCTGTATCATAGTTCAGGAAGCAGGAACTGGCTTTTGATAAAAGGCTTCCTTTTTCTCCTCCACAATACGTCTGGGGCCTTTCACAGTTGATTACTGGAATATCAGCTTAATGCAGCATTGACATACAACTGAGAACTTTAACATTTTAACACTGGAAAGAAAAATTTGCTAACAGCAGGGATATTAATTAGAAAAAGGTGGCCTGCTTTGGTTAATCGCTAGTCCAAAAGTTCCCTAAGCTTGTCACCCTCTTTCGACTTTTCTTGAGAGGTTTGTTTAGAAAATGGTTTAAAAGTCAAAGAAACAGCTTGCCAGAAAGACATGCTGCTGCTGCTGCTGCTGCAGACCAGTTTTTGCCTGAAACTCCAGATGGATTGTATGGGCACAAATTCCGCTGGACTGAAGAGTTCTTTCATGCTTATTTTTTCACACAGACACGAATATATTTACGAGTGAAGGTTTAAACTGCTGGTTTTAATCACTTGATTTCAGCAAGAAAAAGTTTTATTCACATAGATATAGTCTCTTAATATAAATTAAGACCGGGAAAGTATGATATCTAAAAAAGAGAGAAATAAAAAAGAAAATATAACTTTTGCCTTAAATTCTCACTATATTTTTGCACTTTCACTTTTTGCTGTAGAGCTAGAAGTATGTTAGGAGTATAATATGCTAGAAGTTTTTATTTAATATGTATCCTCATCTTTTTTGAAAAATCAAAGAAAGTGTTCCTATTACTATTGAAACAAAATTTATACTAAAAATACTATAAAAAGGAAATAGGGAATTCCTACAAACAATTTGGGATCAAGTTATCAGCCTTCCTGTTGCTGTTTGAGTTCTTTCTAAAACATGTGCAAATACGTGGAGATTTGTGTGTATCGCCGTCAATCAGGATTAAAAATGACATTCTGAATCATACAATTCAGTTACAAGTCCCTGGGATTAGGAACTAATATGTTTGATTTTTCCCTTAATTGGATATATTAAATATGTTTTAGAAGCTGGGAAAAAGAAAAAAAATAGCCTAGATTAATCACCAAATAACTTAAATATGTCTAGGTAAGTTTTACTACACAATAAATGAAGAGTTAGTTGATGTTAGAATTAATTTGAAGTATATAAAATCAAGGTTTAGCAAAAAGAATAAGGGTTTCGCTGCAGGATGCAGTAAACTCAGGCATAGTATCAGAAATATTACTTAATACATAGAAATGGGCTGGAGAATCAGACAAAGGAAAATAGATGGAAATTTTTTGTTAGAAAATACACATTGTAGAATACTGAATTGGATGCAGATTGGAGAGTTAGGTGTATCAAATTCAACTCCATGCCTACTTCAAATATTGAGCATGTCATATTAAGTGTATGCTCAAGTGCTTTGTTGAATCAGGTCAGAGTGTTCGGTCCATGCAGGCTTATGTCGTGCCTCATTAAAAAGGACACAACTTGTTAATTTGTAAAGGGCTGCTGGATGTCGACAGGGGTAAAATCGTTCTGCCATGGTTGTACCTCTAGTATGGACAGGGAATAGAGAAAGAGCTTTCTAATTCTCTAGAACAGCAGAATGATTAATTAATAATGATGTTTAGGCCGTGTTTCTGAACTGGTGGACTTTGTTGGAAAATCAGGTTTTCTGTTTTTTAAAAAAACCCATATGCTTCAAAATTTTACTATATATAGAATATAAAATATATTGAAACTCCTTGTAAACTGGACTTTCTGTCTTAAAAACTGCAATTACTTAATTCCAGCCTGAATCATACATTCATGTTGATTTTATATTCTTCTCAGTTGGCAGAAGTGTATCTGACAAGCATCTGCATTGAGTTGCTTCCGGAGTTCATAGCGGGTAGATCAAGGAAGAGCTTCAATGCAATGTGCTGTTTTCAGCTGGGGTAAGAGTTAATTTTTTTATCAGTGGCTGGTATGGGACTCTGTTTTGGATTTGTGCTGAACACAATGTTGATAATATAGAGATGTTTTTGGTTTTACTGAGCAGGACTTACACAGAGCCAAGGCCTCTTCTGCTTTTCATACTTCCATGTTGGCAAGAAAGTTGGGAGTGCCTGGAATGTTGGGAGGAGACACAAATGATCCCAATTGACCAAAGGGATATTCCATACCATATGACATCATGCTCAGTATATAAAGCTGGGGGGGAAGGAGGAAGAAGAGGGGACATTTGGAGTGACAGCCTTTGTCTTCCCAAGTCGCTGCTACATGTGATGGGACCCTGTTCTCCTGGAGATGGCTGAACATCTGTCTGGTCATGGGAAGTAGTGACTGAATTCCTTGTTTTGCTTTGCTTGTGTGTGTGGCTTTTGCTTTCCCCATTAAACTGTCTTTATCTCAAGCCTTTACCCTTTATCCCAGCTTTTACCCTTCCAGTGCTCTCGCCATCTCTGGTGAGTGAGCAGCTGTGTGAGGCTTGGCTGCTGGCAGGGCTAAAACCACAACACACAAATTTACCCCATTTTTCTGAAACAGTTCTTTGTCTCGTTGTACTCACAAACACATCAGAAAAGAGAAAATGTCACTATAAACTCCAAAGTCTTGTGTGTTGCCAAGTAGTGCCAAGGGCAAAAATTTTGCATGACTGTACAGAAAATTGTTAGTAACTTTAAAATGAACTGAGATTCTCTGCATACTGTCGAGTCATCTTTCAAAATATTTATCTTGGACAACTAAATGGAAAAAATGTCACATCTTTACAAATACCTGCATTTTATAATGTGTTTAAAAATGAAAAACATTGTCTCTATTAATATCAGGATGAAATATTAAAACATCTGTCATACTTGTAAGCTATGAATCACACATTTACTCTGCACTTTATTTTTGGTTTTTGCAGGATTACTAGTGGTTGACAAAGCATATGAAAGTAGATTGGTTTTACTTCTGATTACAGATTACATGTCAGGTCTTACTGGATGCAGAATTCCTATTTCCTTAAGGTCTTTCTCGTAGTCTGTTATAACCAGTTTGTGCAGCCATATGTGAATATTGGATTTTCAGATATTTGGGAACATATGCAATAACATGCTTCACATACTTCAGCTTCTGTTTCTCCTTTTGTAAAAATCAGTAGAGAGTTATACCTGCTACAGAAGGAAAGGCTGGATGTGTTAAGGAAAGGGGCTGTTAAGCTGTTTGCTGGAATTTTCTTTGTCTGTCTACGCAAAACAAGTATGTAGCACATTAGGAGGATCTTTCCTACCATCAGGTTTTTAAACTCTGAATCCTGTTTCCTGGCTTCTTTTACAGTACAATCTTCAAGGGAAGTTTCTTTTGATTGTCATTGTTGTGTCTTATGCCAAGAAACTAATCACCCAAAAAGTAAGACATACTAAACACAACAAGAAATTTCACAAACTTACATGGATTTTGAAAATGTAAGAATTATATTTCTTCCTCCAAGTTTTGGTGCCTAAGTGCATAAAAATTAAAGTTTTTCTTATCTCAGACTTTGGTTCATATCTCTGAGGCGTAATTTGTGGTTTACACTCAGTCTCTAAAGGATTTTATTTCACATCTGTGGTTGAGAAAAAACAGAATTTAGCTGAGCTGCTAGCGATAGAGAAAGTGATCACTTTATATTAGGTCAAGATTACCAGAGGGGTATCATTAGAATCCCAGATGAGCAAAAATTTAAGCATATACATACGTGCATCACTTTTCTGCAAAGCACTCATTGTGGCATTTAGACATATGTCTAAAATTGAAAAGCTTAAGCACTTTGTTGAATATGTGGTGCCTACTAAATTGATGGCTCTGTTGTCTGAAATGGTTTCCACCTCATTTCTGAAAGGCAATGCCAACCATTCTAGTTTGTTATCCAACAATTTTGTGGGCTGCAAAATTACTAATGCAGTTATCCTTTATTCTCAAAAAGGCTCTTTCTTCCTTCATGATCTCCAAAATAAAAATACAGCCACACTTTAGGCCCTCTAAATTATTCTTCCTTTTCTCTGGAATGGAATTCCTATTTTATTTCTATGTGTCTCTCAGAGTTACTGAAATCATATGATACTGAAACGGAAGGAGATGATTAAATCCCTTCAGAATACAGGCTGCTTCTCTAATACATAAATAAATAAATATAGCACAGCTCTGCAATGGTATATTTCTGATCTTTCTGACAAAAAAATAAGGCGATCACTTAAAGTGGACTGAATTCAAGAATCTTTGTGATACCTTTTTCCCTACATTTTTTAAAATTATACTCAAGCCACCAAATTATTGCAAATTATTATAATTCAGGAAAGCAGCTTCATCGGGTCCCTTATATTGTTAAGTAATATATTAGCAAAGACAACAGAATGTGAAACTCTTGAAATTTGAGGTCCATGGTTTGCAAGGATTCATGTGAGAAAAAAAATTTCTTCAAGCTTTATGTAATTTTCTTGAAGAAGCAGTCATAGACTTCTGTCTTTAACCTTTATGTCCCTTAATGAATTGTTTGTGGTCATATTTTAAGGATATTGGTCCATAAAAAGTTGTTATATCATGGTTCTCTGATTTTTCTGTGAAGCTTTTATGTAGAAGTCAAAGAACATAGGAAGCTTAGTAACCTATTTAAGACTAAAGTACCTCTGGTAGAAGGGTTATATGTGATCCATGTGTTTGCATATGACATACATAAATGGATCAGGTGAACAGAATTTCAATGTTAATGCAGGCTTTGTACACGATGGGAAAAAGTCAATGCAGTGGCACCTTTAAGCAGTCAAAACTTGGCACAAGGAAATTACTTTCAAAAAGTCATATCTGAATAAAAGCCTTAGAGGAGAAGAATATCCCAAATCTGCTCTGTATCTTCCTTTACACCATATCCTCCTTTTCCCAACATGGCTTAATGACTATAAAAACCACCTCCAGGCACTGCCCTTCTTCACATTTACCAGTGAAAAGACTCTCATGTTTGGCATCGGGTTAAACATGAGGGAGTTTCTCAGATCAAGGTGGTTACAGTATTTGTAGAACTGTAAAACATTGTACATGCATAATATCTGCACCATCTGAAATTTTGTGAACTTATGCTAAATTCATGAAACTGGATGAATTTCATTTAAAAGGAATGATTTTTTTTTTTGGTGATATTTTCTAAATTACATATCTATATCTTTAATTTCTTTGGAGACGTGCACTTCTGTTTTCACATATTCACCTGTCAGCACGATGATTTATTCTGAATTTCAAGAAGCATTTCATTAGACCTGAAAAGTACATTGGGAAAGGAACATGCTTTTTCCTCTACTGGAAAGAAACAATCCCTCATCCTAAACATAAGGGCACAACAAAGCCCTACACAGTATATTCTGAAACAGAACTACTGCCTTGATCTTTCTTCTATCATTAATTTATTATTAAGCATTGCATTTCATGCTCTGATTACTCAGATAAAACAGAATTAATATTAAATTCAGAAGGATATATTTATCCTTGCAATGGCTGTGTCTTGTTATCAGAGGGACAAAAATCTGTAAAAGGAACCTACTCTAGCTGAGGTAAAATTTTGTAAGATGTAATCATTCTTTAATTCAACCATCATAACCAATTAAGTTTGTATTGAATCACACAATTAGCAATAAACCACTAAGTTTTAAAGCAAAGTATTTAAAATTGATGACAACTGTAATTGCTTAATAACTGCAAAGACCTAATTATGCTGACAAAACAATTACAATCAGGTACCAGTCCTAATATCTGTACCAGATGCTCTTAAGTCTTGATTTTCCTTTGGGAATGAAGTTGAACTAGATGAACACTTGAAAACAAAGGACTAATCTCTTCTGGTGATAGAGCATCCTAGACACAAAATGTCTTTTAGAGAACGTCATTGCTCAAAATATAATAGATATGAAAATTAATAATGAAAAAGTCATGACAAAGCATAATCATGACAGAACAAAGTAAGTAGACAATCTGTAACTCCAAGTTACAACCAGATGTGATAGGCGGCAGCTTTTTGGATGGTATAATTTTCTTATTTTTTCCCTAATTACCTCCTTAAACTATGGGGCTTTTTTTGTTAGAAGTCTGGGGGTGGTAGATAGAAATATGTTGCATAGAGCCAACCTGCTTTTTTTGGGAAGAGACTGCACTTTCCCAAGGCAGGATAAGTACTTGGGTTTTACCTACAGAGACATTCAATAGACAGTGAATTCTACAGAAGTTCTTAAATGTATGACATTTTGGGTGTATTTGCAATAAAGACTTTCTGAAATTGATCAAACACCTTCAAATAGGACAAAAACTCTGAAACTTCAGAGTTAGATCTGGCTTTCCATTCCTTCAGATTGTATCAAGTAAATAACCTCAAATAATCAACCTTATGCAGGAAGAGTAGATAATGATATTGCTTGTATTTTATGGAAAAAGTTCCAATTATAATTTTTTAATCACTGAGAAGGAAATAATATAATTCATGCACTTGCTGGCTGATATGCTATGAATTTTTGGCTGAAAGCAAATAATAAAAGCAGTTTTACTGACAGAAGGCATTACTGTGTTTTATTTGTAAATCTCCCTATCTGCTTGACGCTCATTGTGACTTCTTTTCTGACCTTTTTATTTGTCTTTATTCTTTTCATGGAAAAAAAAAGCACCTAAAATATGCTGTGAAGTAATTTCCCAACACGTCTCAATGTTATTTAGCCATTAAACACCTTATTTTTCTATATATACTTCTTTTCACCTCCTCACTGATAGTCAAAGGCATTTGCAAACCTGTGTGAATTCCTGGAAAGAATCCAAGTAATTTCTTCATTCAGACTGCTGGTCAATATTCTCCTTGAGTACAGCGAATGAAAACAAAAAACTTAAAGTTTGTTCCATCAAATTTTATTTTCTTAGGTCACATGTATACTCCTTAAAAAGAAGGAATGATTTTGGGATAAAGAAATTGAGGAGTCAGAGGAGTCAGATTTTTTTTCTTGGCTCTGCTAGTAACTTTTCTTACGGCACCAGGTAAGTTACTTAAGGTGAGATTCAAGAAAACACTTAACTCATAAAACAAAATGCTAGCATATTTTCTAAGCAGAGAAACCCAGAAATTGTCTCTAGCCCTCTTAGACACTTTAAGTATGGTAAGCACGTAGATTTAACCTAAGTGTCAGAAGTTGTTCAATGAGTGAATGAGCATTCCAGAAGCATTCCTGTTTCTCTTTTTTTCTTTTTTGAGTTGACTTGAGTATACTGGTGAGTAATTTTCTTCCTGGGGCTTTCTTGAATTCAAAGACAAGACTCCTCATTGTTATATACTAAAACACTTCTCTGAGCCTCGTGTAAAACTCATGCTTGCTGTTCACATAAAGTTCAACTGAAAACAATCAGCTCATGCCATTTAATTTCCCAATGAATCACAGGTGAGAAGTCTCTCTCCTTCAGGAAGGACTAAACCTGGTTCTTGGGCTTTTGAAGCTTCCAGAAACTGCAATCACACTTCCCACTTCAGAGGGTACCTAGACACTATACAGAAGTTTTTAAAATGAAGAATGTCATTGAGGGTTTCAGGTAGATTTGGGATTTCTTTTTGGTTTTTTTGTTTATGTTTTTTTTTTTCTGTTTTGTCACATCCTTGAAATGGAAAAAATTTGACATCTGGAGATTTTTATCATAGGAAAACCAGCCAGTTTTAAATGTACACTGTTTCCTCTAGCATCAGTCATTTTTCGTTCTGACCTTCCTGATCATATCTCATGGTGATAGTTTTTCTTAATTCCTTCTCTGATATTTCTTATGTTTTAGGTACAGTAATCTGTTATTAAAAAGTACTTTAATCAGACTTTTGTATATATATATGCTTATCTCTACACCTTTGACTTAGTGTCATGCCTTTTTAAAATTTCTGAGTAGTTTATCACTGACATTGAAAACTAGATGTAAATTTTGCTGTCCGGGATTTAAAACAGTATAGCAGTTATTTCTGCAGTCTGTCTTGAATGTAGGCAAAAAGTATAGCATGGTTATAACTCTCAGAACATGTTTAACTTGATGGCTCATGGACAGCACAGGTTTGTGAGTGAAGTCTTAATATATTGAGAAAGGGTGATGCAAACAGAAGGAAGATCATTACAGTTATCTTTTCTAAAAGAGGCACATTGGTCTTTCTGTTGCCAGTTAGTTTATGTACTGAATAGTAATATGTAAGAGTGAATCACACTTCAGTGAATGAGGGCCCCCAAAGCCAGAGGATTTAAAGTAAAAGATTATCAGGGTTATCAATTGTTGTACCAATAAGGAGGCGAGTAAGTGATGACACACTTCTCATCAGTTCATTGCCAATTTAATGAGAAAATTGGAGTTTTACACTGAAGGATTATGTGATCAAGATATTGCTTTGCATTAGTCATGTAGTGCAATTTTTTTTAGATGAGCACCAGCTTTATTCCAATCATCTTTAGGAAGGATACTGTAAGTTTCTAATAAAAAAGAAAAAGATCTATTAAGCTAGGAAAATATATTTGATGTTCAGATGCCTATTTACTTTAGGATAACATAACACAGTTGTAGCTATTTTCCCTTCTACTGAACGGTGGTTGGTGAAATTTTAGATTAAAATGAGATAATCTGGAGGTTAATTATTCCCCAGTAGACTTTCTTTTTCTCTTCTGCATGAATTATGCCATGTTGCCACCAGTCTTGTACCAGCTGGCTGTGTAATGAGATAGTACAGAGTTAAACTGGAATAAGCATTCACTTTTCCATTTTCTGCAAGATTAGACAACTGTTGGTGTCACTGTATGGTTGGTATCACTGAAGAGCAAAAAAGATACAGAAAAGGCAGATGAAATGACTGGTCAAATGCAGAACCCCACACTACATTGCTAGACACCCGTCACAGGGAATATGAAACTTCTTTCTGCTTATAGTGTAGTCATTCTGAAATTATTTGTTCTTGGTTTGGTAATCCAATAGAACACTATATTTTACTTAATTAGGTACTCTATTATTTGTTGAGAGGTTTTACAAGTGAGTGAAAGGCTCATGCATCTGTTTTATACAACAAATCTCTCTGTAGGGCTCTCTGCACTAGATGAAAACCATTACAGGCAGAAGGCACAAAATAATGTTCCAGTATAAACTCTTTTGTTCAAGTCAGTTCAAATAATTTTGTCAGCTATCTTTATATAAGAAAGCTTTGCTCTAGGTCAAATACTACTTGACCAGGCCACTCTACACAGGGTCATTTGTTGTCTGCTCTCCCACAGCCAGCAAAAAAAACAGTGTAAGATCTCTAATGTGTACTCTGGCTAACAGCAGACTTGCCATATTGTGCTTTACTCACTCCTTATCAGGCTGTCTGTAAGTCATTCCTATTATATTCAATGGTATGATGTGGACTCATGAAATCTTCCAGTCTAGTTTTATCCAAAAGGGATACAGTCTCTACACTCCCAGGTTTCTTTACAATGTGAAGAATTCATGCACCTGAAGAGCTAAGAAAACCATCAGTTACCAGGATACTTCAGATGAGCAAGGCTGACTTTTGCTGTGCCAAACTGTTACTCAGTATGAAGACTGTTATTTTTCACTATGACAAACTTACATGTACACATGCTTTTATATACCCTTCAAAGGCACAAGAACATATTTAAACCAGTTACACTTGTGAGCATCTGGAGAATTTCCAGATTCTCAAAATGTTTTCAGACTTACATTGGCTTAGTTAAGAAAATATTTTTGCCTTTTATTCCTTGCCTGAGGGAACCTGTAATCAAATTCACACAAATACGGTTGATGAGGGAAAGAAAGGAAGACAGAAGAAGAAACTTTCTCTAGCTGATTTTCATGAAAGTTCTATGTGTTATGTTTGGATTTGAAATGTGGATTTTACCAGAAAAAGAAGTAGAAAACTGTTCCAAAAATATGTAGATATGGTCATGCATTCAATATCATATAATTAGTTTTAATGTATTGGACTCACTCACTGGTTTCTGCTTTTTTTGTCATTCCTTTTGATACTGAGAAAAAATGTAAGAGAAGCAAAGTTTGAAGAAAGAAGTTTCTCTTTCTGATATTGCATGACAAAAAAGTAGTTCATTATGTATCAAAGGTAATGTTTAAATTACAATACCTATTTGGCTACTAGCTTTGAATATGATCCCAAATGTTAGTATTTAGTCTTAAGTAATGAAAGAACTGCCTATCTTCCTTGCCAGATAAGTTGACTCTGACTCAAATCTCAAATACAACTAAAAGAAAAAATGCATGTGACCAGGAGGACAATATTCCCAAAGATCTGTCCTTTGGAAAACAAATAAAAATGAATGTATCTAAATGAACAAGTTACAGTTGCCTAAAAATTTCCCTTAAGTGTCATTACCTTTGTTATACAATTGCCACTAGGAACTGAAGGAACTTCTTTCCCAAATGTCTTGTTAATCTGAGTACCTGTTAGCTCAGCAGGGCAATGGAATGCCAGAATGAGATTTTATAATCAAAAGAGACAGTGTTTCAGATTTTTCCATATAGCAAGGATGCACTCCTGAATTCCTATTCTTGATATCACTAATATACAACAGTGGAAAGAGGTGCCTGTATGGTGCAATTTTTCCTACTGAAAATAGCTGAAATTGGTGAATTGTATTGTGCCCTGAAGTGTACATGTCTCTTTGATGAAGAAGAGGCTTGGAGATTTAGGTAAAAATTCAGGTATCTGCAATATACACAGGCATCTAAAACTAGATTTAATAACCTCCCTTTAGTAATATTTCAGATCAAGTTTTCACCATTTCATGTGGGGCAAGAGTTTTGCTCTTCTAGCCAAAGTTGCATAAATCATTCAGACAGGACAAAAAATGTGTATCCAAACTTAATTTCTGGCATTTCATGCTATAAAAAACCCTCAATCAGCAGCACTGGAACAAGGCTGTATATTCAAGACAAACACCTCAGCATCTGCTGTAGTTTTGGGTGCAGATCGTCTAGATCTATTCTTCTGCTCTGGCAGTCACTGCAACTGAATAAACTCTTACACTTTTCTTGTACATATCAGACAACTAGAAGAGGCAAAAAGAAATTAAATTACCCCAGAGCTGAAGGAAGCTCTGTCAGAGCCACAGAAGTTTGCCATCGATGATGACATGTAAAATTAGAGGGATGTGTTTTCCATAATTATGAGGTAGCAAGAACATTGTGATGCATCTGTCAGTAGGCATTAAGCAGCTGTTTGTGATATACATTGATCATGAGCACAAGAAGTTGAACTCTTTGCAAAACATGGAGGAAATGTTGTCCTCTTTCCCTTTTATTAATGATTAGGAAATAGAAAATGCTTGATGGCCTTCTGATACCTCCCAACCCACCTAGAGACATAGGAAGAACAAAGCAATATATCCCTATTAGTCTGGACAGTGACTTGGAGTACCTTGGTCCATAAAAATCCTTTTATTTACATAAACTCTTTCCCATGTCTGTGTTAGCTGAGCTATGCTAACATTCCACATCCTGGCATCCCAAATCTCTTCCAATAGTTCAACAATTTTCCTTTGCATTCTGGACAGAAAGGAGCTTCTGCAAGCCTCTTTATTCTTTTGGATGCTCGCTCAGTCCATGTTGTGTGTGAGCTCAGGACACAGATGAACCATTTCTTCTGGCATGCAGAGCAAGCTTTTTAAGTTCTGCAAGGCCCAACTTCTGCAAAGCAAGCATGGAGTTGTCTTTGTGGGCAAGCAGACAGGATTCCTCTCTTATTCTAGGTAATGGAAAAAGTGGATAAAAGATAAAACCGCCATAAAAAGGTAGAAAAAAAGCCAAAGGAGACAAATTATAATAATGTAGAGCCTAAATTAACTATAAAAGTTTTACAAGAGCAGTATCTGCCCCTTACCCCTTTAAGAATGGAAAGCATAGGGTTTCAGCATGAATTCTTTTCACACTGAAGTTTAAGATTACCATATAAACCAGCCTCACATAAAATATATGTTTAGATCTATGCTGGAATACTTCTGGTGAATAGGTTATAGGGGAGAGATTGTACAAGTGCTTAAACAGGGAACACAGAGCTTGCTCTGGGACTTTCCAGAAATAAATCATCACAATTATATACTTATATACACAGACACCAAATCTTAATTCTGAAACTAAATCGATGGAGCACAAGCATCCTTTACATTGAAATTTTAATATGGAATAGGAAGAAAGAAATTATTTCACATGCAATTTATATCAAAGATTATGTTATGCAAGCTCATTATACTTGAGTATGATTTTATTATATTGTCTGATAAAATTAATACATAATAATCTGCTCTTGATAAACCTTTTTTTTACCAACACCATCAATGCAAATACCATCATTTTACAAAGATTACATTTTTATGCATGAATTTGATACGTCACAGGCAGATTTGACACTCGAATAATAATCTGCTCACTTTAAATTTCTGAGAACCATACTCAAAGTTGGCTCAGGAAAAACCTTCCTGTGTATGTAGGGCATTTTCTTGTGGTGTGAGTCCCATGACTATTGCTGTTTACAGTTGTTTCAGCTGTCCTTGCATGATAATATTATTTAGAAAAAAGCAATTTTTCACCTTCTTAGTGACTTCTGTTATAGCCTGCTGAAATTACCTACCTAGTTTCAACATGACCTTGGCACATACTTCTATAAAGTCAGATACAGAGTGCCTAACATTAGCATTGTTGTAGCAGGTGTACACTAGAAACTACTTTTGAGCTCTATTTTTGGTTCTATCGCTGAATTTTTGAATGAAGTTGAGCAAGGTCTACATTTTCTGCTTGAGTAAGTAGGATGCAATATACTCATTCCCCTTTTAATTCCCGACTGTATCCCCTTTTTAACTGATATCTACTGTATATGAATTGAAAACTTGTGTTGTGGTTTGGTTTATGTCTTCTTCATTTTATTTTAAATTTTTTTCTGTGGTTTTGTTTGTTTCTCTTCTTTCTTCTTTCTAGGAAACTGATCATTGCTGGGATAGAGTTCATTCGCTTCAAAATACCTTATGTAGTGCTATGCTTCATATTTGTGCTGAAAAGCTTTGATAGCACACTGGTGTTTAATTCCTGCTGAACAGTGCTGACACAGTAACACGTCCTTTTCTGCTCCTCATACTTCACTGCTGGCAGGGAGGCTGAGGGTCCACGAGAAACTGGAAGGGGACACAGTCAGGCCAACTGACCCCAAGTAACCAAAGGGATTTCCCATACTAAATGAAGATGTGCTCAGCAATAAAAGCTGGGGTAAGAGGAAGGGAGGGGGGATGTTCTAAGCGATGGCATTTGTCTTCCCAAATCATCATTATGTGTGATGGAGTCCTGCATTCCTGGAAATGGCTGAACACCTGTCCATGGGAAGTGGTGAGTGAATTCCTTTTCTTGCTCTCACGGCTTTTGCTTTACCTATTAAACTGGCTTTGGGAGCTTTCTCAATTTTGATTCTTCATCTGATTCTCTTCTTCTCACACTGTGGGAAGTGGGGATAAGCGAGTGTGTGGCTGTGTGGGGTTCGGCTGCTGGGATTAAACCACAACATCTAGGCACAAATTCAGGTGTTATTTATCTACTTCTATACCAAAATTGTAAAAAATTTAATAAGTAGGTATCTCCCAGTACTGTGTGAACAGTGCAAAAAGATCAGGAAACATGACAAATTCACAGTAATTCTACACTTACAGTAAAGAATATTCAATTATTGTGATATCAGTATCACCAGACCTGTGAAACTATGTAAATTTTTGAATATATTATAAATTAATCAAAATTATAATCTTTTCTGAAATCCATAATAATTTTACAATATCACTGAATATTATGCAAAATTATCAGATATGTTATTAAAATTTCTTCTCTTCTGTGACTGTGCTAGGAGTTTTGTCTTTACTATTGCAATAGTGCCAAATTTTTCATCAATTTTTTGCTCTAGACACCAAATTAGCAGACTACAAAATCTCTTTTTCTGATTTTCAACTGATCTCTCTAACCTACTAATGTCCTTAAAATTCTATTTAACAGTTTACTTTGGATTTTCATAGGAAGATGTCTGGTTGCTTTCACTAATTTTTTTCTCTTGGGAGGGAGAGAGATTGTCACCAAAGTTTCAGCCTCAGAGTTAGATTTTGCATTCCAATTTCACTTTTAAAATGTGCACGAATTCTTTGTTTTTAAATATCCCTATAGCTTAACAGGGATTCATGCTGCTCCACATGGTTATGGTCAGTTATGAATTGTTGAAGAAACATGAGAGCTTAATCTACCTGCCCATTTGTTCTTGATTCTTTGCAGAACTGCTGTAAATTCATGCACTAAAAACCTAAGAGCACTCTGTATTCAGTACCTCAGCAGCTTCCCAGCTCCTTGAAGCTAAAAGCCAAGCCCAGACAACTGGTGTCCCAAATGACTTAAAGAACTGCTTCTGTCTAGTTTGTAACTGAGCACTTAACCTAAGGCTGAATGTTCAGGCTGAATTTCCAATGTTAGGACCACAAGGGACGTGATGAGAAGGTGGCTGCAGTGGAGAATGCAGGTTTTTTTTTACAATTAGTCCACTAAGTGACTGAATCAGATAACACAGTTCCAACAGAGAGCATTTCCTGAAACAGGAGGGAAGTTGCAGTAGTGTTCATCGGGCTGCCCTTAAGAGCAGTGCTGTAGCATATTGCAAGAGCATGCCCTCATCACATGAACACTTCTAAGCAACCTGTGCTGTGCCCTGACATAATACCTGAAAGCCTTGAATATAAAATAACAGCATGTTCCATTTTAACCTGTTAATTACTTAGTATCTCCTTTTAGTCTCATGACTCTGGGTTTTGTTTAATTACAACAATCCAAGCAGAGCTTTCCCTAAACTCTAATTTGATTCCCAAATCCAATTAAAAGTCTATTAAAATATTCTGAATGTTCTGAAGTTCAGAGATTAGGTGTTGTTCCTGCAAGGTGGTGAAAACTATGTCTCTGGTTCACCAAAACACCTAAGCTCGTACATAACTTTAACAATTAATAATACCTTTGAAGATCTGGATACATTAGATATGTATTTAGGTGGTTTATTGGGTCATTTGCATAATACTGAGATCTTGTAGAATCAAGGTCCATACTATATATATATTTATGTGTATACACACACAGACACAGTGCATTTAAAAAGTCAGTACTGCAATTTGATTTCAATTTACTGGTAAGACATTCTTGGTATAATTGTACTGAGTGCAAAAATTACTGCTCTGCATGCACCAGTGTAGGTGTATTTATAACAAAGTCCAGAAATGGTTGAAGGAGTCTGCCAGCAGTCATTCACTTTTCATGCAATAACTCCAGCTAAATCTAAACAAAATGAATACTATGCTTGAGAGCCTGAATTCAATAAGTTTCCCATTTCTGGATATAGGAAATGAAGTGAAATGATGTTTCTATCAAATCAAGACAATGTGTTGTATAAAGCTACCCTGAGAAACAAGTCAAACCAACTGTAAGAGGATGTACATTATGCTGGCGTCATACCAGGCTGCAGTTTACATTTGGCAATGACACACTGAGGTTTTGCAAGTATATCAAATGATGTATTGCAATATTTTTCTAAATCATTTTAGCTATGTATGCTTTCTACCTCTTGCAATCCCATCTTCACAGCCCAGATGCAATATTATTCAGTTTTTATAACATCCCTTATGCCCTTCATGATTGTCTTTTAGTTACACACTTCACTTGGCAAATGTGATTTATTTAAAAAAAAAACAAGTGAAAGAAAGACATTTTCACATTCCAAGGAGTTTGATATCTAATTTTATTCAACTAATTTTCTGTTTCCAACAGTCTTCTCTTTAGCTTACAAAATCTTTCTGTAGATGATTTACCATAATTAATTAATTATCCATATTGAATTATATTTTTAGAAATCTACACATTCTTTTCAAAAAAATTTGAACCCATCTAACATTTGACAGCGATTTGAGCTTTCTCACTGGGATATTCCTATATTAAACATGTCCAGAGACAGCAGATGGGGTTTTATGTGAGATTTATATGATTTTCAGTTAACTGAATTATTTGTTGTCAAATTATCCAACAAATTAAATCTGCTGTCTACTTCTGAATTATTCATGACCCAGTCATAATTTCTGTAAACACTACATAATTTTAATCAAATAATTTGTACAAATAAATATTAGCTTTGATATTATTGAACTAATTTTTCAAACCTACTTTCATCTTAGTCAAATATCTGTCTCTGGAAAACAGGGACAGAGTTAGTCCCTGAGAATCTAGACCTACTGATGGCACAGTGTCACTTGTTGGAGGTTCTTCTGGTCCTGAGGCGTAGCACAGGAAGCTCAGGTAGCCTCAGAGCACAGGATGAACTGTCAGGGGTTTTAGGCAGAAAAACAGGCACTCCATCGAATCCATTTGGACACAGCAAAACTCACTGCTCATGTACACTGCTCTCTTATAGAAATGCCATGATTTTCCACAGAGTGTAAACAGGGAAAGAATTAGGGTTACGTACAGGTCAGGAAGCATGAACAAGAGTCATCTCGTTCCCCACAAAAAGAAAGCTGAGAAGGGTAAATTTTTGCACTTCAAAAATGAGGTGACTATCTATCCAGATTCTACGTTTAAAGTTCTTGTTCTAGTGTTCCATTTTTAGACAGCTTTGAAAGAAAAGATTATTTTTATTTTTCTTAATACTTAAAATATAGTTAGAAATCAAATTGAATTTTTGTTAAAAACAAGAATTTAGGGGGGCAGAATATTGAAATGAAATTATGCCAGGAAACTTCCTAACACAATACCCTGCTTCTACATGAGATAACCCGTTAGGACTTAGTTAATAATCTGGAGAAATTACTAACTTCGTAGATGTTTCAGCGTATCTAAAAATCGAATTGAACTTTTGCTTAAATACAAGGACTTCAATACTGCTTCATGTCTTCAGAAGAAGCGGTAAATAGAATGCTTTTAAAAATTATTTCTATTTTATTTACTTTTAAGAGCCCTTTAAGAAGATGTTGTTTGATTACTTTTTTTTGTTCATTTGTTGGTGGAGTGGGGCTTTCTTTGAAGTGCCACTTTAGAGAGATTTCCTCTGTAAAAAACTTCACTGATGGCCGATAAAAATGCTGATAACCTGGTTTAATACATGGTACTGCTTCTATTTAGCTGAGTGGAAGTTTTTCTAAAGTCCACAGTAACAAGGCCTCAAACATTAGAAGGACTTTAGGTTTAGGCTGATTTCTGTGGTGTGATAAGATGCATCGATACTGATCTTAATTATCTTAGAGGCCATAAATGTCTTTAATTTGATGCCTTACCATTGTACATCAGACTCATTTAATAGGAGAGTATCTGAAATTCATGAAATGATCTGACCTGATTTTTGAAAATCTTGTTAATCAGAGTTAAAAGCAACTGCTCATCACAGGGTCTCTTTTCTTCACTATCCCTAAGGAAGAACTTTCTGAAAATACATGTCAGAATTTAGAATTCCTGTAACCGTGTACTTAAGTTTTGTGAGTGTGACTGTGAATAAAACTAATCCTTGTACTTCTAAGGAGCTGTTCTTTGCAAATAGTGTTTTTATTCTGGAATACGACAAGAAAGAGAGAGTTTTATTTTACAACTTTTCAAAGACTACAAAAAGGCAAAAAGGTGAGAGAACTTTTCAGGGAAAGTTCCTTTTTTTTTTTTCCCAACTTATAACAACCAAGCATAAGAACAAATTTGGGTCCAGTTATTTCTTTTTCTTTCTTTTTTTTCCACCTAAACGTATAACAAGAAAAACTATCATCTGAAACTGTTGCCTGAGAATGGAAAATCATCTGGAGAAAGTCCTTTCGTTTCTTTTCAGTGGCGATATATTAGAGCACGATCATCCTATAAAAGAAGTGTGCTGCTACATGCCAATGAGATTAGTTAGTTTTGAGCTCAGTCGCCTGTGATTTTGAAAAATTTCCAGAGGTGAAGAAGACTTATAAACGCTTTGCAAGCAAACAGGGAAGAACAAATATTTTGTCGTTTGAGGTGAAGTGAAGAAGGTTATGGTACAGATGTACTGGGTGTAGAGTAGCAAGGAGAGTACTGGACTGCTTCTTTTTTGACCCCACTCTTTTATGCAGTGTAACACTGAAATTCTCTTCTATGGACCTGTTTTCTTTGAAGCTGTTTGCCTGCCTAGAATAGCAAGAATGAGAAAAGCCTAATTTAAAAATATAACATATATTTTACATCATCTCCATCAAAAAAAGAGGTAACTTGACCTCTCTACCCATAGATTAAAAGGGGAACCAAATTTATCTGCATATACTACATGCTTAGTTTATGGTGTCTTAGTGTAGTGAATTCTGCCCTAAATGGGTATTTTACTGAGGTCAGAACTTTACACTCTGAAGACAGAATTTCCAAGTGAACAGGGGTGCATTTAGTTCCCAGAAAAACAAGGTTTTCTGCTAAAGTTATAATCTAGATACACCTGGTTCAATTCTCCATGATTCAGCTTAGGGGCAGCCAAGATATACAGGCTCTGCAATGAACATTCATATACATTTCTGATATGTGCTCCTCTGATCCTAGCTGGTCTTTGGGATGCTACTGTACCTATTAAACTAATTGTGGTGGTTTTTTATTCCTCGTAAGAGTAAAGACAATATTTGTATGGACCAAAAGACGTTGGAAGACATAACACAATTAAAAAGGAGAAGTCAGAAATGGTGAAAGTGAAATAGGGATCAAACATGGAAGGGAGAAAAATACAGCAGAAAGTAAGAGAAAGCTGATTGCTCTGAAAAATCTGCTGAATAAATAAAAATGGTAGTACAGAATACATGACTAACCTACAGAGTTGAGACTAAACTATTCACACAAATTAAAGTTCAGTATGATGCAGATATTCACATTCCCCGGCGGAGTTCTCAACACTCCTACCTAAGCCTGGAAAAAGAAATTCAGCTGAAATAATAATTATACAACAGATTTTGGAATAAATGTATCAGATTATATTGAATGACCTCTCTTTCCCTGAGAAGGATCCCCTTGGGTAAGAATATAGTACAATAACATTGAAAATGCTTACTTCATCTTTTCCTGGTTTCACTGACTGTCCAAAAGATAATGTGCAGTCCACTTGCACCTGGCAGCACAGCCCTGGGTGTGGCAAAGTTGACTGTCAGATGCACTGTTCTGCACAGCTTCATGGAGCAACAAATAAAGGTTTAACTTCCTCAAAATATTGTGGTGATCTTTTCCTTATTGACTGACCTTTGTCTCTTTTACGTTGTTGTTCGTAAATATCCTGTGTCCCTGAGAGAGTGGTGATGCTGAGAAGGCTCTTGTTAGCTCACTTCCCTGTCTCAAAATTTTCAAAGTTCTACCCTGGAACAGTTTCACAAGCTGAGTTTATTGCCACATACAAAGAATTACATATATTGGAAAAGAGTTTTAATTAAAATCTGATTTAATGTTTCCATTTAATTTAAGCAGCAGCTGGCATTATTTGTTACATTGATAGTGTGAGAGAAAGACATCAGAAAAATGGTTGCTATTCCTTCTTCTTCATTTGCCAGTTGAACTATTGACAGTATTAACATTTTAAATCTCTTCCTCCAGCTTTTAAGAAAAACGTAAAAAGAAGTAAGCTGTGAATAGGATTGGTTTCCACCATTGACATGGCCATTAATGCCAATATCACAAGATAAGCTGCTAATTAAAATGTTAGTAAGAAAAATATAGGTTCTCTGTGCTGAGATGTATTTATTTGGCAGAGGATTTCATAGCATCCTTTATGACTGCTGCTTGAGAGAAGTTACTGTAGTTTCCACTGGCATCTCTCTCAATTTCTACATAACAAATAAAAAAACAGGAATACTGCTGAGCACCGCATGACTTCATCTAGTTACCATTCTTGATCTGGTTGCCTTAATGCAATTTAAAAATAACCTTGGCATTCAGAACAAAAAATTAAATATTCAAACTCTCTTTGAATTCCTCATATATATGTATATGCCTACTACTATTATTGCTTCTATTCCATCATCTTAAAAGGGCTAATCACATGGGGTGTGGATTAATCTGATTTAGTTGAAAGCATCTGTTTCATGGACACCTACATGATAAATATCTCAGGTTTTCTTTGTAATTAGTAAAAAGAGAGAAATCCTCTTAGAATACTTCTCATCTGGTGTGCTTTCACAGGAGAGTTGAGAATGGAGTGCCTGAGTACCCTGTGCAGTGGCAGAGAGAAAATGCAAAAAGTGTGGTGAATCTTGGTATAGTAGGTTATGGACTGACAAGTAGCGGGAGGAAAATAGCTGAAATTGCTGAAAAGCTGTGTCATGTTATCCTCATGGGCTGATATCACTGGCAGCTGTACCTATATACCTCTCCCTGCACCTTCAGGGAGACTGGAGTGAAGCATGGTATATGGATAGCCTACATCAAGCACCATCTGCAAAAAAGACCCCAAGGTTAATTTTAAAAGCAAGAATTAGACATTCTGACTAACATCTGAAAGAAGTCTTATGAAAATTCCTGAAATGGGTTCATGCATCGGTCAGGCTCTTGGGGCCACCCTCAGGGCTGTGTGCTTGCGAGATGCCTGAAGAACAACAAGAATCCCCTACAGGGAAAGAAGTTATATCAGAAGCACTACAAAATACATGCAACGTGATTGACTACTGATTACATTGAAACTGTGAG
Organism: Struthidea cinerea; assembly: GCA_013397865.1. Classification (NCBI taxonomy): domain Eukaryota; kingdom Metazoa; phylum Chordata; class Aves; order Passeriformes; family Corcoracidae; genus Struthidea; species Struthidea cinerea. Next base: position 48,294 of record VZTI01001215.1, on the reverse strand, counting down.
GCAGATAAGAGGGGGAATATTGTATAGTTACAGCTTGGGTTATACTGCCATTTTACCATACTTACAAAAATGTCATGAAGTGATTGAAGAAATTAAGTTTAAATTGGGATTTATTTATATTTTGCAACATGAAAGCAATAATTCGGGGTACTAAGATTAACTGAAATGCTTTTTTGTTGTATAACATGTATTTCAGTCATTGTCTACCTAAACAAATATTTCAGAATTATATTGAATTCCCTCCTAGGAGAAGATCAGCTATGCCAAGCTGCTTCTTAAAGTTTAAATCCAAACTCCACTTAGATCAGAGGATATAATTTGTATCACTTTACAGTTTTTATAGCAGCTGAAAAGATTGAAAAGAAATCATCAAAGAGGATGCTAATTGCAATCAAATTAAATGGCTGAATGGGTTGGAATTAGGACGCAGAAGTCTGGGAGAATATCTGCTCTGATACATCCTGCTGGTGAAATATTTTACTTCTGTGTATTAGACAAACACTTTTGTATGTTTTCATTATGATTAATAGTGTGAAATTCACAGCGACCCAACCATGGACTGAAGAAGAAAAAGTGTTTCTTGTCAATTGTTAAGGGATTAGTTTAACCTAAGAATAAGTTATGCAAAATCACGTGTGTTTGAATTCTGGAATATATGTGTGTATATATATATATATATATATGTAAAATCACCCATTTCCTCATTACAGGAAAGAATGAATTTCTTTTTTTTTTCTTTCTTGAATAGCTCTATGAAGTAGGTAGGAGTTTTAAATAATGTCTTGGTACTGTCATGCAAATAAGCACTTCAAGTAATTCTTCTCAATATGTATTGCAAGCCAGAACTGTGGAATTAATTAGTCTGTTCTTCATGGTAGATTTTTCTATAAAAACTTTCAATGTTCTTATAAGGAAGGTTTTTCTTTCTTTAATTTACTCTTTTATTAAATTTTCAAATACATCTAAGTGAACATTATACTAAAGAAAGGAATTAATGCAAAGGAAACTTAATTTAAACCAAACTTGAAAACAGTTTATGGGCAGTTTCAGAGGAAAATAGATGTATATTGAACAAGACTTCAGTAAATGTTAAAAACAGAAAAAAATTCCTTTCAAGTGTACACACCAAATAATCATCTTCATCCTTTTAGATTTTTTCCATATTTGGGGCAACACTTCATGTAGCAAACTTCAGGTAACATTTAAATATATTTAGAATCATAAGACATTTATTAATAAACACATTATATGTATTACAGACCATGTATAAAAGTCTGTTAAAAATCTGCAGACTATAACAGCAACAAGTAACATTTAGATTGACAATATACTTATCTTTTTTTTCAGACATAATCAAGAATTGAAGACATTCTTAGTATGTTAGTTGAAACATCAGCCACAGGAGGCATTTCTTTTCTCAGTCCAAGTCTACATTTGAAACAGGCAGCTATTTGATTTTCTTATGACAACCTTATCTACTGAAATTCTTTTTCAATACCTCTGATATTAGTTGAACAATTTCACTGAACAGAGAGCACAATGTATTTTTCATAATTCAATCTTCTCATTAAAAATATTTACACAAAACCATGTTCCTTTGCAGAGTTTCCATAAACTGTGTTCAAAACTGTTGCTTGGGCTAAGCATGAACGTGTAGGATTGCCCATGAGTCTATCTTACCTCACATAAGTTTCTGTGAGTTTTGTTCCATATTTTTTTTAAATTGTTTTTAATATTACACAGGTCTGAAAAAAAGTAAAGAAAATAAATTGAAAAATGACGAATTTCTATTCATATGTAGTCCTGCAGAAAGAGAAATCAGACTGTATTCCTAGTAGCTCAAAAGAAATTTTTCACTGTGGTTTGTGACCTCACACAGGCACTATATTGAAATACTTTCTTATCAAACTTTATGCATTAATTGCAAGTGCTGGCTGGTTTATAATAATTTTTCTTAAAAAGAATTAGCTTTTCAGCATTGGTCTTTAAAGAAATAAGCAAACAAGCATGCCTTTCAAAGGGAGAGAAAAGCAAAAAAACCAGTATTAATAATTACGTAAACTTTGTGGAGAGACATGAGAAAAGATTGAGGAAACAGCTATTTGTTCTATCAACCTTGAATGTCTTCTTAGTTTTATGACAATCTCCTCTAAGTCTATTCTTCATAGAAATCTTATTTTTGTCATATAGAGCTGAAGTAGGAAGAGAAATTAGAAATAATCCTTTATCTTCGAGAAATAAATTCCCAGATATATCTCCAAAAGACTTAATTTTTTGCAAGTCTTCGTAGCTGGGATGCCAGAAGACCTTTGTTTTATGTTTTCAGCTACCAGGACAAGAAGGTCAGAATCCAACCAGGTACTCACCCATTTCTCTATCTGTATTTATTTATCATTACCTTACAATGACACTATAAATAATTTGGGGACAGGTAATAAATCTTTTTCTGTTGACACATTCCGTGCCTTAATTAATGTCTCCCTTGATGGGGGAGAGTTTTAGCGTCTTTGCCAGGAATTCAGGAGGCGAACGGAAACTTCTTCAGTCTCTGCTTTCAGATAGTTGTTTATTGAGTCTTATCAGAGAAAGGGAGTCACTTGCATGGCTCTGACAGCACAGGGCAGAGAATGCAGGAAGAAGTTCTCACTATCAAGATCAGACAGTCTTTTCAAAGGTAAATTATCCAATTAAAACGTAAAACGAAAGATATTTTCACATTTCTACCAATGTTCAATAAATCACTTTGTCCCGTACACCAGAATTGTGGAATTTTCTATCCAATCGCCTTAAACTACTTCTACTGCAGAATATGGAGGAATAGAAGAAGAAGAAGAAACTTAGAGAACAACAACAATCCTCCATTTTGAAGTTTCTTGCTTTTATCTATTTACTATATTAACAAGCCCAAAGACCCTAAATTTTCACCTTGTGACAATCTTACATAACATTCTACCATCTAGTTCACACCAGTGTAGATTCCAAGTCTTCCCAAAGGGTAGGTAATTTTCTCCATGGGCGAAGGTCAAAGACAGTGTTGTCCAGGGGGGTAGAATCCTTCAAAACAGGCAGAGAGATATTCTCTGCATTCTGGATTCCAACATTCTGTGTTTGCTTAATGACTACTTCAACAGTATTCTTGCCTTCAGGTTACCATATTCTATTTAAAAAAAAAACCCAAATCAACAAATCAGAACACTGGAAAGGGATGTTTATTAATGACGTTAAATATAAAAGGAATTTTGTGACAGTGCTGTGTTGCTAGATGACTACCACAGCTTCCAGCTCCCCTCCATTCATGATTTTTATTCTCTGTAGCATTGCATGGAGCACTGGAGACTCAGTAACAGTATAAAACAGTCTGAAGCGCTATGCTTTTGATGCTTTAGAGAAGGAGGTTGTGTTTTTGTGAGATCCCCCAAAAAGATGTAATTATATTTCCATGTATTTTCCAGGATACAGTAAGAGGGGTGGTTGGTTTCACCCCCACATCCTCTGAGCTCTGCTCAATGGTGACTTTTGTTCTATTTGTTATTCCACCACAGATTTCCCTTTAAACACAGATTTGAATGGAAAGTACTTCTGCATATGCAGCTGTGATCAGTAAAAAGGATCTAGGCTGTTTCTTTCCTTACAAATGAGGAAGCTGCTACCCCCACCTCTGAGAAAAGACCTGGACTCTGGCACACTTTTCCTTCCCAAAAGCCTTTCCAGGTACCAAATTCCTAGGGAACACTGAACAGTCCACAAATTCTGGGAAAGAAGAGAGAATGGCAATTTTGATTAAATCTTATGTCCTATGTATTTTTATTTTTTTATTGTGCATTTATATGTAAAGGAGAGGCCCCAAAGCATGGGATAGACAAATACTTTAAATACATTTCAAGAAATCAATATAACATTAAATTTTTCTTTGCTTATTGATTTTTTCTTAAATCTCTTAGGGAAAATTGTTTTATCAGGAGACTAACTAAACTAAAAGAAAATGAATATACTATTTCAAGAAAATTAATTTAATTTCTCATATATCCCTTTGGAGACTATTGGGCTGTAATGACTTATGAAAAATTATGTCCATGTATGTATGCCACACCCTAGATATGATGAGATATTTAAAAAAATATGACATGTTTGATTACAGAGGCCCACCTGCTCTCTGTGTGTGTTACAGTTATGGATCCGGTTTGACCAGTACATAGCAAATACTAGCGTCTGGAAACTTGGAGTTCAAACGTTATTTTTCTCATAAAACTGAACCAGTAGGATTCATAAAAACCTGATGCTGACCTTCAATTTAACAAATTCCTACTGTTAACACTGTATTATAAAAGAGGGTGTCCCTTTCCTTGACTTGGTTTCATTTTGATTTTACTGAACATTTTAATCAATTGCCATAGAAAGAGATACTGGAAAATAACCCATCCTTGAGATTACAATGCAGAAACTTGAACAGATGGATTACTAATGTTTAACATGCTTGCATATGTTAACTTTTATCATAAAGAAAGCAAAATCTTTTATGATTGCCTATGAAGCTCCTGACTTGTTAGATAATTCCTCCAAATTTTTTTTCCTCTTTGTTGTTGCTGTTGTTGTCTTTCTCATTCTTCCTCAGTTCCATTCCTCCTGGGTTTATAGTGCTTGAAGGAAGACACTATAAAAAAGTGCGTTAACATGAATTAATTTTGTGTTCTAGATCATGCTTTCAGGCTATGGGAATGTGCCATAGATAAAACTATTTCCTTCACACTCCTGCACATCTGTCCCTCTTGTAGCTCTGGATTATGTCTGTGTGCTCATATTACCTCTGCTCTGACACACAGATGTAGTGGGCATTGCATGTGTACCTCTATTCAAGTCTCCAGGCAGCCACTTAATTCTGTACATTTCTCCTCTACATACATGTTATATAGGAACTATATGCTCCCTGGGATGTGGTAAAGCCCAGCAGCTATTGCTGGCACTACATATACTGGCAGGTAATCTGGGAATGCCTAGATTCAAATATTGTCTGATCATAATTTTCCTGCTTTCCCCATCCTTCTATGCAGCAGTAAATAATTGCCTGAAGTCTGACTTTATTTGTACCAGTCCTCTCCTTTCTTTTGTTTGTGCCCTTCGTAAATGAGGAACATGAGTAAGCAGACCTTCTCACTATTTAACAATGGGAATGGAAAAATCAAGGAAAGTATCCATAATCACAGGGCTAAGCTAGAAAACTATTCCTTACACAATGTCTGGCTTGAGAGGTAATAATGAGCTTCAGGATGATCAGCTGGGAATGACCAATAAGCTTGGTTTCTCATTTCCACATGCTCTCTTGCCTGTAGATTGTAAATAAGCATGAAATCATATATTCAAGTGGGAATTATGTGGAAATGAGAACTATCATATACTCCATTTAATCCTCATTTTAATGAGGCATACATATAATTGCATTGACATTAGAACATTACATTTGCTGCATGGAGAAATGATTGATCGCTAGGTCATGCTAAACTTGCCTCCCTACCAAAAACAATTATAATAAAAGGAAATAAAAATAGAGGAGTTCAGTAGTTAATATCTGTATTTATTTCTTTTGAGTAGCAAGAGAGTTTCCTATAAGTAATTTCAAAGAAAAAATATTTTGGAGTGTCAAAGTGTTAAATATAAATCTATACAAGAAATGAAAACTGTTACTTTTTTTGGGTTGTGGGCTTGAAATTCAATTCAAAAAGCTGGATAGAATAAAAAAAACCCAGTACCAAAAAGTGCCTGTTGGACTGAAAGAATGATGTGCTTTAACCCATTTCCACTCCTCTTTTACATTGTCAAATGGCAATTCCCTTGGAAAGAAGAGTTTAGAACTGTACTGCTGACTTAATTACATCTCTGTTATAACAGAAAGACAATCTCATTGAGTAAGTTTGACAGTATGATTTCAGTATGTTTTGAAACCTTTTTCTTTTGACATGTACTTTCCCTAGCTGAAAAGATGTGCTAAGATTAATGAACAGCTGTGCATTTTTTTAAACATGTACCAGGTGTCTGTTGCTTAACATTTGTCAGTCTTCCATCATTATCTGTGAACAAATATTCCTAATTAACTAGAGCGGGAGGTGCTGGGACATCACAAGGGTGAGCTGTATCTGGGGTGCTGTCCGCTTCATTTGTTACAAAGCCAAATATCTGATGTATTTAAGATGTGAAATTTTATATTCTCTCATGATATCTTCTGATGGTCATCCTTTATAGCCTGACCTCAGAGACTGTCATACAGGAATACTGAAAGTGCTCCATGGACACGGTAATTGTCTGAGATTTTCATGTTGGAAAGTCACATGGTAAAAAATAAATCTTTGTGGTGTACTGTGCTTCTTGTAAATGTGTTTTCTAGGTCAGCTGTAATTTAAATAGTCACTAACTATCCATTTGATTATTTGTTTTGGAAAAAAACCCCTAGGTATAATCCTGTGATTCAGAGATGTCCTGCTTCCAGCCAGGTTGGGTGATGGCCAGGACCTGGAGGATATTCTATACTGCCTCGTATGCTTTTCCAAGGATAGGGGTGATTTTGTGATTTATTCCCTTAGAGATGATCTTAACACATTTGAATAATAATAGAATTTAATCTATTATTTTGATCAGTAACACCTAAAAAACCATGTTAAATAGTCATTGTTTTCCTAAATAACATAATTTTAATGTCAATAATTATAAATCTTGCTTTTATATATCATGTTATGGAGGACTATGTGAAATAAGGAATGGTTGAAGAAGACTTCAATGATCTTTAAACATAAAAAAGGTGTTTAAGAGCCAAATCAACCAGTATCCTCTATGGTAAAAATTTGAAGATATCCTGATTTCAGCCAAAACCATTTTTATATTCACAAAATCTGTCTTTAGTATATCTAATACTGGAATTCTGGTATCAGACAGGGATAACTTGTGTTAACTGTGTTGTAAGCTATTTTCATCATTGCCTCTGATGAGGCAAAGAAAATTTTTTTCTGAGAAATATTTTTATGCTGATTCCCACCCAGGAGAGCTTCACACTATTTTTTGCCAAGTCAGTTAAATCTTTTCTTTTAAATCTTTCTACGAAGCTGAGCACTTATATTCTAACCTGCATTGCTTATGACCCCTGTTTCTCTTGGCAGTCATTGTCAAATACTGCCAGCATGACTACAGCATGAGTTTTAATATTATTCTGTTGTTAGTCTCTTGTCCTTGGCCCAATCCACTCATCTGCTTGGTTTTGAGTGTTTCTTAAATTGACTTTTTAATCTATTTCAAGATCTTCCAAATACCTTGAAGATGCAAATGATAATGCTAATAGACTACTTTATTATGAGCTATTGAGGCTGATGTTTTCTTCAAATAAAAGCCCTTATTAAGGTAAAAGTGTAATGACTTCCATTCCCTAACTTAGATGTAACATGAGAACTGTATTTTTTCTCAACTAAAGAATGTTCTAGGATAACTGTCTTAAAAGGAAATTTACCTTTGTATGTGGCTTTTTTGTTAAAATTGTATCAGAATATTTTCACTCTCTGTCATCAGATCTTTGATATTTACATTAGCCTTTTGTTATAGAAATATTTCATATGTATATATTTATAAAAATATAGCTCAGATTTCGGGTGTTTTTTTCTTCCTCCTCCACCCCTTCAAAGGAAGGGGACTGTGAGTTGTCTGTGTGTACATCTGTAAGACCTTTAAATCCCTTGACAATTTCAAAGAAATTTGATGAAAAGGTGGAAGTATCAGAGATTATTTGGTTTCTACAACTTTTTGAAAAATCAGTACTGAGTAAAAGTAAATGAAAGGCTGAATTCAGTCTTCAGGAATTCTGCTTGGCAGTGTTGGAGAGGCAATCAGCAACTGAGTTTGGACAGTGCACACATAGCTCCACATATCTGCACCGTACAGCATTTGCTATCTGTAGTCAGTCCTTGGGGATCTTGTAGCATTCCCTGGGATTAGAGATTATAACTATGCTGACTTTGAGCTTTTCAAAACAGTTTGAATGTTTTCAAGAAACTCTGTATAATTCTTCCCCAAGCTCGCTCGAAATCATAATGCTTGCAATCAAGAACAAATAAAAAATGCTTGCAGTAAGCCACCCAGCTATCAATCTGCTGGTGAAGTCTATGAGCTCCAAGCATGACGGGAAAGGCTGTTGAAACTATTAAGTCAAAGCTAAGAAGAAAAGCATTGCTTCATAGCATGTGGTATGAGAAAACAGATGGAATGAATAAGAAGATAAATGAGGAATAATATGTGTAAAGTAATATTACAATAAGATAGATTTTTTTGTGTGTGTATATATACACATTCTAATTTATTATTTTGTAGCTCGGAAAAACTGTCTTGGTGCCACACAGAGTACAAATATTTGTTTAACACCAGAGAAAGTGGGAATATCAGAAACAAGAAGCTGATTTTTCAGGGTATGAAATCAATGCATAATATTTAATATACTGCCATTCTAGATATAGTGATGGATTGATCCAATTTGTTGAACTAGAAATATGTGAGTCATCACACAACGCAAAATGTCTTTGAAAATCCCCTAGGAGTTTGTGAACTATAACAGACTGCGCTTCAGGGAAATGACAGATGAACCTGTAAGTAAAAAATGAGTTATTGTTTTAGATCCTATGAGGAGACAACACTAGGATTCTAAAAATGACATTTTCAAAGTTTGGGTCCTGTATGTCTCCTCATTAATAGTTTATAGGGGTGAGAAAAAAAAAAGCACAGTGCAGTTGTTCACAGTTGTCTACTCATTTGTGAGTGGTAGAATAAATATGTTTGTTCAGCTCGTCCTTCTGTTTTCTTATTAAAGTATAAGCAAGACTTTTAATTAGAAACAAATTTTCCTAAAATTTTAAATGAAGTAAAGCTTAAATTTGACAAAATCCCAGAATTCCAATGAAGTTGATGAAATTATACTGAGTTTGAATGAATCAGCTGGCTTTGGGTGTTCACTTCTTTCTTTCCTTATTCTAATACTGTCTCGAAATCACTTTTAAATCAGTCACATTTTGCCTACATTAGAGCTGTATAGCTTTTTTCAGCTTCAACTGAAGCATCCCTAAATCATTAAATCTTAACTTTTCATTTTAGATTAATATTTTAACAATACATTTTTTTCTAGTGCATTAGCTGCTACTGGAAATCCAAGACACAATGTCATTACTTTAAATTTATTAACAACCAAACCATTATAGCAATTTCTTAGGTAATAACATAGTGCAAGCTTTTCATCATATAATTTGCAATGTGCTTTTAAAATTTATCAGTAGAAATCTCCCTGAATAAAACACAAAGAAAATAACACAAAAATAACAAGAATGAACCCTGACAGTTGGTTTTACATAAACAATAAACCACAGAATATGAATATAGTGTTATGGAGCACATGCATTTTGCAGAAAGCACACACTGTGATGTTATCTGACAACGTAAAGAGATTTACAATGAAAAATATGACCAGAAATTTGTAAGCCAGTCCACTGAGAGAATACTGAATGCAAAAACTACATTAAAATGCTATTAAGATATAAAGAAATCTGCCATTCTGACTTAGTATGAGCTAGCTGGACCTAGATATTGCTTCTAATTTCCAAATGTGTTGCTAGATATCAGTGGTGTAGGGGACTAACTTAAACATTCTCATCCTGGGTTGGTCAATGGTTTCCTCATTTAGACTTGGACTACATGTAAAAATAAACATGTAAAATTTAGGAAAAAGTGGAACTTGATGTACATAGTACATGATTTGATCTTATTATAATGCAGAAACCAAAATGTATTGAGGATATAAATGGACATTAGCCTTACTGTGATAGAGGGTTGAACGTACTCACACTGCCTCTTAATTTCAATTATTTTAAATTGTAGAAGGTGTAGAACTACAGACACATTTGTAAGCAAATTCCTGCAACATAAATTATACCTTCTGTTGGCAATATTTTAGTACTACCTAGTATATGGGTCAATGACATTTTTTCCCCAACTAATATAATTAATTAATACTAATATTTTTAAGCAAACTTTTTAATATTATTCCTATGGATTCATAGATTTTTGTTTGTAGTTTTTCACTCTAATTATTAAAGGTTTCCATTAAAACAAATAATATGATTTTAATTTCTAAAGGTATCCTTTTAAATTATGTTGATTTTCCTATGCTATATTTTTTCCCTTGGATTTTTTATTCCCTTTTGAAATTTCTGTAATATTGTATGGATAGTAAAAATCACAGCAGCACAAAACCTGAATGTTCCAAGTCCTTCAATAACACCAGTGTTCCAGTTTTCACCATGTATGTGAATCACAGATTCTTTCAAGACCTTTACAGGGAATAATTACACTTACAGTACTTGTTGTGCATTGTGAATTTTATGAACATCCTAGAGTGGTTTTGGTGACGTTAAATGGTTTGTTTTGAATTAAAGCTAAGTTATTGTCATATTTTATAGATGCTCTTGGACTGTCTCTGTAATATCCTGGAGATTTGTTATTCAGGTTTCTGTTACTTTGAATTGAATCTTTTGGTTTTAGCAATCGATTTTCTCTTCCAACTTAAAAACAAAAAAAAAAAAGACCTGATAAGCATGCACATCCTGCTTAACTTCTTGGAAGACTTTATTACTTTATATTCCTTAATAATTCCATTGCATCTCCGGGAATCTGCAGAGAGAAATAGAAATGCCCCAGATTAGTTCCAGTCCTTTTCCCTTCCTTCCCTGGATTAAATGCGTCAGCATAAAAACAACTTTCAAAAGAGTTGTTGGTTTACAGTTCAACAAAATCCATTTCTTCTTTTGACCATTATTAAGCATCATTGCAAATACACTGAGGAAAGAATGGAAACAACATGGCATGAGTTATCCACATGGCAGACCTCTTTTGAATGAGTCACAGAAACATCAGCTGTGATTGCCTGCTGCTGGTCAATGCCCAAAGAGGGCCTGATCATAGCAAGAATTAATAGAAATTAAATCCTGGTCAGAAGAGAAGAACATTTTACCTCACACTCATAGTTCTGATTATTGAAAGAGTATGCCACTGAATCTAAGTAGTACACTTTCCTAGATATTTTCAGTCTTTCATGGACACAGCAGTTCCCATGGAAGTGTGAAATTCCCTCACATTGTACATAGAGGAACGAAATAATGACTTGACTTTATGCATACGTTTTCCAATTACTGTTTGTATACCCGTAACACAGACAAGTCATCAAATATAGATGATGGTCTATTTGGTGAGGCATTTCTATATATTGGTTCTGGTACTTTTTTATACATATAAGTATGCGCTTTATTTTTAAAGAATACACACACAATCTTGGAGACATAATACAAGATGAATTCTGGTTCTAAAAGGTACCTCAAACATGGAAAGTAAAATCTTTTCCAAAGAGCAGCTGCAAACCTTGTTTTCATTTAAGGTGTAACTACCTCTAGAATAAAGTTTAATCATATAATATAAGCCAGTTGGCGTTACATGGGAATTATCTGAGCAAAATAATTTGACATTTTTTATTACTGTCGTTGTGGTTGCATGCCTTCAATCTACTGTATTCCAAATTTACCTTAAAATGTCTGTAAAAGAGATTACTCTGTACACAACTGTCAAAATCTATACACAATATGTATTTGCTGATTGCCTGTATTACCATAGCAAGAATAAATAATTTGAATTAATATTCTGCAACACTGCTATTATACAAATATTTTTGCTTAACCCTTTAATAAAAATCACAAACCCAAAATAACCAAAGTAAGGTAATAAAGAACAAAATACGTGGTTTTAGTGAAACTTAGAGAAGAAAGAGGGTACTACAACTTTGCAGCTGTAATGAGGAAAAACAGATGATCAAGTCTTGTGGCAGCTGTGCACTTCAGATAATATACTACAGAGATGGATGAATTAGCTCGGAATCATCGGTCTAGAGAGAAAAATATGTGCTCACCCCAGGGACTTTTATGTCATAAACTTTCATAAAACAGGAAAGAGTCTAGACAGATAGTTATATGAAAGGGTCTCCATTCATAAAATTTACATGAAAGATATTATTAGAAAACAAAGGCATCTGATTTTTCATGTAAATCTGGTTCATATCATGTTACTAACCATAATAATGTTCTATATCTTGTGCATACAAAATGTCATCCTTTTGCAATGCAGAGAATTTTGAGGCTGTGCTGTAATCACCCAGGAAATTCACATCATCCGGTGCTGTATGAAATGCAAAAATCTATATGAGTAGCTAAGCTTTTTCTACATTTGCATTTTCAAAGCTATAGAGATGATAACATGCAGTTTGCAGTTCTTAAGACTCTAGGAAAAAAGATATATTAAATCTCCCTTGTGGTAGAGCTAATCAAATAAAACCAGGGAATACCAAGGCTGCCACCTTCATTTTCTGGAAAGATTCTGCTTACAAAAGTTGCTCCAGACTTATTCCTCAGGCAAAGTCCTTGAAATGATGGTATATTTTATCTGTTGATTGGTCAGTCAAGGAATAAACACACCCCAAAGAAAAATGAAGTAGATCTGCTATGACATTCCTTCCAAGGGGATCTCAAGGCATGACTTGAGTCGTGGATAAAACTGAAGGTAACCTGTCATGGATTGACTGCATGGAGTAACTGCAGCTGCCATGGATTAACTGCAGTTGGAGCTGGTGAGTATTTATTTGGATGATGCAGCTGTTTTTCAAAATTGCTGACTCATGGAAGCATAGCTTTTCTCAAGGTTAGGTTAGGGCTGATGGTGTTGTTAGGGCACTCCTCTCAGTCTTAGGATAGAATGTCCAATTTGATAGCAGGCTGCAAGGAGAGGGGTAGACTATATCAATGCATCCTGACTTTGGATACTGCTTTTAGCACTAAGCTTGTGCTCTTCCTGTTTCTGGTTGGAAGTTTGTATTTTTTCCTACTATGCATACTAGCTGAGGAAACTTGAGGTGTAGCTTATTTTCAGGCAGGTTTCAAACACATTTCTTTTGCTAAATGCATTTATTTTTGCATTAAAAAATAAAATATTTTGACGAAAATTGTCTGTATTACCTCTTGCTTAAGTCACTTTCATAAGAGAAGGATTTGACTTCAGTTTTACTAGTCATGCTCTTGTGCCACCCTATGTCCCCCACTGCCCCCTAAATAAACTGTCCCAAAAAAACCCTGTTACAAAGATTTTGCTAGATCAGATAAGCTCAATAGTGACTGGAATGTGTCCACATTATGAAAAAAGCATTTCCAAAAAAAGGGGTTCTACCTTTAACACCAGGGTTCACTGGAAGGAAAAGACATCCAGAAAAGCTTTCTCAGGAGCTTTTCTGTTCTCAGCTGAGCTATAACAAAGCTTTTGCAAGTTTATCTTGCTTCAGAGCTTTTTCATGTTTTTATTTGATATTGTAGGGAACATTACCAAAATAAAATTTTTCTCCCAATGGATAGAAATGCTTAATCCCTGATTCTTCTAACTGTCTCATGGCTGATTCAATTGATTTCATATTGTATATTTAGCTTTTTATTCTATCCAGAATATATATGGTTTTATATTGTATTTAAAATTGTAAAAATAAGTAGATATTCTATTTTTGCAATAGAATCAGAAAATAGATGTCAAAACCCCTGAAATTCTCAGTTGAGCACAGTTAAATGACTAGACCAAGAAATAACTTCAATATAACAGTTCTGCTTGGAAACAATAAGACCATAAACCCCATGTCAAACATCTCACATTTGCCAGCTCAAGGAATACAGCCTATGTTTCCTGTAAGGTTAAAATTTGTTTTCAAATATAATAAATAATTGATATTTTAGAGCTAGAAAAACTTGGGGGAAAATTTTAGCACTACTGTGAATCGGGTCATTTAATTTGCCCATTATTTTTATCTACATTGATGATACAAATGAGACATAAATTTAATACTCTACATTTAATATATCTTCTTACTAAAAATATAAATAAATTCTAGCTTGGCCATTAGGCAGTTGAGAACTGAAAGGTTAATGGCAGCATGAGGTAATTTACTGTGACCTAATCTGTATTACATCTGTACCTGTTACTTTTTCCAGTCATCAATATTTGGTACTTTGCATAACTGTCAAAAAGCCCCATAGCTCTAAACATTTTACAGGTTTTACCAGAAATGTATGATTTAGGTTGTCAAGGCAATTTGGAGCTCAGAATGTGGAATTTATTGAGAAGAATTTCTTCCCCTATCAGCTTAGCAAAAGAAAACAAATACATTAATTATGTTTGACATTTTGCATTCAAATGACTGAAAATCTTCTGATAGGCCATAGTCAGAAAATACAGATTCAGTAGCAGGTTTTCAGAAGCCTATTTGTTTGATAAAGACTTTAGTCTAGCGTCCTAATGCTTCCACCAATGAACTTAGGTTCTCAGTGTCTGGAGGTATAATTCTTGTGATGTTTTGTTGTGATTCAATGGTGTATGGATTTTTGTGATTCAGTGTTGTCTGGTTGTCAAGTTTAGTTCACCAGAAATAAAATGAAAGTTTAGATGACTTTGAGAACCTCTGTCCCTGTTGAAAAGCAACTGTATTCTACTAGTCAAATGTCTGGAAGTCTAGCAATACAAATACTTTACTGAGATGGAACACAGTTTCATGGAAATTGTATTTTCATTAGTTAGTAGTAGTCCTTTTCTATACACGGGTGCAACATGGTTGTGCTATTCTGCTGAGGCACCTTGTAATTTAGTAGAGCAGGAATGGATTAATTTTTTAATACCTCAAAATGAATATCCTAAATCCAGTTAGGTAAATCGAAATATTTTTTTTTCAGGTATCTTTGCTTTGTGTTTTTTGCTTTGTTTGTTTGTTTTTTTGCTGGGGGAGTTCTGTGGTTTTTGTTTTGTTTTAAATTNTTTTTTTTTTTTTTTCTCAAGAATCAACATTTTCCTTAGAACTTGTCAACTTCCTTGGAAAAATGTTAAGTAAATTTGACATTTGCTTAGAATAAGGTAAGTAGATCACTAGGTATTGATAAATTTGGAAATACCAAAAATTATTTGTTAAACTATAAGTTTATTTGGGGAGCTAGGACATCTTTGTTATGATAATGTCTATAGAACCTGACACAGGGAAGCAGGATGAAGGTAGGTAAAAATGTCACAGACCCTCCCCAATAGAAGTTAACTAGATAATTAGCTAAGGAAAAAGCTACTGGTTGTGAGTGCTTTAGTTAAGTTCACTGATGAACATCTGGTGCTGGTCTTGGCCTGAATGATGGAGGGAAAACAGAGGCAGCAGAGTAAAGACCGGACTTTCTTGATGACAAAGTGTTAGCAAAGAAAATGGGTACGGAACAAAAGCTGGCTTAATTTACTATGACAAGATAAAATTTCAAGGAAGATGGACAGTTTACTTTGTTTTAAAATCACAGTAAATTACCTTGCTCTATCTTCAAAATAAATGGTATTTTGGCATTAAACAGGGTTACTGATCACAGCCCATGAGCATGCATATAAAGAAGCATGTATGTCTAGTCTTAATAAAGTCTGAGGTTAAATGAAATTCTGGCAGGCAGAATTTGGTGATGGCAAGCCTACTGAAAGCATAAGAAGCACACGAAGTCTTATTGCCAGAATGTCAAAGGGATAAGACATGTCCTGAAAGAGTACCATAAAGATACAATAACCCTGAAATATAAAATATATGCTAAATGTATTATATTTAATTTTTTTAAGGCACTGTGTTATTTTAGGTGTGTAACTGTATAACTGCATACAGTTGTTAGATTTATTGGTTAAAATAGTATTACCTCACAGGTTAAAAATAACTTTAATCCAAACTGTGCATTATCTGACTCAGCTAAACTCATATTTAAATCAAAGTCTTGGAAATGCAAACTTGACAAATACTTAATTCTGTGAACCATATGAAGAGTGGACACTGCAATAAGTGAGTGAGAATGAACTGAACATTTAATGAAAAATTGGTTTGTACCAATTTCTGGCAGTGTGACTTGCAGAGATCTTAATAAATGAATGTTTGCTAAGATATTAAAACAACTAGAGTATGTGGCTTCCTAAGGAAAAAATGCATTAAATATGAATTGCAGCTAATAAAGGTTTTGTTGTCGGTTTGGGTTTGTTTTCTGGAGTTTTTCTGGGGGGGAGGCAGAGGTTATGGATGGTTCTTTTTTTCCCTGCAGCTCTTGGAATCAGCCTTCTATTAAAGTTGGAATTTAGATGCACTATAGATTGAAATTTAATTCCACATCTTCTAATTTTCATGTAAAAAAGGTTGATTGCTCAAATTGCTCAGTAAGCAGAGGGAAGTAAAACATCTGTTATTTACTTGAATTAATATGCATTTCTTGGATAACACTGCCAGTATGTTTGACACCATTCACTATACAACAGATTTGAGAGTCAGGCTGGTGCAATGCAATTCAACAGGGAAAATTTTCAATCTGTTCTCAAAAATGAATTTAAAGACTAATGTTTCAGCTGAGTGAAAAATTTACATGAAGAATGTTTAATTAGTATCTCTTTATTCATACATTCTGACAGTATTAGAATTTCGCTTAGAGGACATATGAACAAAATTGAAGAACCTTCCTAAATGGGTTTGAATTTAAAAATCTAAACTCTACTGCAGTCAAATCTTACTTGATAATGGAGGTTTTCTTGTTTTCTGCCCACTTGTATTGATTTTGAACTGTTACTCAATTTTAAGGGGATACTTAGTCTTATTTCTTCTTAAGAAAGTTGTTTTAAAAATAAAACCTAAAAAGTTAATGAATGGGAGCATGGACTGTAATTGTTCTTGCCTTGATGTAAGGTATAAAAAAAAAAGAGTATTGTTTTCCAGGTGATACTCAAAATAAGGAAGTGTTGAGATGATCTTGGAATTGGTCTAGTTAAAGAAGGACTAAGAGAAGATAACAAAACTGATTCCACTTACACCTTCCAGCTATGCTTTCTTTCTGACTCAAAACTAAAAGTAGTGTATAAGAATTCAGTCAAAACCTAATAAACCTAAAACCTCCCAGAGATTAAAGTATTACAAAAGAATAAATACAAACAGTCACTACAACCCACTCTGTCTTCAAATGCCTTATGATTTTACTGCAGTGTTTATAAAAACAGCATGCCACCTACATCATACATGGCCATAAACTATTTGTGCTTGGGTCAGGCACAATGTCTCCAGAAGAGCTCCGCTTCTATTAATATTAAAAGAAGAAGAGACAGCTGTGACTGTTCAGTCTAAACTACCATGGAAAACAGAAACAGCACTATATAGAAAGAGACAGTTGAGTGAATAACTTGCTGTAAATTATGTATATGATTAAGTTAGTCCTTTATTCTCCTTGTAGCTTCTCTATAAATAGATTGTGATTTCCTCCCATTTATTTTTCATTAGATTTCACTCTGTAAATATCATCAAAAAGTCTTATTCAATGTATTTACACAGATTATTGAAAATGCAATCAGTGTTGCTTCTATGTTTTCCTCATGACTCAAGGGGATTTTATTCCTTTCATTCTTGCTGTCTTCATTTCAGGAATAACAACTGGTAGATGATAAAGCTCTCCATACCAAGTCTCTCAGACTGTGCTTCCCTAAAGGGAAAGTTGGGTGGAAATGCATTTCCTTTTTTAGTGAACTTAAGCTTACTGACTATGGGCTTGTTTTTCTTAGTTACTCAGGGAAGAAATCCACCAATCATCCAGAGACCCATGTATCACAGAATGCAGCTTGCTGTTATTTTCCCCATACTGTCTATGTTTGGTTGTCCTGCATGGTTGGCCTTCATATTTATCCAGTTTCCCATTTCTTCCCTAGAGAGAAGATAAATCAAATCAGAGGCCTTGAAACTCTTGGTTCTAAGTGTTTTAAGGAGCTGGCTAAGAATACAGCAGGTTGTCCTCATTTTTCTGTAGTTCTGGGTAACTCCAAACACTGCTGGACAAGGATGTGGCTTGTTCTTAAGAAACAGGTTTGAGGTGATATAAATAAGTCCTGGCCAATAAATTAAAAAGGGTGATAAAATTTACAGGTAAAAGAAAAGTTACAATAGAGCTGCATAAAGAAACAAGTCCACTTACATGTGTGTGTTTTGTTTTCCTGGGGATCAATACTCCTTAATCATCAGTAAGATATGCCCTCAGTTGATTAAGGATGGCTTGCTGACGATCTCAGGCACACTTGTTGATGAAGTGTTTTCATTTAACAGTACATCTTACAGCTGTCTCCATGGAAAATTGTACCAGACTATTATTAAAATTTTCATAACTACTTGGAGTGAATATAGCACTAGTCAAAAAGGGTAAAAAATCATTAAATGAGCAGAACATTATCAGGCATCTATACACAATGGTGTAGGTGAAACACAAACAAGGTAAGTAGGGATAGAGTGTTGGAGACAAGACCATACAGACCTAATAGCATGACTTTAGTCCAATCTCCTAAAAGTATCTGAATTTAAAAAAAACCTTTTCAGATAGTGTACTGAGTTTGCACTCCAGGTTTTTTGTAGGGGGCGGGGAGAAGGTGCTACAGGGATGGCTTCTGTGATAAACTGGTAGAAGCTTCCCCCATATCCAGCAGAGCCAATGACAAATGGCTCTGGGATGGACCCACTGCTGGCTGAGGCCAAGCCCATCAGTAGTAATGCCTCTCTGATAACATACTTAAGAAGGGAAAAAAAAATTAATTGTGGCCAGAGAAGTGAGGAGTGTGAATATATGAGAGGAACAGCTCTGCAATCACAAAGGCCAGTTTAGAAGGAGGAGGTTCTCCAGGTTCCACAGCAAATATTCCCCTGCAGCCCATGATGAAGACTGTGGTGAGGCAGCTGTCCCCCTGCAGCCCATGGAGGTTCATGGGGGAGCACAGATGAACCTGCAGCCTGTGGAGCAGCCCTGTGCCAGAGCAGGTGGGTGCATGAATGGAGGTTGTGATCCCATGAGAAGCCTGCACTGGAGCAAGCTTCTGGCAGGAGCCGTGGTGCCATGGAGAGAGGAGACCATGCTAGAGAAAATTTGCTGGCTGGACTGAGCAGTGGGAGCTGGGGAATTCTATTTTTGAAGGACTGCGCCTCGTGGGAGGGACCCACAATGGAGCAGGGGAAGGACTCCTATTCTTGAGGAGGAAGTAGCAGCAGAAACAATGTGTGATGAACTGTAATCTGTTTCCTGTCTCCCTGTGGTGCTGCATGGAGGAGAAAGCAGAGAATCAGAAATTAGGTTAAACCTGGATGGGGTGTTTTAAGGATTTGCTTTTCTTCTCATTATCCTGCTCTAATTTTGACTCATAAAAAACTCAACTAGAGGACAAGGTGGGGAACTAGACGTGAAGAGGGGAAGCCACAAAAGGAGCGGCTGAGGTCACTTGGTTTGTTCAGCCTAGAGAAGAGGAAACTGAGGGGAGACCTCATTGTGGTCTTACAGCTTCCTTGTGAGGGAAGAGGAGGGGCAGACACTGATCTCTTCTGTGTGGTGACCTGTGACAGGACCCAAGGGATTGGCTTGAAATTTTATCAGGGGAGGTTTAGGTTGGATATTAGGAAAAGGTCCTTTCCCTTGAGGTGAAGGGTACCAGGGAAGTGGTCATAGCACCAAGCCTGCAAGAGTTCAAGAAATATTTGAACAACGCTCTCAGGCCCATGGTGTGATTCTTGGGGTTGTCTTGTGCAGGGCCAGGAAGTGTACTTCGATGATCTTTGTGGGTCCGTTCCAGATCAGGATATTCTATGATTCTATGACTCTAACTAATTTCTCCAAGTCTGTTCTGCCCGTGACAGTATTGGATGACGGACCTCTCCCTCTCAATATCTCAACTCATGAACTTTTCCTCATATTTTATCTCCCCTGCCTAGCTGAGGAGTGTAGTGGTAGAAGAGCTTTGGTGGGTGTCTCGCCTCCAAAAAAGAAATAAAATAATTGCAGGTCAGGCCAGAAGGCTGGAGACTAGAGCCTAGAAACTTAAGACTTGAAGGTTTTAAAGGATCAGTAGTTGATCTTGGGCTCCTAACATAATGTTATGGGGAAAAAAAAAGGATATTGTGACAGTAAATTATGTAAACAGGAATATAGCTAATAAAGGGAGAAGGTGCAAGGAAATTTAAAGACATGGTTGTTTTGAGGTGTCTTTGAAAAAGAAGGTTGATATTTTTTAAGCAAGTTATTCTCTGGTCCTCAAATAACAGGTTCAACAGAAAGAGTTGAACTCATACTGTTGGCTAAAGAGAGATCAAGATTTGACAGTGTGAGCCTTTTCAATTTTTGGAGAAAGTCAGATCAATATCCAAAGGTAGAAAGTAAAGATAAGTGATAATAGTGCAAAAAAATCTGATTGGAACAGATATCATGCAATATTGGATGCAAAACAACAGGAATTAAGAGAAAGATTTCCCATCATTTCAATGGCTTCTGAAACTTTTCCTTAGAGACATAGATGGATAACTGCATATCTCTAATATACCCAAGTTCTATATTAGTTTATTTGAACCTAAATGGTTTTTGGTCCAAATTGAAAAATCTTGTTCTGTATCAACAAATACTTTGTTTTGCATTATTCAGAGAGCTGTAAGGGAAAAGCAGTGTTCACTGGGTAATGATGAATATAATTAAATGCAGTAGTTACTCTGAAGTTTAATGACTCTTACAAAATAATGAAGAATGTCAATGTCATGTGCCATGCTTTAAATAATTGATTGCTTAATAGCATTTTGATGGGAATTCAGTTCCCAAAGAGGATCCTTGATTGCACTTTAGTGTTGCCAAGTAATAGTGAGGGACATATCTCCATAGACTTATGTATTCATTTCAACTCGGATACGTACGAAATACTTGTCTAAAGAAAATTAAAAAAGACATTTTGAAATCCAGTTTTATATGTTACCTTATTGCATTAGTTTTGCTTTCAAAAGTTATTGGCATGCACTAAATGCAAGACTAGTTAATTTTAATGTATATCTTTACTTCAGATAGTTAAGTGTACTTTCTCTTTTTCTCTTTTGGTGTTTTGTTTTCAAGAAAAGTATGGGTGTACATAAAAAAAGGAAGAAAAAGAATAGGCTGAAAAATTTTAGTTGTAGTAGAAATACTTTTTTTTCCCTAATTTCTTAAGTAGTACTGAGTTTTGTTTGCTTGTTTAAAGACATGACACTCAGTTTAAGACACTTCCATGAGAAATGAATATTTTAGTTATTTCAATGGAATACAGTCATCAGAATGTATAGGAAGCATTCATTTAGCACCTCTTTTTTCTCTCATTTTTCTTCTTCTCACATGCTGCAATTCATCTAATGTATTAGCTTTCCATATCGGCAAAACACTCCTGAAAATTCTCTTCTTAACAGATTTTCATATCCTCATAATACAATGTTACTCTTCACAAAAGAGGTGGAGGTTATGAAACTGCATTTATTAAATTGTGTAACAGGCATCTGGAACATCATTAAAATGAAACTCTACAGAAGGGGTCTATTTTCTGAAAGGACATAAAATTTTACAATATAATGCAGGACAGTCAAAGGAAAAAAGAAACAAAAACAAGACCAAAAAGGCATATATATATATTTTTTTATCAAGTAACATTAATTAAACAAGTTTGAAACTCAGTGATCAAAATACTGAACAACTATTATTTTGTATACTTTTGAACTATTATATTTTCTATGCTATTTTTAAATGCTTTCCCTGCATCAGTTGAGGCAAATCCTACATATGCAAGTGTAGAGGAGACATTTGGACAGAAGCCTGGAGTATTCATGTTCCTAGAAGTATTCTTTGAATAATTTTGCAGTATAATTTCCTTAATCTGCATTTTTACTCTTATTTCATTACATTTATTTCTTGGTGGCAACACATTATGCCATGATGCCTAGAGTTCTGTATTTGAAATCAATCATAAGTTTCCTGTTCCAAAATATAGTACAAGCCAAACAGAACTTGAAAATGACCCTAGGGAACCAGTGGAAGGAGAGCAGAGGAGGAAAAATTTTCACGTGTCATCCCTTGTAGTGGTCCTTGAGGAGACTGCCTCTTAAGTCTGTAGTGAGAGGAAATAGCCATTACCAACAGCAGTGGATGTTTGGATAGGATCACTCTGGGGGAAATCTACAGGCTTTAAATAGCCATAAAAGATTGCTGTTCTCATTAGAAATAGATGTGAAAATACAGAAATTATTCATTACTACCAGGATACTGCAGGTAATGTTTGCCAGTGAAATTCTTAGAAATAACAGAATCTTCTGCACAGATTCTGGACTTCAATGTGAAACAGAATTTTTCTGCATCCCATTTAAAATGTTAAAGTTCTACTTTTTTATTTTTCTCCCTTGCCATGAAATTTCTTCCATTAATTTGTTAAGAATTTTGGCATACAGTGTGAACTATTCTGAATTTGTTGCTCGTTGAAGATTCAGTGGGTTTTTCTTGTCAAGGGTTTTTCCTTGTCTTCCAAGAGCTGTAGTTTGAAAAAAAAAAATAGCGATAGAAATAAAATGGAAATTATTTGAACTGAAAATAATAGATGTTGAAAGAAATAGCTATAAAGTCATTAAGCTCTATAAAAACAAAGATAGAAGCTAAGTTTCTCATTATTTATTTTGAAAAATAATTTTTTACTAGAAATAAGTCATTTATTCAGACAACATTGACAAGCGTTTCATGATGGGATGGTGATGGTTTTTCTCTACCTTATTTTTTGTATGGAAAGTAAAATGAAGTATATTTGAATATGTAAGAGCAAATCAATATATGCCTGAGGGGAGAAGTGTTATCTTTTCAGTGACCATTACTAAGGCTTCAGTATATCCTAATTCAAAACCATTTATAATATAACCAAATGTCCCTAAGAAATGATCACTCTTTTTCAAAGTTAATTAGAAAACCGTAATATGCATAAGTTGGGGGGTGGGGGGGGGGAAACACACACGCCAAAAAACTAACACACAACCAAACTGAATCATATTTTGAAACTACAAAATGGTACTTTCAGTACCCCTGTTTCAATAGCTGTTTCCAGAAAGAGAGAAAAGAATGCATTTTTCTATGTTCTAGATGCCTGATGCACTCCTGAAATATAAATTTGTATT
Organism: Struthidea cinerea; assembly: GCA_013397865.1. Taxonomy (NCBI): domain Eukaryota; kingdom Metazoa; phylum Chordata; class Aves; order Passeriformes; family Corcoracidae; genus Struthidea; species Struthidea cinerea. Next base: position 25,208 of record VZTI01001215.1, on the reverse strand, counting down.
CACTTCTCAATTAGCAATTATTTGATTATTTATTCCTTGCAATTAATAAAATCAAGACTACATCAACCCATGATGCATTCAGCTGGAGAATACAATTTTTCAAAAAAAGATGTGTGAAGCTAGGTTTCCAAATATTTTTTTACACAGTGACATATGGGTTTGAATACTTACAAGTACCAAGAATTCAGCAACCCCTGCAACAATTTATGGGAGCTGTTAAATGCTCAGTATTTTGGAAAATCTGCCTTACAAATTGCATGTCTAAATTCAGTTCTGGAGCTTGTTTTAAGTCAGTGATTAAGAAAAGGGTGATGACTGATATGTTGCATTGCACAGATATATATTTCATCCCTAATTTCCCCAAACTAATTTTTTTCAGGTTTGTGATTCTCTTTCCTGATGCTGTTGTGAAGAGAAGTTTTGACACTACCCTTAGGGCTTGAAATATTTGAAAGCAAAGCAAAAAATAAGTAGAGCTTCCAAACTAGAGGAAGTCCATTCATTTATAAAGTAATTTCAGGTGCCAGATTTGCAGTCATATTCCATCTTATCATCATACTCTATATCATTGGCTTAATCTTGTAAGAACTAACAACTTCCAGAAGGTGTTAAGTACTTTTTGCCCTTGTGATATCAGTAGGACTTGGCATAAGTAAGAGAGTTTTTCAAATATATCTTTAGCATGAAAGCTGTACTTGGATATTTCAACAGAAGTCTGGTGCTTTACTTCAAATTTTTATGTTTTGGCTGGACCATTTTCCTGAAAAATCAAAGGTGTGCCTAAATCATATGCACAATTCATGCTGGAGTGCCTCCTAATATACACCAGGGTGCTGCCCAATGATGATTTATTAATTGTTATTCAACTGGATTTTGTGAATACAAACTAACACTAGAGTGTTGTGTTCTAAAGAAAATATTGAGGGAAATTGGCAAGAAATTACACTGAGCAGTGCTCTGGGAAATGAGGAAGAGGCAAGGAAGGAACTTCATATACTGATCTTTGAAATGCAGAAGCCATTAATGCAATATTTCAAAGCTGCTAAACCTAAACTGGATGGAAAGAAGTTTCATTCTTAGCAAGACATTGCCATCTACTTGTAGGATTGATAGCACTAGTACCTCAATACCACAATTAGTTCCAGAGTTAGCTTACTCTTGACTGGCAGCATGAAAGCAGGAGTTCTAGAGAACCCTAAAACTGCCTGAACAGGCATCACAACTGAGTCTGCTAGGACTGACTCAGTGAGGACTGGTTGCACCTTTCTCCTTCAAATAACTTCAAACCCAAGTCTTTTAACACAGTTATCTTAGTCTTGTGTAATGGGAAAACCTTAAGGAGCATCGGAGAGGAAGGAATATGTCTCTAATATAGTGGAAATTCTTTTTGCACCAATAACACATTGAGACCTTTCTCATTGCTAGGCCATCTTTGTAGCCGTGAAGGTGGAGAAGAAACTTTTCATATCTGATTTCAAATCTTCCTTATGTCCCTGTGTATTCAGCTGAAAATAATAACTTTACAATTGGCAGTTCTTGTTAAATATGACAAACAATGAGTTTAAAAGGGACCCCTCTATGACAGGGCATATTATTGTCAGCTGTGCTACAGTTGCACAAGGATTTCTTAATGTATGAGAGGGCCCCAGTTGAAAGTTTCAGCATTGTTTCAAAGCAAATCTCCTGACTATTTCCATTTACTGTGCTTTGGTTTACTCTTGTGTGTTAATTGGTTCTCCTTCCAAGGCAAATGAGGCTTTGTGATCCACAAAGCACCCTCGAGAATGTGGACAGGCTGTCCACAGGAATCAGCCAGAGACAGTTTTATGATGGTTTTTGCTTCTAAAATGCTAAAAAGTGCTGACCACTCACTATTTCCCTGTATAGAGATGTTGCAATTGACTGGCAGTACTTGCTTTTTTGTCCATCTGCAAGAAACAGAGTGGGCAAGGCCTTCTGAGATTGCTCTCACTGAGCCTTCATTTAACACTGCTGAGGACTGTTCTCATTTCCTTCATTTCTCTTTCCATTAGCTCTCTGAGATGTGTGTGTATGAGAGTGTGCTTTGTTGCTTTTGACTACAAATTAAGAAAGACTGCTATTTTCATCTTAATAATATACTGGATTTAAAGTTAATGGAAAAAAATAAGCAACCCAAAGTAAAACAATTCATCTATGAGAAATGTGAGCAATTTCAGTAGTGTTTTAACCTTCTCTGGACAGTTATAAGTGTCCATTTTTACCACTCATACCTTCTCCATTGCCATAATATGAGGTGTACTAACAGGGGAAATGTTCATATTCAAAATGGTCAAAGCCATAAGCATGAAATGAATTGTGTGTGTCTGTGTTTTTTTGCTTACATATGTGGGTGGCTTATCTAACATTATAAAATCCCTACTGTGAAAAATTGATCCCACATAAGAATTGTAAGATGTTGGAAATTATTGCATTTAAGAAAATAATAAAACTCAAAGGTTAGTTTTAATTAATGTTTTTAATATCCATTATTTTAATATACATACTACATCCACTTCAGTACAAAGTAGACATTTTCTGATTTTAAATAGGGGGTATAGCATCCTCAGAAGACTAGATAATAAATAAAAAATGATGAAAATATCCTCATTTATTTGTCTCAGTGCCTGTGTTCATAAAGACTGCTAATTATTTTAGACAAAATCCTTGACATTTTTCTATATTATGCAGCTCTTAAAATGTTTTCAGTAAAATAACTCTCACACAACAAAGCAAACATCTACACAATATTTATGATTAACCAATCTGAAAAAAATTTTACAAACTTAAACTGTCCAGTAAGAGTACACTCTGAGAAAAATAGATAACCATTATTGGAAAAAGACTCAAACACTTGAGAGCATTACAAAAATTCTGAAAATTATTTAAGTTCAGGAGCTAGACATGTCTAAGAGTAGAATAAGAAGACCAAGGTATGATATTATGTTTTTTAATAAATGGGTCTGGAGGACACTGAAGTAGGTACAAAATTCACATGATTTTCTATTCATAGAAGGACTGAGTCTATAGTGAGTGTTAGTCATTGTAGCCAAAATGCTTGTCATTTTCCATGTTATATAGACTTAATGCATTACTAGTCCAAAAAAGCTACCAAGAAATAGAAACCAATGAAACTTCTTAGCAGTACAGCTTATCAAATTCTACATGGTGAGGGGAAAAACTACAAAAAACAGCCCTTGATTCCTGTTAGCTGGTGCCAATCAGTGCAACAAGGGGAGGGAAAAAAAGAGAACTGGACCACCCAATCTTCACAAACAGTATGCCAAATAATTTGGTTGGTTGGTTTGTTGGTTGGTTGGGTTTTTTCGAGAAAACACTATTCCTCTGTATTTAATGCATCCACCAGTGCCCTCATGATGTTTTACAAGAGGACAGTGTGCTGCGATGTATATCCCTGGTACTTAAATAAATAACATTGGTTACCATAGCATTTTTGACTGAATGTTTGTGCCAAAGGCTGATTGGCACTAAATACATTTTACTGAATTGCAATAATTTGTTAATTTTGAAATCCAAATCTTAGCTCCAGGAGGGATTCCACCTATCTTGGAATCCAAATAAAAGTTATCCATTGTCATTCAACTTTGGAAATGAAGGAAGCTGCGAGTACATGAAGAGTCTTAAAGCAAAACTCTAATGAAACAAAGTAACAACTGGGTTTCTAAAGAGTTGCTCTAGTGAACCACCTGGAGTTGTGCTAGATTTTAAGAGTATGGCAAATCCTTTCTTTGCACAGAAACAGAGAAATTACCATCAGAAAGGGTGGTAACTACAAAAATATTTGGTATTTGTTTTGTTCGTTTCTTTAAAATAGCCTCTTTCAAAGACACCAGAATCTTCAGTGAAAGGATAAAAATTTCCTACCTAACACTTCTTAAAAAGACTGAACCAAAAGTAGAATTGGGAAGAATACTCTCAATTGTGCAACTCCAAGATGAAAGACAATTTCAAATCAAATATGGAAGAGTAGTCGGAAATTCCCTTTTTTTTTTTTTTTTAATGAGTAGAACTTTGTGTGTTTTATTAATAGTAACAGATTTACTGAATCAGGGGATGCTTCACAGTTAACATGACTTTTGAGTTCTCCAGTTATTGATACAGATGTCACAAGGAGTTACTGGTGCTGTGATGTTTAAAAAAAAGAAAAAATACCTTGTATAAAATGACTGAGCACAGTAAGGTCTAACTTTTTTTTCCCCTGACAGTACTGAAATATAGCCTCCCTAGATTTGGGAGGAGGCATGGTGTTGTGTCTCTCTACAGGGAGACATTAAATTCTGTAAGTATATTGGAAAATAGAAGATTTCTTCAGGCCTTTGGATTCTTAGGAAATTAATTGGACAATTTCCAAATGCTTATTCATGTATTTAAAACTAGTAGCAGTCGGCTGCTCTTTTGGCGCACTGACACAGCTCATGAGCATTGATTCAGGATCAGGTGACATTGTTGATTTAGCTCCTTTCAGAGAATCACCTGTTCTGTAAATGTTTTAATAAGGTACAAGAGATATTTACTGACAATTGCATTAACATGGCATGTTAATGCAGGGTTCCAGTGACAAAGCTGGAGCTTAATATCTTATTTTTAAGCATTGTAAAGTGGAAACATTAGATGTAGGATAATGTAGATCAATCTTTGAAAAAAAAAATTTCCATCAGTGTAGCAGAGAGTGTTTTTGATTCTTAACAGCTTACAGTACCAGTTGCAACAATGGGAGTCATGATTTGCTAACTCTTCTTACAAAAATGGAAATTATTACCTTGAATATATTCTCTTTATAACAAAAAAGGGAATTGTTTATATTTCAATGTACAGATATTTTTTCCAGAATAAAATACCCTGTGCAGAGCGACTGAGAGAAATTTTCTCATAAAATGAGATTCGTGGCATGCATATTTAACATTCTGCATTATATTGTTCTGCTATCTATTTGAAGTATTTTCTTTGCCTTTATTTAATATTTACATATAATAAATTTCCATATGTTTCTAACTTGAATTTTTCCTTGAAAAGTTTGTATTTTTGCCCTTTGGCCATTTTTTCCATCACGTTTTCTGAAAAACACAGAAACTGTGAAATTAATCTTTTCATGCTCAACAGATGATCCCCCATCCCTGGAAGCATTCAACATCAGACTGGATCTAGTGGATCGACCTGATCAAGTGAAAGTCGTTCCTGCTAACGGCAGGAGTGTTAGAGTAGGTGATCTTTAGAGGTCCCTTCCAACCCAAGCCGTTCTATGGAGCTGTGACAAGAGCTGTAATTTTCCCCTAATGGCTGTAGTACATATCATATATATCTCACATACTGCACTTCCAGACTGTTGAATACCAGCAATCTTGGCTTGTAGGTCAAGCTGGTTGCGCTCTTCTGTTGCTCACACTGTGCAGATTCTCATTTGTACGTCATGGCCTATTTCACAGCTGGTAGAAGTCAGCAGAATTAGTCCATGATGGATCACAGACCAGGTGAAAAGGTTCCTTAATGTTCATCTGACACTGACACTGCCTCTCTGAATTTTAATAATCCTCTTTCCATTTTGTGTCTTAAGGAAGAGAGTAAAACAAAGTTGCAACAAGGAGCAGATGAGGGAACGCAATTTAACAGACAAGTATAAAGCTGTTGCTTCATGGATTACACTGAAATTGTGAAACAGAACCTGAACCACAGCTGCTTTATTTAGTCATTTCTGATTGCAACCACAGGAAGCCAAACAGCAAGCAATCACTCTGCCAGTCTTCAGTTTCAAATTTTCTTTATTACTGTACTTAGAAATTTACATTAGCAGCCAAAATTTACCAAAACCTCTGGAAACACTCCCATTCAAGCTGCTTCTATGGGAAAGAAATTTCAGGCTTCAGACTAAACATCAGGATTTGATTTTCTATTTGCATCATTTGACATTTTGCCATAAATATATATTAGAAAGGTATCCAAGGTAATACTTACTAAATGCTGTGTGTAGATTGAAAGGCAGGAAAACAGATTTTATTTATTGCACTCTAGTTCTACACAGTGCAAAGTCATATTAACCCTACTGCACATCTTTTGGTGGGCAGCCATCCAAAAAAGGTGCATGTCAACTAAAGTTGCTAAAGAGAGTTTTGGAAAACAGAAGAGCAGTGGCATGTCAGAATGTTCCTTTCTTAGCCTTTGCGCAAGGCTGATGATGTCTGTTTTTATGAGCCCAGGAATCTTGGTGCTTGCTTGCCCCTGGAAACAAATTATCTGAAAAGGAGCAGGCAGAATCAAGAGCAATTCCGTCTACTAACACTACACCTTTATTGAATGCATGCTGCATCATTTTGGATAAGTCTGATGACCTCGGACTTAAGAAAAACATCAAACTACTGCTCCACATTTTTAACTACTCGGGGCAAATCCTGAGCTCCGGTGCAACATGCTTGCATGTGCAACTGCATCCTACAAGGTGAAGGAACATGTTTATTCAATCATTTTAAATCTCAGAAATGGTTTTATAATAATGAGGTAAGAAAATAGTGTTGTTGGGTAATACTAACCCTCTTTTTTTTCAATTTCTTTTTTATAATGCTCTTGATGAGGTGATAGATTTATGCTACCTTATTCTTTCTTTTAAGACCTCTGAACATCACATGTTGCTGCTGCTTTTCTTGCAACTCTCATATTGTGTATGAATTTCATTGTATAGACAACATGCAAAAAATATTTTTTATATATGAGTAAAAATAAACAAAATCACCTTAAATAATTATTCTTTTTCTTGTCTGTTTCCGAAGCATGACATTCACTTTTGTGCCAGAATAAACTCTTGCATACTGCATTATATTTGCATAAATAGGATTTTGGATTTCACAGAGCATGGGTAAGGCTCCTAAATACCTGGAGAATATCTGAAATATCAGAACATTTCTCAGGTGGGCTTCTTTATAAATATTTTCTGTGTTTTGGTTCCTTTTTTGGTTTTGTTTGTTTTGCATAAACGTTCTCCACAGGTTTGAATTTTGGTGTTTTTTTTTGTTTCAGTTGGTTAGTTTGGTTGTTTTCTTTATTTTTCTTTTTTATTTTTAATTAAAGCTGGGTTTCTCTTATGATCAATATCTCGTGATCTTGATTGCAGGTCTTCACTAACCTATGAAAATTGCTAAGAATTGCAATAAAAGAGCAAGACTTAGTAACTCTAGAGGTCATCTAGTACAACTTTCTATTTGAAGGGGGACTGTTGCCAATATCAGGCCAGATGAGCAATGACTGTGTGCAGCAGATCATGGAAAATCTCCAAGAACAGAAGTCTCTTGACCTCCCTAGGCAACAAGTTCCAGTGCTGTGTTATGCTGGCAATTGCACTATTAATAATTTTTTTCCAGCCTAAAATATCAAAGACATAATTTATGGCAACTTTGTTTTGTTATGTTGTTTGGTGCTACTATGAAGGGTATAGTTCTGTTGTCTTTGTAGCCGTCCTTCAAATGGCCATAGACATTTACTAGATTTCCCCCCACTCTTCTCTTTTCTGTATTGAACAACTGTTCCCTCATCCTCCCTTCTCAGCACATATGCTCTGGGTCCCTGCTCATAATGGAAGCCCTTTGCTGAACTTCTCTAGAGTCTCTATATTCTTCTTGAACTGGATGGAAGGAAAAAGTGTATGCCATACTCTGGGTATAACCTCTTCAATGCCAGATAGTGACAGCAGCTTTCCTTCACCTTTTAGCCATATTCCTCTCAACACAGAGCAATGCACCGTTTGTCTTCCATGCAATGACACTGCACTGCTCCCTGCAGGTTCACTATGACCTTTAAGCTCTGGGGTGAGTTGACCCTGCCTGGACGCCAGGTACCCAACAGAGCCACTCTATCACTCCCCTCCACAACTGGACAGGGGACAGAAAATATAGCAAAGGGTTTGTGAGTTAAGATAAGGATAGGCAGAGATCCCTCACCAAATACTGTCGTGGGAAAGCCAGACTGAACTTGGGGATATAAATTGAATTTATTACCAACCAAATCAGAGCAGGATAATGAGAACTAAACTAAATCTTAAAAACATGTTCCTCCATGTGAGAGGCTGGAGGAGATTGCTGGCTCAAAACCTTTCAGATGCTCGTATGGGTAAAGGGGCAAGCTGAGTCTCGCCCTGTTGAGATGATGCATTGCTCCATACATCCCTAGACACCCTGTACCTCAGCACTGCAGTGCCTGCCAATCATTGGCACACCAGACAAAATGCTCCACACCCCAACCCTAGACCCCCTAACCCAACTCCTGAGTGGCCAAATGACTGGAAGCCCCACCTGGGGGAAGGGCCCAGGGAAGCCAAATAGTACTTAAGCCAAAGCATGAGGTGAGCACATCTTGAACCTACCTTCCCTTGGATTTTATATCTTCTAGAACACCTCTGGTCCCTGCCAGAAGCCTACTCCAGCACAGGCTTCCCATGGGACCACAGCCTCCTTTCAGGCATCCACTCACTGTGACATGGATCTCCTCCACAGAATGCAGGTGGATCTCTGCACTCCTATTGACTTCCATGGGCTGCAGGGGCGCGGCTGCTTCACCACCATCTTCACCATGGACTGCAGGGGAGTCTCAGCTCTGGTGCCTGGACCACCTCCTACCCCTCTTCCTTCACTGACCTTGGTGTCCGCAGAGTTGTTCCTTTCACATATTCTCTGTCCACAATTACATCTGCACATTAACTTTTTTTCCCTTCTTACATATGTTATCATAGAGGCGTTACTATCATTCATTCCTGATTGGCTTGACCTTTGCTAGTGGTGGATCCATTCTAGGGCCAGTGGCATTGGCTCTGCCAGACATGGGAGAAGCTTCTGGCAGCTTCCCACAGAAATCACCCCTACATCCCCCTGCTACCAAAATCTGGTCACGCAAACACAATAAAAGCTCTTCCCAGTAGTGACACTGTTTGGTTGTTAGTTCCTAGTCTGTGAAAATGTACAGGATTTTCCATCATAGTTTCTGACTTTGAACTTTGTCTTAACACAAATCAGGAAGGTTTTGTCGACCCCACCCCTCAAATTTTTTTAATTCCCTCTGGACTGAAATTCTGTGTCAACAATTCCCCTCAGTTTATAGTCATCTACAAATTTGCCTGTGGGTACACTCTATGCCAGTATCCTAGTGACTGATGAAGATGTTGAATACATATAGGGCAAAAAATTTGCCTCTGGAACCCTCTGATTGCTGCAGACTGTCAGCCAAAATCAAGCCAGTAATCGCTACTATTTGTGCCTGGCAGAACAGCCAATTTTCAATTAATCTAGTAGTTCATTTTTCCAAAGCTAGGTTTGTGTTTTCTCAATTTTCAAATGGGAATGCTGTTAAAGCTTTACTAATAGCAAGGTAGAATTCAGTGTCTCCTCATCAACATAATAATTTGTTTCATAGCAGAAAGCTTTTGTCTTTGTCAAGCTCTTTGTAAATCTGCACCAGAAACAGTTATCCTTCATGTGCTTGGAATAGAATCTAAGACTAAATCATTTGTGACCTTTTTAGAGGCTGACGTGATGCCGATCAGTTCATTTCTTGGACCCATATGGGCTACTTTGCCTTTTCTAAAGACAAAATTATCATAATATTGGACTTCTTTTTCTAGTTTTTACTAGTCAGGCACTTCCCCATCATCACCATAGTTCTTTGCAAATGACAGACAGTTGAATTCAAAAATCACAGTAGCCAGCTCTTTCAGCCCTCTTGTATGAAACCCATTTTGTTCCAGGGATTTGAGTGTATCCAGTGTGCCTGCGTCTGTTGTGTCCCTGCTGTTTATTGCCCCATGCCTTCCTATCTTTTCCCAGCTCACTCCTCTGTAAAAATGGACTGTTAATAATCTCAGAATCTTGAATAGCTACTATTTCACTACTTCCTTCTGTGAACCTCTCATGGCTTTTGAGACTCTTGAATCAAAAAATGTCACGTAAATGTCTCTAAAGAGAGTACTTAACTGGAACCAAATATATCAGACCTGCTACTACCTGCTACAGTCACATTTTCTGCTAGTCTCACTCAAAAAGGAAACTGTAGGTCTCCAATGTGGTATAGGCAAGAGACGAAAGAACAAGAAGGCGCCAAAATCCATTTTCTTAGGATAACAGCTGTTCTTCATCCAAGGAATTTGTTAGGGGTGCACAGGGGAATGGTATATCTGAACATACCGCAAAAGTCAGCAGTTGTCTTATTTTCAGAAAGTATTTACATTTGGACTAATTTTGGTTTAAAATTAATGTATTTATTTCAAGCTTGGTATCAATGAAATTTAATGAGGGAAAAAAACAGAAAAGACCTTTACAGGCTTGAATCTATATTATTGATTAGAAAGACTTGGGTAATAAAGAAAAACAGGAACTTTTTTTTCGAAGACTAAACTGTTGTCTTTAGCAAAACTTCGAATAGGCATAACACACAGGTAATAGCTGTAAGCATACAGTGAAAGACTGCTCTGGTTCTCTACTACAGATATGTACATTAACACATGGAAGGCAGTTCAAGAAGGATATATATTTGCTGAATCAATGCACTGAATTATATGGAATGTCATGTATTGTCATCATTAGTGATTGCTTTGCATAAATATTGAAAATCAGAAAATGACACTTCCACTTCTTGTCATACTTAAAAGTGCCATTAGAGCTGTTCATTTTAATTCGGAAAATACATTAGATACAGTTTCCAAGAAATAAAATTGAGAAAACTCATTACTAAGTTCTTCTTATTGTTGTGTCAGGTATCTTTCTGTCTTTGGTAACTGAGCCTCATCAAGTCATATGACAAAGAAGAAAATGATTGTAAAATGTGAATTCACAAAACAGGAAATACTGTGAGTGGAAACAGAAAGCAGTGCAATAACAATGTGAAAAATTAGAAGTACTTCAGTGGCTGTTCTCTGACCCTCATATTAAAATTTGTGGGGTTTACTAACAAATTGGATTACTTCCTACCCAAATCTCCTCCCTCTCCTTCCTACTCAATCCATGTACAGGAAACAATTTAATTTAATGCTGTTTTTAAGAGATGAAAATTGTTTATAAATTAAACTTGGTGGTAATTTGGCTTCAGCCTGGAGAGAATGCATCAGAAAAGTATATTTGCTTGATTTTGTTTTCTATGACTGATCATAAATACTGAACTATCCTTTCAAACTCTGAAAATTGTCTAGAAATAATTGAAAAGCATCTTAGAAGTTATAAATAAATAAAGGCAGCTGAGTAGTTTACAAAATCACTGTATCTGCTCACTTCTGAAAGTACATAATTTTCTCCCACTTATTGAAAGTTGATTATAAAAGGAATTTTTATTGTATTTATTATTTACTTGTAAATTTTGAACACAATATTTAAAACACAGTAATTCAGTTTCAGATTGCTGTTAAAAAATGATTGTTAAGGTCATAAAAGACACTATGTATTCGAACTGTTCAAGGTTTGTGAAGAAAAGATCACTAAATTTGGCCAGATTTCCACTGTCTGCAATAGGGCCATGGCTTTGCAATACATAGTACAGCATGTACAATAATGTGAAATAGAGACAGTTGCACATTTTGCATTGCCATACCACTTCACACTATTGCTCAGGGGAGACCTTGCAGTAGTCATTGTAGCTCTGAATCTTTTACCGAGTGAAGAAAATTGATGAGAGGTATCAGAAAACAACATCAGAAAATTTTATAAACTGCTAGACGTTTACCTTTCCAGGTGACATAGGCCCTTCCAAAGGTAATGTTGATGGGAAAAAATAAGTTTCTGCGGGATTTTTTTCTGAGTACAGAGTATAAACGTAAAAGTGCTGTGAAGTGCATGGCTGGTCGTAGTTCTGAAGGATGCAGACTCTTGCCTGGCTTGCTTAATTGCCTCTATGTCAAGAGTTTGAGAGATTTGGGATTCTTACTATCCCATATATTATGTCATTTCACATAAATTATAATTTCTCTGGTGTGAGCCTTCAAGTGTGCAAATTTAAAATTCACTTTCTAGGAGTATCAGTGCAACTGTTCATCCAGCCCTAAAAATTATTCAACTCACTTTATAATGGTAGGCATTTGGAGTAGACATAAAATACTTCTTGCTTTTTTGGGAAACAAATCTGTTTCAGTTCAAGGATGCATGTTAATACAATAATTTCATTACTGTGCTTCCTAGCTGAAAAAGTAATTTGTTAGAGGATTAAAAAATATTTAGCATATGGCATGGAATGTATCTTTATAATTGGAATGCCAGGAACTGAATCATAGTGTTGTGCAATGTAAACCTTTTGTGTTAGCAATGAAGTGAGATTACTTTACATATAATGATTCAAACTGAGGACATATCTACATTATAGAACATGCATGTACATTGCAAGCAGTAGTTCAGAGGCATATTTGTCACAGTGCTTTGTTATTAGTCACCTAAGATGAGGTAGACATGAAATCAGATTTGGCTTAATTCAAATCAGTGCTTTCAGAAGTGGTTTTAAAATGTCCCGGTCAGAGGTCCTTTCTGCATTAGAAAAGTTATGCACTTCGGACTGGAATAAAGGAATGTTGATGAAATGTTAAAAGCAAATATGACTTTTCATTCTGTATAGACCAAGGACAGTTTGTGTTGACACAAAACTTATAAGAACACGGCCATATTAGAACATGACAAAAATTTATGTAGTCCAGTATTCAATGTTAGGGAAAAAATGATAGTGAATACAGTCAGTATAATCCCCTTGTGATACTGTCCCAAATAAACCCTTTCAGAAATCAGCAATTAATCTGAAGTTTTAGTATTTTCTGAGATAAAGACCATATCTTTCTGTTTAACTGTATTTGACAGAGTTTTCTTCCATGAATATTCCTAATCCTTCCTAAATCTATGTTTTGGCATTTATAATATCCTATAAAAAAGACTTCCATAATTTTATCATATCTTGTACTTCCTTTTGTTTATTTTAAAACAGCTATTTAATAATGCTCAGATTAATTTACATTTATAGAAGATTATGATGACTATCAAGTCATCCAAACCAAATTACTTCATAGACAAGAACAATAAATAGCTCTTACATTAATTTTGTAGTAACAGATCTTGTACAGTAAGTGCCAATTTCTGACAAGATAAAATGATGCTCTTTGTTGCTGAAAATTGTTATTCATATAGCTGCCATTTAAAAATGTTTCATTGAAACTGTTAGAGAAGTAAGGGCAGGGGAACATCTGTCCTTTAAAATCTCAAAGCAGGCTAGAACATGTTAAATAAATGGGAATTAAATTTCGTAGTCAAGAAGATTTCCCAAGAAACAAATTCCAAGATTTCATGTCTGCTGATCTTTCTATTTCTACATATTATCCCAAGTCTCTTAAAAGGAAAAGAAAAAAAGAAAACAAACCCAAAAAATTCTTTGAGGTGGGTGCAAAAAATGTTCCTTTAGCACTGAAGGACATTTGTCACTGTGTTGCAGGGAGGTCCTTCTTTCCTGCCCTTTCTTAGTTGCAAAACAGAGGATTTGTATTTGTAAAAATTATACAGCTCAAGTTAATTACCAAAAATAATCTAAACCAGGTTTCACAGTCACAGAATGGGAAAGGTTGGAAGGGTCAGAATGGGTCATGTGGTTCAACCTCCCCACTTGAGCAGGGTCACCCTAGAGCACATGGCACAGGATTGCATCCAGATGCTTCTTGAATATCTCCAGTGAGGGAGATTCTACAACCTCTTTGGGCAGTCTGTTCCAGTACTCGCTCACCCATGCAGAAAAGAAGTTCTTCCTCATTTCCAGGTGGAACTTCCTGTGCATAAGTTTCTGCCCTTTGCCTCTTGTCCTACCGCTTGGAACCACCAAGAAAAGCCTAGGTCCATTCCTAGGACAGCCTGGGCCCAACAATTTGTAGAAAAGAAGCATATCAAGAGAAGATATTAATCAGCACTCAGCAGCTGGTGCTGATAAATAGGACATGCAGGACACCCAGAGGTATGTGAAAGTGACCACGTGGGACTAGTGGAGCTGTTCCCACAACAACAAAGGTGTATCAGAGAGTGTGGTTTCCAAGAGAACATGCATTGACACCCCTTCCCCACCTCCCACCCGAAGATGACCTGGCTTTGACCGAGACACAACTTCTGAGGAAGGAGAAGAGTGACCAAGTACCAGGTTGCCAGAGGTGTCTGTAGTTTCTCCTGCCCCAGGGCTGACAGCTGTGGGTTGTACACCCTAAGAGTCACAGGACTGTCAAGTAAAAGACCTGTGGGAGAAATTGCGTACATGGTGTAACAAGAGAAGTCGAGTACATGGTGTAACATCAGGGAGGAGAAGAGGACACAGAAAGGGTTTTTGCAGAGACCTTGCAGGTGCAAAAAAAAATCCCGAACCCATACTACATAGAAAGACAGATAGCTTGAGGTTATATTTAAATGGCAAGATATAGATTCACTGCATGATGGACGCCTTAAATGGAGATTCAGAAGGGAAGAGTACACAAAGTACATGGAAAAGTGAAGGAATGGTATGGAACATAGGAGGTTCTCAGGGACAGCATGATGTGGAAGACTATCACACTTCCCCAAACAAAGCTGTGCATCTTTGTGATTGTCCTAAGCACCTGTTCATGAATACATGCATCACTGAAAACAAAGAAGTAAAATTGGAAGTTCTTGTGCACTCAGAAATATATAATCTTACTGAGATCACAGAGACATAGATGTACACTGGTAAATATTCCCTACAGAGGACCTGGACAAGAGGAGGAAACAGATGAAGACTTCTTTACAGATCATAGAGGAAGAAGCCTCATGCTTAAAGGCTGTGGTACTCATGAGAGATTTTATCTTGGTATCTGCTTGACATGCAGAGCACAAGCAAGGACACAGGAGTTTGGCAAGACATTTAGGGTACATGTTCTTCAGGACCTGCTGTTTATAAACCAGGAAAAATAGTCAGGGTTTTGGAGACTAATGGAAGCCTCCACTGTGTTTATGATGTTAAATTTTAAAATTCTGAGAGAAGGGGGTAAGGGCTGGACAGAGTCCTAGGCAACCTGTCCTAGCTGACCGTGCTTCAGCAGAAGAGGTTAGACTTGACAATGTAAAGACATCACAGCAAACCTCAAATAGTCTGTGATTCTATGGAAGTGAATAGCAGCCCTTGTCTTCAGGAGAGCTGACCTATGCTTTTTCATGGAAATACTTGGAGACTCTCCTAGGAGGTGGATCTGAAGAACAAAAGGGCCCAGCAGAGTTGGATGATCCTCAAGAATCATCTCTTCAGGGCACAAGAATTCTCCACCCTTTTGTACAGGAAGGCAAAGGAGCGTGGATGAAGAAGGAATTCTTAACTGAAGCAATATAAACCCATTTTTGAATACACAGTTAGAGGGATAGCTACAGGACAATGGGACCCTAATGGGACAATACAGCAAAGCAAGACTACTGAAGAGGCTGTCTTGTGTTACTAGAGGTGTTCTTCATGGGAAAATAAGTGATGCTATTTAATGTCTTTCACTAACAGGTAGAATGACTAGATGAAAAGTACCTTAAGTAAGTTTATGGATGACACCAAATGGGGAGCAATACTTGATGTGCTGAAGGGAAAAGTGACCATCCAAAGGGATTTCAGTGTGCTGGGAAAAATGGACTAACAGAGACCTCATGAAACTTCACAATTATTGGAGTGGAACAAACCCTTGCAAGAGAAAGGGCCTAACTGTCTTGAAAGGCGCTTTGAGGGAAAGGCTTTGGAAGTCCTGGTGGCCACGAGTTGATCCTGAGTCAGCAGTGCACCCTCGCGGCTGTGAGGGGTAACTGCTCACGGAGCAGCTTCAGTGGAAGCCCAGACAGGAAGGTGAGAGAAGGGATTATTTCCAGAGGAATTATCCCAATCTATTTGGCATCTGAAACCAGGTTTTGAGTGCTGCATTGAAACTGAGGCTCCTTAGTAAAAGAAAGGCATTCACAAACTGGAGAACTGCTGGTAGAGCTACAAAGAGGGCTGGAGAATGGAATCATGGAATCATAGAATGCTTTAGGTTGGAGAAGACCTTTAAGATCATCAAGTTCAATCATTAACCCAGCACTAAATCCACCACTAAACCATGTCCCTCAGTGCTACATCTTCACTTCTGTTAAATACCTCCAGGGATGATGACCCAACCACTTCCCTCGACAGCCTGTTCCAGTGCCTGACAACCCTTCTGAGAAGAGCTTGAGAATAAAAGTGAATTTTTCTTTTTTCTTTTCAGTCTGAGGAAGTAGGGTTAGTGCAGTCTTGCTGCTACATTGAACTACCTAATAAATTGTTATAAAGAAGATGAAGACGTTCCTCTCAAAAGTACACAAAGAAAATACAAGATTCTGGGCAAAATCCAGAGCAATCTGATCAAACATTAAATTTAGCCCTGATTTCAGTGGGTCCTTGGATCAGATGGGCTCCAGGGATACCTTCTAATCTAATTTATTCAGTGATTTTAAATTATACAAAACAATATTTATTGAACAGACCCTAAGTTTCAATGATTCTTGTTACAGCAATACAGGCAGAAAGGTTTACATTTAAGAACACAAAGAATGTTAGCAATTTTTTATTTCTTTATTCGAGTTTTTGCTTCTAGGCTTTTCCAGCTGTGATTTTATGTGCTTATCTAGAGGTTTCAGTTCTCTTAAACCATACTATGCATAAAATTCTGAGAGTTAAATTTTCTTTCATAAAGGAAATTGTGTTCCTTGGATGGTCAGTTCTACTGAATATCTCTAAACTCACATAAAATACATTTCTGCAAGATGGAGCTTTTTAAAGCTTTAGATCTATATGCATTGTCTAGCTGAACTTGGCACCACTTGCACCTCATAAAACCATAACAGTGTTATTTCATTTTTTCCTATGCAGTATGTGTGAGTATGTTCTATTTCTTGATAAAATTCTGTTTTTCCATTCTGCTCTGTGGGACATGACTGTGGAACAAATATTACTTTAAATCCACAATGTAAAGGAGAAAATGATAAAAATAGAGCAGCAATAAGCTATAATAATCACTGTAATGTGTTTTATGTTTTCAAATTGTTTCTGGTTTATCAGCCAGTGAAGTTATGGATAGAATAATATCTGCTGTTTTCAGTGTTGTACTCTATCTGCAGGTACTGCTCAGACGAAGAATGTACACTGAAGAACAGACAGTTAATAGAATGAAAAGCTGCACATAAAAGTATCTCAGGATAGCTCTTGCCATTTAACCAAAGAACTATTAAAAATTAATCAATAATCAGCATATTGGTTAAAATCAAAGCTAACCAGGACTCTTTCTTTTTTCCAGTGAACATTATAAATGCATTAGCAGTATAGAACTCAGACCATGCATTAAACACTCTCTGTGATCGCATGTATAATTATGCCAAAGACTTCAATTCAATTTAGGCATGTAGTCGCCTAAACCCTATTTAGTGCTCTCTGAACTTGAGAAAGACAGTTATGGCAAGAGAAAAATTTTCATGTTTTTTCAGGTTGTGCAAATATCTCTGAGTCCTGCTTCAAAACACAGCCTTAGAGTTTCCAGGCAATGATTATTTTGCATATTTCTAAGGAAAGGAATGACATTTGTTTGCTTCTTTCACATTTATTTTTCTTTTTATTTACTTTCTGCTTCTGCCCCTTATGTTCACTTCCCTCCCTGCTTTTTTCCTGGTATCATATTATCTAGCTCAAGTTTTGTTTGTTTTCATTTTTAAGAGGAAAACATGCAATAAAATGTGCTTTAATTCCTTTAATCTTTATTGGACTGAGAGCAAGGGAGGAGAAGGGGAAGTGGTTGATGTGTTAACATTCATCTAGTATCCAGGTCATTACTACTAAATGAGTTTTAAAAAGACAAAACCCAAGGCCTTAAGCACTTTCAAATTAAAATGCAGAAAATAGCATAATAATATATAACACTGTCATGAAAAAAAAGAAAAAATTAAATGGTTTCTATGTTGTCATCACAGAAATGGAACCAGGATTTTAGTCTGTGCTTTTGCAAGACTTATATATGCAAATGTTATTATATTTGGATATTGCAAAAAGGTAATAGCTACAATTGGATAACATAAATTTCACCTTTGTTCAGACAACACTTTCATAAGATTCTGTCCTAGTTTGGACAAATTTGGAGGAGAATATCCTCTGATAGAAGTCAGGTTGCAACCACCCCTCCCCCCCAGGTTCGGGAAAAAAATTTCCTCAAAGGAAAGTGAAAGAGATAACAAGCTATTTATTTAACAAACACACAGGTGGGGAATAATAATGCTAAATAATGAGATCCCTCTCTCTGTGGAGAGAAAACCTGAGAAGATTTCAGAGGTCCTCTGTAGGTGGGGTCTCTCTCCTCCTCGGAGCTGGTCGGCGAGGGGCCACCCCCCCGCGCCTCTGGGAAAATTCTCCTGATGTGTTCAGATGTT